>JAJJMB010008256.1:1321792-1345446 GCA_023531105.1 Papaver atlanticum | reverse complement strand
AATTGTAACAAAGCAAGAAGTGAGTAATAACATTAAGAGTTCTTTGAAAGTTTAAGTGTTAGTCTTGCTTCCTAGGAGCTCTGTATGAGCAACACAACCATGCTCGTATATCTCCAAAGTTTCATATCTAAAATTCCAACAGATGTATCAATAAATCCAGTAAAACTTCTCAAACATTTTAATCTGTGTTGGAAAATCATACAAACTCCACCAACATCTGTGCGTAAATCTTAAGATCCATTCGAAGTAGAAAGCAGAAATGTTCAAGGTACGGTTAGAAAAAAAGTCTAAGAGCCTAGAAACTATTCAACGATGCTTTTGTACAATAACCATAGTGGGATCTGTGGTACAAACTAGCACAAATGTCAATGTGAGCAATAACCACCTGAAAGAACCCAAGGCCATGACCAAATCAACAAATCAAAGTCATTAGGCTCCGTCTTCCTGAAATTGAAAATGAATGACTTCCCATTAGCAAATTGACAGAACCACAGAACACGGAATCATTTCAATAAATGGTACAACAACAAACAACATCAACCTTAACTACAGAAACTCTTTGAATAGGACTAGCTTTTGCTATTGCATTTTTGAAAAACAGCTCTAGATATTGAGAGGCAGTAGGACCTCTCTAAGCAAGATATGTTCCAAATCTCTTCAAGGTGAGTAGAATCATGGGCAGTCATAGAGTTATAAATTGCAAAATTGATCAGATAACATTTCAAGTTATACCAATCATATAAAGTGTACAAAACCCAAATTGGGTATGTTTTTTGCACTCAATTCCTAGACAAAGGTTCAATCACTGACTAATTCCTATTGCAATCATCTCAGGTAAAATGCGTACAATACGACCCTAATTCCTCAAATATTGAACTCTACTATAAACAGAAATGCAAAAAATTGGAGAAAAATAATATCCTTCCCATTATAAGATTAATCAAAAAAGGGTTTCATAAGTGAGTAAAAATAGACAGGCCTAAGGAATAAGAAGTGTAGCTAAGGCAAATTAATATCGAACTTTTAATAATCTCACTTCTCAACTGGATTGGAGATTAGAAATCTCTATTTACACACAGATTTCTTAGTTCAAACCAGATCCCCATCTTTTTCACCATAATAACTACTGTTGAGAAAGCAATCCATAGCATTCGCAAGTGAGACATTATCTCAAACAGCTAACAGAGATCAAAATGATGGCTAAGATTAGCTGAAACGAGGCAGAAAGAAAGACAAGAAGAAAATTACCCCAAATTGGTGATTAGTTTCATCTGCAGATAAATACCCAAACATCCAAATCCTTCAAACAAACCAAACCCCACGCCTGATTCCAACAAGATGAAAACCCAACTAACAAATCAATTTCTTTCCTTTGATTATTTCTTAGAAACTAATGGAATCCATAAGAAATTTGAAAAACAAAGATGTGAACCGGCACCAAAACTTCAAAAGATTGAATCCACATAAAATGTATTTAAAGTGAATATATGAAGATATCAAACTTACTTACCAGATTAATGGATTTTTACAGTTACAATCGGATAAACTCTGATTTCCTCCATTAGATCGAAAATTGTAATTTGTAAATGATTTGAATACGAAAACATTTGGTGGGTAATTCAGATTAGGATATACTGTGCATTAATCTGAAGTTAGATTCCAAATTGGGTTAAACATTTGACTGGAAAATTAAATTCTTTTATGGGTTTTTGTGGGAAGAAACTTGTTGTCATCGTTGTAGTTGATGATGATTTTTTTTGTCGAACAAAAATCATTCAGGTTCGAAGATGGGTTTCGGTTAGGGTAGATTATAAACTAAGAGAAATTTTGGGTTTTTGATTTTGGTGAGAGAAAATTATCTTCTTGATTAATCATCTTTTGGTGGTGAATGGGAATGAAGTTCTGTGTGTGGGTTTAGTTACAAGATTATGTCGAGAAAACGAAGAAAAAACATTATAAGCAAAGATGCGGCTAGGGTTCCAGGGGAGGGAAAAGAAATTTAGTGAAATTTTGGCGGGGTTTAGTGCGCCAAAACTTAGTTATTCCCGCCAATAAAGATTGCAATCCTGAAACATCTCCACGAGTGCATACGGATCAATGACTTGTCACAGTTTGTTGTCGTTAGATGTGAAAGAAAATGGACCAGATGTAAAAATATGCGGAGTGGATAGATTCTCAGTGAAGAAAAATAAAATTGTGGGAATCTAGAGCGCCAGATTTTACTACAAAAGTATCACCCCTTGTTCCCATGATGTGTCCCATCTAAACCCCATCTAGGAGCGGTGGATCCCGATGGACAACAATGGACTAGTGGAGAAGCGACATGTCACGAGGATTTTTTTTTTTTTTTTTTTAGGTACGGCACAGCTAGATCACTTTCCGACTTAGAAAGTTGGACTAGCCCCGCTACTAATCCAACTACCACCCTATCTGTGGAGGAAATTGGTAAAAATGGGGATCCAACCTGATATGAATCGATCTCCCTACTCCTGCCCGCACTAAGGGCGAAAGAGGGTGCCTTTATCGTTGTATTAGACATGTGCATCCAACCTTTACGGGGAAAATGTTTTGGGGTAAATAATATCGTAGGAAGTATTTTCGGTAAAAATGGACCATACGTGTTTGCACATGTCAATGATATTTATACTCCATGTTTATAGCTCGGACAAGAGAATTGTATCATTTGTAATCAGTAAAATCTTGTTAATATATTGTTGGATGAGATTGATGAATAACGATGGAATTAAGTGAAATCTGTGGATATTTGGAGA
Source organism: Papaver atlanticum (assembly GCA_023531105.1). NCBI lineage: Eukaryota > Viridiplantae > Streptophyta > Magnoliopsida > Ranunculales > Papaveraceae > Papaver > Papaver atlanticum. The sequence goes on along the minus strand of JAJJMB010008256.1, from coordinate 1,342,675 downwards.
AACTTATGGATAACAAGCCGGGGGAAAGTTTCTTCGGAAAGCCCGACCTCTTCCCATGTGTTCCACCGCTAATAATAGATAAATCAATTGAATATCGAGATGAAATTGAGCAAGTTCGAGTAATATTGTGCGAGAATGATTAGTAATCGGAGAAATTGATTGAATCCAGGTGAAGTCATGTAGAATTGAGTAAGATCGATGGATGCATATAAGCCGAATTCCAAGACAACGCAAGTTTATACAACTTTATAAATTGTGTTCAATCCAATTGGAAGCGCAAAAAATTTCACATAAGTCTATTTGGAGAAAGAGTTATACAACTCTAAAATTTGTTCAAGAAAAGTATACGACTTTAAAATTCGCAAATTAGTTCCTTGAGACACCCCACCATAATATCTATGATAAACCTGAAAGGAAATAAAGAATATAAACCTACCCATCTCTTACTTTCCCACCTTTTTAGTACCCTCATATCTCGGGCTACGTTTCTCTTTCAACCTCACTCAGAGAAAATTACGAATGTGAAACAAGAAAACCTAACTCAACAAAAATTTCATGAACCTTAGACCGAGAAGAATAACAAGAAAGATGGATTCATTTTATGGCTTAAACAACCAAAGTGCACATACATATGTATCCTCTTGAGGAATATAACGACCTTCGAGGTTGTTTTTAGGATATATCGAAGTACAACTGAACACAAGATTTTATTTGGAATTAGAAAGCCGATATATTACTCCTAACATATTTTGATTAGGGTTGCGGTACTATTTGAACTAGTATTATATTTATATATGGATTTTCAGAGAAAGTCGCTATAACTCCTAATGTATTTTGAAAGTCTCTATATTTCTCCTCATCGGATATGCTTAGCGATTTACACAAGTCAATTCCAAAAAGAAATTCATTTGATTTTAGATTTCGTTCATATGCATCGAAGGTCGATGATAAATATTTGATTTCAAACTTATTTTTTTTTTCTGGTAATTCATTTCCACTCTGCATTTTTGCAAAATAGTTACATTTTTTTTTTGATCGAAAAAGAACATAAGTTGTTTCCAAGTCAAATTTATCCGACTTAGGCATTCACTTGATTTCATTAGATATGTTTTTAGATTTATGTAAGTTCATTCCAAGAAAAAAAATCATTTGACTATATATTTCGCTCATTTGTGTTGAAGGTTGATGGTAAATACCGAATTTCAAACTTTAGTCTTATTTCTTTTAAATCATTTTTATTTTTGTATACTCCCAGAAAATACTTACAATTTTGTTCTATTGAAAAAGAATTTAATACCAACAAATTTTGAACTCACATTACATATACCATCGTCTAATAATTTTACCATTGAATTGCTGTCGCCCCGTTTTTTTTGGGATTTTTCTTTTTAACAAAAATGCATCTTTTTAATTTTACTATGTCTTCATTAGAGTGTGAAGCATGAATTAAGAAACACGTCCAAGTGAGGATCGGAATACAAAGGATCGTTTGTTTTTCTACACGTGGCTGTAAATAACCATTAGATCTTCCTCAACCAATCAGGTAAGCGTCGGAGCTAGCATAATCATCCAACCTGCTACACTGTATGACACCCATATGGATATTATCACCCAGCCATAACCCTAATCTCTTCATTTCCAACTTCTGCACCGCTATCTCAACTCTCTTTGCATCCTCTTTTTGATTTCTAATTGAAAGAAAATAGATCTATGAAATCTGTCATTCGAAAGAATTGATGTTAACCTTAACCTTGTTGCAGAGACACATCAAATGAAATCTATCATAGATCCGTTTAGGGTTAAGGTTTTTTGTGTTAAAGTGAATGTAGAGATTCATTGAGGGTTAAGGACGAAATGCAAGTAGGAGATTCACAGAGGACGAAGTGCAAGAATTAGTCGAAGTGATGAAACCAAAGGAGGTTTGAGGTTTTCTGTTGTTGTAAGGATTGTTTTGAAGAACTGAAATTATTGGTTTTTTTTTTTTTTTAAAACCCTAAATCTTTGAACTCTCGGTCCATCAATATGTGCAGTGTGGGCATTAAATTCTGCTCAAAATCTTCACCAATTCGAACCCCCAGTTCAGCAATCATACTCATCTTCTTCCCTTTCTGAAGCTCATCAACCCCAATCTCATACGACCCAGAAAACCCCTAAAATCTTTTGTTGCTGCTGCGCTGGAAGAAGTCTTCAATCCAATTACCCTAGATTCAGAACAACCCAACTGTTATTACGAAGAACTCTGCAATTATGACCACTACCGTTAACATCAATTCCATTTTTATATGCGGATCCATGAAGTCTCCATCTTGATTTGGCAGCCGCTGTGAAGAATTGATTCCCAAAACAGGAAGGAGTTTAAGGATGTACAAGAGAGAACACCTCTGCGTAAGCTAAGTCTCATTTACTGCTGGTGATTTGATTAGTTTTGACGGGTTAATTAGTGTTACTAACTTATTTCGGTTGGTATTCTTGATTTTGTAGATAATAAAATGAAGAATGAGGTAGAGCCTTCTGAATCAATTGCTGAATTTTGCAGGGGATTCCTTATTAAATCTTGCATATCTTCACTGCGTATGTTTAAGATCTCTATTGCTCTATGAGTTGGTGTTTTGGAGATTTACTCTTACTGTTTTAATGTGAATTTTACAACTTTATAAGTATTATCTGATTATTAGAGTTCCAATTAAACTCAAACTAGGAATTCATGTTTCAATTCCTTGCACGTATTCCCTTAATTTCCATAATACTAACCAGTTGTTAATAGTGCTGTTAGGAAAGCCGACCATTAAGGTTGTTAGTGGGACTAGATAATGGTCAGTATCTTAGATTGTTTTAAACATTAATTGTGATTGCAGCATGTAGTTAGTGGGTAGAAGTCATGTACTCAGATCTCACCTGTATAATGGTGATTAGGTTACATTTAAAAACGTTGAAACCATGTAGTCTCCCCTAGTATTTTGAGTTTCTCTTTCTCTCTGCTCTGTCTCTATCCTTGTTTTTCAACATTGATAACTTTTTTTTTGGTTCCACTAGATTTCTTTTAGCAAATTGTTTGTAGGTTTCAAATTTTGTTTGGTATACTTTCTTTTGTTTGGCTATTTATTGCGTCTAGATTTCCTCCATTTAGTTTTGGCGAAACCTGCCTGTTTATTATGTCATTGTTGGCTAGCTGGTATAAATATTTCCTGGATCTTATTAAAGAAAATTAGCTTTCAAACTCAAAATTACGTTGGTGTTGTAAATGAAATTGAATCTTGTCTATTGACTCCCATGTAATGCTAGTTATTCCTTTATCTTTGATATTGGTTATTCAATCTTAAATTTACATTTAAATCTTTAGTTTGTGTATGTTGATTTTCTTAGGCATATTATTTAAGTGGTGAATATCTTTACTCTCCCTACCTGTTGCTGTAACACATTATTCTGGTAGTGGATCTTAGTTCTGATTAAAGTTGTTCTTTATTGTTATTATGTGTGTCAGTATGTGTATCATTTAGGTTATAGTATCTCTTTTAATTTCTATTATTAGGTTAATAATAAGTTTATATAGACTCATCTGCTCTTTTATGCGTCATATTAGCCTTGCAATAATTGAAATGGTTCTCGCATGATTTTGTTAACCTTAATTGTTGTTTTCAAATTTGAGTTGACTGCAAGTTTAATAAGCATGAACAAGCTCAGTTGTAATACTTCAATGCATTCTTCATGAATTTGAATGAACTTGTGTTCTTAAGTTGTGGTTTTTATGTCTTTATCAAATCTAACCAGGTTAAGAGGAAGGCATTCAATTCAACTTATTGGTTTTTGACTAAAAGGCATCTACACTATTCCTTTTCTTGTAGTTTTTCTTGTGTTTTACAGAGAACCTGTTGTCATGTAAATTTGAAGGTGCTATTTTTCACAAATAGTTGTCTTTCAATGTATTTGGAAATTGGCATGTTATCATCTTTTGTAGGTTGCCAAGATAATCTTATTGTTTACATATAAGTTGGTTCAAACTAGTGGTTCAAGTAATAACTTCGATCTTTGTAAAATATTCACTGGATACTGCCATTTCATCTGATTTTTTGTATGGCATTTGTGCTATTTTTTTTTTATTTTTTTCTTTCTGTTATGCATAATGTCATCTCTTATGTATATCTTTATTGTAATCGAAATATATATATATATATATATTTTTTTGTAATCGTAATAATAAATGGATTATTAAATATAAATAATAAATTACTTTGGAATTAATTTGTGTTCAGCTTTTTTTCTGGCATGCATTTTTTTAATTTTAATTGTTAATTTCTTATTAAAGTAGGTTTATAAAACACTGCAACCAAGAAATTGCATTGGTTTGAACGTTTGACCAATTAATTATTAACGTTTTGTGGTATTAATTTATAGACCCAAGTCCCAACCTCTTTGGCACGGCAATCTATGAAAGTTGCATGCAATGGTTTAAACATTTGACCAATTGAATTTTCATTGGTAACTTTTACAGAGCCCAAAGCAATTAATCCAGCACCTATCCTTTTTGGAACTACAAAAATGTCAAATTTGAAAGCAATTTCATATATGTTGTTGCCGATTTTAGTTGTGAATTGATTCGGGAACCATCTGACAACTACTAATGTTACTTATTGAACGAATCGGAAACTACATACCCACTACAACCTAGTTGCTTTAACCTATTGCAATTATGAAATAACAATATTTGGCAACTACCCAACTGGTTGCTATATAAATTCACAACAAGATGTATATTAGTTGCCATATTGTTTGTCAAGTACATGATAACTACATAAATGTAGTTGTTTGAATGTTTGGCAAGTAACTAACAACTGCGGAAACTAGTAGGTCTAATTTATCGCACTTAACAAATAACGTATTTGGCTACTAAATTTTAAGTTGCCAAAAGTACACATAGCAACTAGCCAGTTTTAGTAGTTGCCTCTGCATTTCGAAACAACCCATACGACAACCAAAGATTGGCAACTACCATTAGTTGCCTTTCTGTTTGGCAACTAAAAACTCATCTTAGGCAACTAAGCTAGTATGGTTGCCAATGCTCATGTTTTTTGTAGTCCTGCTAAATTTGGAGTTAGAATCGCTTCGAACACTGAGGGTTCATGGTTTGTATGCCGTTGAGCCACATTTGAAGATAGAAGTGACACATGAGCTCCATCTTTACGAGTTTCCATGATATATTCTGCTAAATTTTTAGTTAGAACCACTTCGGACACTGGCGGTTCATGGTTCGTATGCTCTTGAACCACATTTGAAGCTAGAAATGACACATGAACTCCACCTTTACGAGTTTCTATGATATATATCCTGCTAAATTTGTAGTTAGTCCCACTTTGGACACTGAGTGTTCATGGTTCTTTCTCGAAGTCGCCAGAAAAGGGTTTGTTTAAGATTTCGGAGAATATTCCGATGAAATCTTACCTATGAATGGTTGGATTCATCGTTTTTAGGAAGTTTTCGACTTATAGTAGTCAATTCGCGATCAAGTTTGGAGCTCGGAGCCACTTTCTTTTTCGAAGTCGCCAGAAAATGGTTTGTTTAAGGTTTTGGAGAAGATTACATGGAATCTTACCTATTAATGGTTGGATTCCTCATTCTTACGAAGTTTCCGACTTATAGTAGTCAACTCGCGGCCAAGTTTCAAGCTCGGAGCCACTTTCTTTCTCGAAGTCGCCAGAAAAGGGTTTGTTTAAGGTTTCAGAGAATATTTCATGGAATCTTACCTATGAATGGTTGGATTCATCATTCTTACGAAGTTTCCGACTTATAGTAGTCAACTCGCGGCCAGGTTTCAAGCTCGAAGCCACTTTCTTTCACGGATCAACACTAGGCTTCATATTTATCGATTTCGATGATGTATCCTACTAAGTTTTAAGTCAGAACTCTCCGGGAGCTTCTTGGTTCATAGTTTGTATGACGTTATACCATGTTTGAAGTTCGATTTCGATGATGTATCATGTTCAGTTTGAAGTTAGTTACCCTCCGAAGCTTCTTGGTTCGTAGTTTGTATGTCTTTATAGCAAATTTGAAGTTCGAATCGACACTGAGCTTCATATTTATCGATTTCGATGATACATCCTGCTAGGTTTGAAGTCTAAACCCTCTCGGAGCTTCTTGGTTTATAGCTTGCATGGCGTTATAGCACATTTGAAGTTTGAATCGACACTGAGCTTCATATTTATAGATTTCGATGATATATCCTGCTAAGTTTGATGTTTGAACCCGCTTCGTGGTTCATAGTTTGTTTGTCGTTACACTGAATTTGAAGTTCAAATCGACACTGATCTTCATATTTATCGGTTTAGATGATGTATCATGCTAAGTTTGAAGTCAGAACCCTCAATGAGCTTCGTGGTTCATAGTTTGTTTGTCGTTATACTGAATTTGAAGTTCAAATCGACACTGAGCTTCATATTTATCGGTTTAGATGATGTATCATGCTTAGTTTGAAGTCAGAACCCTTCTGGAGCTTCTTGGTTCATAGTTTGTATGCTTCTTGAGTCTACCAGTGTGAACTAAAGCTACTTCATGACCTTTATGACTAATCGAAATTACTTCATGACCTATGTGACTAGTCGAAATTCAAACCGGAAGCACAAAGAGAAAGCACAAAAGCACAATGAAAAAACACAAAGAAAACACACTTACATTGATCCGTATGACATTCTTAAATTGATAATCCGGCCAATAGAAATCCAACTACATCTGATCCAACGATCGTGATTGCATCTTTATGAAGTCATACGGATTACCACTTCAAAGATCTAAAACAATCTAAATTTGCCGCAATAAGTTGTGTGTGGCGCAATGTTTCCCACCAAAAATTTCACCCAACTTTCTTTCCCCTCCACCAGAAACCCTAATTATTCACTCTTTAAACTAACCCCCACTCTCTTTGTTAGTCTTTCCTTCATCTATCTCCAACTCGCCGAGACAAACTCCTTTTGTAAATTTAACAGAGAGAAATAGTAGTCCAGTAAGACGAAATAGCTGCGGTTCTTTGTTTTTCTTTCACCATCTTTCTGTTACTTTAACAATGATGAATATTTATTTTTTAGTTGAAATACAAGGTTTTGAAGTTATGATTTTGTTATTTTTTCTTCAACATATATCAAATTTGTACGAATCTTTGTTAAATTGGGTATTTTGTAGTTAGGATTTCTGCAAATCTTTGTGAAAATTTGAGGTTTTGGAGTTAGGGGTTTTACAAATCTCTGGTAAAATTAGAGATTGTGGAGGTAGGGTTTCCAATCTTGTTAAAATTAGAGATTTTGGAGTCTGTTAAAATTGAAGATCAGAAGTTAGAAATTGTACAAATCTCTGTAATCTCTTCTTCGTTTTCTGTTTTTACACACCGATGTGGTTTTGTACAAATACTTTGTTGTGAAATTTGAAGTTTTAGTATCAAAGCTTAGGGTTAGGGTTTAATTTTTTTTTTTTTTTGACAGAACAATTATGTTCAATTTGGGGTTTATCTTTCTTAGAATCTCAAGATTCACAGTTTTGATTGTTGTTTCTCAGAAATGGTAAATGGGCTCAAAGGTGTAGAACTGACTTTTCCAGTATCACCACATAATTTCTCTTCCAGCATCACATCTCAATTTATTAACCCACCAAAATCCCCCCCTTGCCTATCACTTATCCATGAGCCTAAGTCTGTATCACCTTCACCAGCACCAGTTTGAGACCTTCCTAAGTTTGCAACACCTTCAGCAGCACCAATTACAAACCCTCTTAAATCTACATCCCCTCATCAGCACCAATTACAAACCCATCGATGTATTCAGACCAGCATACTTTCAAAACCGAGTGAATTTTGAGTTTAAAATTGGGGAAATCTTGAGTTCTTTTTCACCTTGAATCAGCACAGAGGAGTTTTCTTTTATTTCACAGGCCTTTAGAATACAGTCGATGCTACGTCCCCAAGCCTTTGTCTTGGTACTGCCCTATCTGGTGTAAATCTTTTCACTGTAAGTTAATATTATTAAAGTCAAAATGAATTATGGCTTTGATTGATTTTATGAGAATTGTTTCTTGTACATTTGCTTTTTGGGTAGTGATTGCTTAGTCATTGTTTTATGAATTGCTCCAGGTTTCGTTTTCCTGCAAATCAGTGAAGATTTTGACCATTTTTTGTTGATGTTTATATTTCAACCACAGATCTCCCACGAGTTTGAGCAGTTCAGCACATATCTGCCCGATACTAAAGTTGTTGTGTCCTATGGTGGTGTTAACATTAAGATCCCCAACGAATTATTGAAAAATGAGTGCCCTCATGTTGTTTTGGGTACTCCTGGGAGATACTTGCATCGGCCTGGGGTAAGGATCTTGCCTTAAAGAATGTTAGCCACTTCATCCTTGATGTGTGTGATAAAATGCTGGAGTCTCTTGGTATGGTTCTTTGCAAATAGTCAGGCTTGGAACACTCGAGTGTAGCAGTAATTGGTCCAAACCTTTCTATCTGTTTTCTTGATTGCTTATATGCCAATAATCAGTGTATTGCCTATAAGTTTATTTTTCTCAAAAGTTATCTCGCTGTTCTGTAAATTGTGTAGACATGTGAAAAGATGTACAAGAGATCTTCAAGATGACTCCTCGTGATAAACAAGTCATGATGTTTTCAGCCACACTCAACAAGGAAATTCGTCCAGTCTGCAAGAAATTCATGCAAGATGTAATATCCTGTGGCCAGTGCCCCTCAATTTCTGAAGTTTCCTTTTGAGACCAGTTCTTTGTAGTGGTTAGATTTGGTGGACTCTATTTCATGATTATGCATCTATGAAAGACTGCTTTTGTCATGCAAAGATCAGATATGAGTCTAATAAATCCTGTACTTGTTGTCTAGCATTTGATTGAATCAAATTTGTAGTTGGTACATCATGTAGCTTCCTCAGTTGGACAAAAATTATAACCTTTCTTTGTGTTATTTGTATGGTGCTCAAAGAACTGATCCATGTTCTCTTTGTTTATTCTTTGCCAGGTCTCAAGGGATTGGTAGCTTCAATATTATTGGATCTCATGTCCTCAGGACTTGGTCTTGGTGCTGCCTTTTCTGGAGTAATCTTGTCACTGTAAGGTAATAGTATTAAAGTGAAAAATGAATGATGGCTTTGATCGATTTTATGAGAATTGTTTCTTGCCTTCTCTTTTAGATATCAACATGTTTAAAGATTTAGTAGAGAAAGTAGAGTGTAGATGCCAAAATGTACTCCTGGATCTCTACATCTTTTTAACTCAGGAAGGATAGAAAAAGTAGTTTGTAGACGCAACCTTAACATTTCTCAATTCATCACTGTTGTATAGGTTCATCTCATTGTCTGGATAAGGAACTGGAATATTGATAAGTGGAGTTGGAGATAAAGATGGGATGGTAGGGAGTGGAATCGGAGCACGAGCTGGTTTCGTTAGGATTGGGATAGGAGCTAGATCTAGCGCACTTGGATCTAGAATAGATACATTGCAGCTAGAATTGTGCTTGTTGGTAGTGGATTCAGAAAATTAAGGAAGTTTGTAGGAAAATTCAACTGTTTGCTTAAACAATTAAAGTGGCTTCATTGTATATGCTTTCCCCATACTGTCCAACTAGCAATAAAGCTAGCTAATTGTCATCTATGATATTTTATCAATAGGAAACAAATTTCAGTTTTGTTTGTCATGGACTTGGTTTCAGGGTGTTATTTGTATAAATGGATATTGTATTATTGAAGGATATGTATGGTAGTTAGAATTTAGATCTTGTACGAGTGTTGGAGTTGTATATTGAAATGCAGGAATGGCAATTGACACAACTTAGAAGAGATGCAATTTGCAGGAGTTTCGGATTAACTTGCATCTAAGTTGTATAGGAGAGCCACATTTTTCCTAGTTAAATAGAAAAACCGAACACGACCAATGTAACTTTAAAATCTTCAAGAATGGTTGATTTTGATGCACCCAAAATGCGCGAGTTCAAATCACCACAACATTGTTTTTTTTACGAGTAAAATGAATACTCCACAATACAACTCTATTTAAGTGTCGTAGTACCATAAAAACACTACCTTTTCTTAAAACGTTGTCAAGTTCTATTTTGGTCACGACTCTTTTTAATAAGAGTTGGCCAGTAATATATGTTACGACGTTTCATAGGGTAAAGGTAGTTAAAGATGCAACTTTTTACGACATATAAGAAAAACGTCCTGAAATAACAGTCGTAAAAAGGGTTTTTTCCTGTAGTGCGATTAGTTAATATAGATTTTAATTAATAGAAATTAATATAACAATAATGTAGATACGAGACTAGTATCGTTATATAGATCTCGATAAGTTATGCGCAATGGACTACTCGAACATGTCATTCGGATACCGAACGAAGAAGATATCATCAGTTGTGTATGAAGGGTACAATAGTCTTTTTGCAGTGGACCGACCTGGCTACCCATATCCAAGTGATGGGTGCCTTTATCATTTTTCGTTGGTCTTATCTAACCAAATCGAGCAGATAAACTCACATTTTTTTCTTCTTTCTTTCTTATTCTTCATTCTTCTTCTTTTTTCTTTCTCTTCTTCTGTTGAGGCGATTCTGAGAATCGATTTGAGAGAAACGATTGATGAAGTTGTTCAGTAGATGAAGGTGATGATGTTCTAGTTAATTAAGAAGAATAAGATGATTCTGTGAATCTGAGAGAGGGTTAGAATTAGGTTTTCAATTTGATTCTAGAGTTTGTGTGGATTTGTGATGTAGATCGAGTTGCTGATGGATTGAAAATTAATGGGTAGATGTTTTATTGAAGTTGTGAAGTTAATTTGGTGAAGATTTGAGAATTATGGTTTTTGTTCTTCCCCAAAACAGAAATTGGGTCTTCGGTGGAATTGATTCGGCGTATTAGCAATTCAGGGGATACTAAAGTTTGGGTAAGCTTCTAATTATTCTAATTCTGAGATTTCAAATTGGATTGTTTAAATTGTTGAGATTAAGTAGTTATGAATGAAAACTGAAATTGAGGCGTGATGATGATACAAGCCTGGAGAAAAAAATGGATGAACTGTTGTTGTTGGAGATGACAGGGAAAGGAGATTGAGTTACATGGAGTAATTGGTGGTGGTGATTATGAGAAGATGAGTTAAATATAAAAGGTGTTGATGCTTTGAATGGTGTTGGTGAACTATAGAAGTTGTTGGTGTGGATGCAGAGTATTTTAGTGTTGAGTTAAGTTGAACTGTTAGTGGTGTTGGTGTTGTCTGTGATATTGAAGATGCAGGGTTGATCAGTGAATGGTGGAGGGCAGAGTTATTAAAATTGAGTTACAGGGAGGTAGGTTGAACGTTGTTGGTGGTAGTGGTTATATGAGTTGTAGTTTAGATGAATGATCTAGGTGGGTATGAGATTGAATTGAGTGATGATGTTGCAGTTGAAGATTATGGAACTTTGTATGGAGTTGGAGTTATGTAATTGGAACTGTACGTGAGTGGTTATGCAGGTGGTTATGTTGAGAGTTGAGTTACATGAATGAATGTGTCATGTTGGTGATGTTGATATGAACTGAGTTTGAGTAAGGCTGTGAGAGTTTGTAATTGAGATTGTAGTGAGTACAAGGTTTTGAAGATGGTGATAGAACTGAGTTGGTAGTCTGAAGTAATGAAGCACTATAAAAGTTGAGATGATGTTGTTTAATTATTGATCTGGGTTGAGATGCAATTCTGAAGCTAGGATTTTTACAGGGTTGAAGGTGCTAGTGAAGTTGAATGCCAGGAGTTGGTTTGTAGTTGGGAGTGAACCTGCAGTTATAGTAGTGTTGTTTGTGTGTTTGAGGGTTGCAGGGAGGGAAAGTGTAACTGAAATGGTAGTTGTAGGATAGTTAGTGATTGCTGTGAAAAGCTTAAAGCTGTAATTGTAGGTAAGCAGAGTTTAAAGTTGTAATTGAAATATGAAGTTTGTTTTGATTGAATGAAATGTGTATATGTTACATTTTATAGAATCAGGTTGATAGAAGTTGTAGCTGAAATGAATTAGGCTTGTTAGTCATCCCAGTCAGATGTCTGACTAGTTTTGCTTAGGTGACTCAGTTTGTAACACCCCGTGTTTTTAGCATGGCGCATGCTGAAAAGATGCGCCATGGCACGAGATGAAGCTCCATCTCAAGTTTCTGTCGCGTTAAGAGGAATATTGGCCCAGAGCCAATGTTGCATCATCATGATGCATTAGGCCAGTTGAGAAGATGGCCTTGAGCGTTGCAGCGCAATCATTACGCATGAAGTGGACGATTGGTCTAGAGCCAATATTGCTCAATCATTGTGCATCAGGACGGAGCTGTCTGGCTGAGTGAATATTGCACAATCATTATGCAATATGCCAGTACGGGCTGGATTAGAGAATGTTGTGCAATCATTGTGCGCACTCATTACACGCAATCATTGTGCGCAATCATTACACGTAATCATTATGCACAATCATTGTCCATGAATAGTAAAAGTGAGAGTTGATGAATGATTTTTGGTCTCCCAATTTAAGTTGTAAAAATGTCAATTTTACATATATAGAGAAGGGTAGTTGGTTGAAGGTGCATATGCGGACCATGCACCAAGTAAGCTTATAGCTTAGCCGGAAGAGTATAAATGATGCCTAAGCCTCATTTATAGCTCCGTAGCCTGGACAATGGGGCATATGGTGCGAAGGCATCATTATGCCATGCCGCGGACCCGATAATGCTTAATCATTATGCATCTTGACGGAACGGCCTATACGGACTAGGCCATACCATTATTGTTTGGCTACGGCCTTGCAAACGAGTTTGGCTTAAGTTGCTGTCCCTTCAAGGATGAACTACGGTTTGTGCTTGATCCCTTTAGAGTAGAGAAGGGTACGTAGGCATCCTCAATGAGTTGCAGCATTGCCGGTCCAGCACTTTGTCGCTCATTTCATCTATTTGGGAGATGATTGCGGCACGTTGGCCCCTCATATCATCAAAGCTCGGTAGGCTTGATGAGGCTTAGTTGCGTGCCAGAAAGTGGATGCTCATACTTCCTATCAAGTTATAAAGATTTTGTAACCAGAGTAAGGTAGGGAATTGGCAAAAGACTTAGAGCGGCCTATGCCTAAGTCCAAGGCATATGCCCTATGCCTGGACAAGACTCGGTAGTTTGACGGTTGCTCAGCTAGATAGGAAATTCAGTGATGAAATTCCTATATTGAGGAAAAGCCAGTGAAGCATGCTATATGCATTGGCCTTGGCCCTATGGCCTTATACCCTTTTTGCGGATAGGGGTAAGTTTGGAACGGTGTGGAAGCTAAGTTAGCTGCATCATGCTCCACGAGCATGCTTGCAAGGGCAAATGGACGTGCATTTGCCTAGTTTTGAGGCCCGGACTGTAGCTTCATCATGGCGCATCGGGGAAGTTATGGCCTGCGCGCCCAGGCGCGCCAGGCGTAAATTTACCGGTCCATTGCACAGTTAATATAACTGAGTCACATGTGAACTTGACTTACCTGAATCAGTCTTATTGACTGAGTTTACTCACCGATTTTCCCTATATTGACCGAGTTGACCTTGATCGATTCTTGTTTGACTCAGTGGACCATTTGACAAGGATCAGACCTTTGACTTAAGACTTGACCTGACCTTGACTCTATTGACTGACGTTTACTGTTAGTTGACTCCTTTGACCGTTAGCGACTATACCTTGACCAAACGTTGACTTTTAGTTGACCCAGATAGCCAGGCCTTGTGTAGTGGGCCGAGTTTGGTGGACTTAGGCTTAGAGTTAGTTTCCTATTTTAAAGTATTGGACCCTTATGGTCTGATTTAGTCTTTGGTTCCTTATACAAAGTTGTATATCTTCTTAAGACAATTCAAATGGACTATAGAATCAACCCAGTTTGACTAGTAAACCCTTAGACATACTAAAGTTAGAGAATGAAAAGGTGTAAAGTCATAAATGGGCCTAGAACCATTAGATAGACTTGTATGATTCTTGTGTGAGTCATTTTGGCTAGATTCTTAGAGTTCTTGTGTGATTAACAGTTAGTCTATATTAACAACGATCGAATTCAAAGGATGAACCAGTGGATCGTGGATATCGAAGTAGGCGTGGCTTGTCATCAAAAGAGGTGAGAATTTACATTTAACTCTTTTGCAACCATTGTTGTTTCTTTTACAAAAGTTTATGTTTAACAAACTCATGCATTATCTGATTGTGCATTTCATGCATTGTTTAAGTTTGAGTTCTAAAAGTTCTATTGATTCTGTTAATCTTTTCATGGTTTGGAAAGGACCTGTAATGTTTTGTTTGTCATTATGAATTGTATGGAAAATAAGAATTTCCACGTGTGGTATATAGGATACGCTCCTTCACATTTATACCTACTTACTTTCAGCTTTTATGCAATGGCTAGGGCGATACACCACAATATTACCTAATAGGTGTGGAACTGGTTGACACCAATATATACATTGTTTGAAGGAGCAGTTTGTCCATATACATGCTTGTTTATTTGAGTGACTTGGTCACTTTTTAATGTTTGGGAAAACATGTATTGTTTTCCAAATCTTGCTCATGATTACTTAAAAGTTAAATGTTATTTCTACTGGGCACCCCTTTTAGGGATGCCGTGTTCACCCATTCCCACTTTCAGTTTCAGAGACAGATCAGAGTTACGCAGCGGAAGCTTCGAGGAGTTGAGTCCCTTAGTCGATTAACTTCTTCTATGTTTATTATGTTGTATATTCTATTTGTAAATTTAATGGCTATTTTATATGTATATGTATATGTATCATTTGAGAGGAGTTCTTGTTTATATATATTTCAGAGCTAGGCTAGTTTTTGGGTTAAGTTTTGTAGCAAATTTCTTAATTGAATACTTGAGTAAATGAATTAGTTTCTCAGTGCCTCTTTATTTAGTTAATATCTTGGATTAGTCAGCTGTTAGCTTTGGGGGTGCTACATTAACTAATTGTAGATTAGAAATCAAGATATAGTTTGGACAACTAAATTTGACAATGAGTTTGAGATAGCAACACTTGTGAGTTTGACCAAGCAATGCTCTAACAGTTTGGGTTTTAGAACAACTGAAATCAATAATTTGGCTATGATATATGGCTAGAAGCCTATGGAGATTGGTTGAGAATCCATCATGCCTCCTAACACAAGCTTTAAAAGCTAAATATTTTGCAAATTGTGACATATTGAACTCAAAATGTCTTGACAATGCGTCATGGGCATGGAAATGCCTCCATAATACGTTAAACAATATAAAACATTTTTTTACATGGGTGGTGGGGGAAGGAAATTTCATAGATCCCTGGTGTGACAATTGGATTCCGGGGAAAGGGGTTGCTATACCAAAATCAAACTCTATCCATGATAAAAATATAAAAGTCCGTGACCTTATTAAGAAGGAGAAAAGAACATGGGATGCAGCAAAGGTAAATGTTGTTTTTGATCAAGACTCAAAACAAAATATCGAAAAAATCCCTCTTAGCCTTGAATCTTCTATTGATAGGAGAATATGGACTCCATCTAAAGATGGTGTTTTCTCTACAAAGTATGTGTATTCAATCCTATGTGTGAGAGGGGATGAATCTAATTCTGATTTATGGAGTGCAATATGGAAATTAAAAGTTCCTGCAAGGATTCAACTTTTTGTTTGGAAGGCACTCAAAAGTGCTTTGCAAGTGAGAGAAATTCTTCATAATACAGAATGATGACTGAATAAACAATGCATGCTTTAGTTACTTGAAAAAGCTATTTAGAGTATGAAAACTCATAAATACTTAACGCAATCAGTTTCATGATTTTACCTTAATTGGACCAGATATTAGATTTATCCTTGAGGGATGAACAGTTCCCTTTGATTGCTACGGTCTTATTTTCAATTTGGGAAAATCGCAATGATATAGTGTATAATGATAAGAATGAAGAACCAGTGGCTACCCAGTCAAGAGACAAATCCATGATGTTGAACATGCTCAAAACTCCAATCCTCAGTCGTATCTCTGCAACAATACAAAACCAATCAATATCTACCCCATGGATTTCTCCTCCTATAAATTGGTTTAAAATAAATACCGATGGTGCTTGGAACCCTAACTCTAAAATTAGGGGATTGGGTTTCTTAATAAGAGATCCATCTCACAGTTTTTTCTATGAAGAATCAAATATTTTGAAGTGTCTCGATGGAAGAAGCTGAATTATAGGGAATCAGAAATGCGTTGATCGTTGCAAAAGGAATGAAGATTGATCAGATCATTATTGAAGATGATGTTGCAGAAGTGATTGAGAAGATTAACAGGGAGAACTTTTTAGGAGATTTGAGAACTCATTATGTGTATCAAGATATAAAATCCCTAATTCTCAATTTCCGATTAATATCCTTTAGATTTTCTCAGTGGGGTAAAACTAATGCAACCCACATGGTTTGGGATATCCACCAATCTGGCTCCTCCCTGCCCTCTGTGGCGACTTCAGGAGAGAAACCACTATTTATTTGTAGTTCTGATACATGTTTTGCTTATTGATAGACGCATTTATGTGTCTATTTTCATCTCTATTGTATATATTATTAGTACCCATTTTTGTACTTATTATGGTGTTTTATGTCTTTGTAGGTATTTTTAGAGAAATAAGCTCTTGCGACGAAATTAGCTCGTAAAGTGGTGTTTTACACCCCAGGATAGAGTACTAAAGGCACCCCAGAAATGCACCGGAGGAACCCCGAAAAAATGTTGAAAACACCCCAGAAAAAGTGTTAAAGGCACCCACCAAAATTACTAAAGGCACCCTAAAAAATGGATAAGGGCGCCCCAAGGCAGCCGAGCTGCTAAAGGCACCCGCGTTTTGGATTCAGGGCACTTCACCTTCATCGTTTGAAAAAATAATTTTGGCGGGAAAAAAATTCATTTTTCTGCAGAATTTTCTGTTTGATTTTTGAAGGAGTTTCAGTGAGATTCAATCATTGATTTTGATTGGGATGAACGTGATATGCCAAAACAATGGTGGTATGAGTGTTCTAATGAGTTCAGTTGGGCTGAATTTTCGTCGGGAAGAAAATATTCAACCTCAGAATACAGCGTGTTTGAACGTGCATGGATTGAGTTGTGATGGAGTTTGGTTGCTGCAGAAGTGTGGAGGAGTCAAACAAGGAAGTTCTGGAGCGTGTATACGTCAAAAAGATGCGTAAGAACCTAAAACATAAAAGAAAATATTCATGAGTTAATGGTTGGATATCGAGAAGATTTTTGGGTTATTACGAATTTATTCTTGATCCTGTGACTATATAAAGGCTTTAGGAGACTCAAAGAAGAGAAAAGAGAGTTTAGGGGGAGAATAGGGAGACGTTTAGAGCATAAAAAATCGAGAAAAAAAAAGTTACAGGAAAAACAATTTTTCTGCTGGTGAAGAAGGTACGAAGAACATAAGACCCTTAAAGACCGTCGTTCTTCAACAGTGCCAGTGACGGTATTCCTTTATCGTTTTCTGTAACAATTGATTTTGTAACAAATATAAGTGTTACAAAACCCGATTTTATTCATTGTTCTCCCATTTCATCATTTGTGAACCATTTTTGAGCATTAATAAAGATGAATTTTGAGCATGTTTCCATGATAATGATGAGCTAATTCTCGCGTAATCAAGGCACGGAGGAAGCTATTTATGCATGAATAATTGGTAACCATTCTATTTTTCTATAATTTGTATTTTATAATTCACTCAATCACTACTTTGTAGAATTTTAATTGTTTGCATAATTTTTCCTAATTAGTTGTGATTCAATTAGATAGGTTATGCTTTGGTTAGATAATCTATGCTTAAGGGATACAATTAATGTTTGAGAATATGCTTGATAATTTGTGAATTAAGAAAACAGAGATTTTAAAAATAATTAGAGTTTTGGAATTTTTATCATCATTTATTCATGTGTAATAGTGGAATCTAGTGTCTTGGTTATTTTCACTCTAAAAAAAAACAAATTTGGATTTAAATTTTCTCTACTTTTAGTTTAAATAAATATAAATTCAATTGCTTTCACAAGTCTTACGAACCTTATTCTTACCACTATCAAAATTACATCACTTATATAAATTGATATATATACCTAAACCCTAAACTAAGCAGAAACTCACTCTCCCTTTTTGTCTATTGTTTCTCCTTCTCTTTTTCATGCCTCTCTGTCTCATTTTTTCCATTCAGTTCTTCTTGTTAACCTCTTACAACTTCAACTATGTTATTTCTGTTATCTAATTTTTGTTTCCGTTCGACCAATAACCTCTTAAAAAATGCAAGTATCTTATCTTCATCACATAAATCATCAAATTTTGCCTTTCAATCTTTTCAAATCTTTACCAACACCAATATCAGAATCACCCCCATCACCACTATATTCATCTTATCTGCATCCACCATTCCCATCAGCATCAACCAGCTAATTTAGGGTTCTTAATATATTTTAAAAAATTTACTATATTTTCTAAATGTATTGATGAGTATGTAATTGAATTTGTGTTGTTCAATTGAGATGAATTTATATTTGGGAAATGTTTTACATTGATGTAATTTGCATGATTAAGTGAAAAAGTTTAATGTTCAATCAAGCTACTGCCATGATATAGTGATGTATTCAAGCTACAATTATAGATCTGATAATTTGGGACAGAAAAACCGATAGAGAACCGAGAACCAACCGTGCTGACTCGGATCGGTTTCAAACAAAACCGTGCTGACTCGGATCAGTTCCAATTTTGAAATTGAAAACCGTAGTACATACCGTTCCGTCGACGGTTTTGCTTGAAAACCGGACCGACCGACCGTTGTGCATCTCTAGATACTATTTGTGTTACCAAAACACCAGCCATATTATTTTTCCTAAATAAGAATCATATATAATAAAAATGGAACAAAAACCCCATCTCCATTTAACATCGTCAAATTTAGTTTTATTAAATTTTGTAATTCCAAATCTTCCCCTTCCCTATATATACACGCCATTTAAGATGGAAATTTTTGTGGAAACATAACGGAAACATTTGATATGAGATTTACAGAGAGAACTCGAGATTTTTTCTACCAAAATCTTCGTGTAATTTAGATTTTAGGATTCATATATATCGCATTCTCCCGATTTCATCAATATATTCAATTCTGAAGTTTTTTTTGGGTCCAATGTCATAACTTATCATCTTAAAATTAATTTTAAGATCTCGGTTTCGTTTCAGTTTAGTTGAAGTAGAGAAGAGATCGTAGATTTCAGTCCTTCAAATTGTATCTAAAGATTGATTTTTATTATTGAAGAATTTCGTTTATTTTTTCTTCCATATCTCATCTTCTTTTCAACTTAATTAGAAAAAATGAAAAGAAGTAACAATTTAATCCTTCGAGTTATCATCTTAAGTCTATCATCTTCAAATTGATCTAATCGTAGTAGTCTAATCATATTCATCAGGAATGCAAATTCAATTTTCAGGTATTTTTACTGATTTTGTTTTTTTTTTGAATTTTCTAGTTGATTTAATTAAAAGCTACAATAATATTACAATTTTTGTTTCTTTGTTGTTCATATTGAAATTGATATGATTAAAACTTTGTTGTTGTTATGGTGTCATACCATTTTCAAATTTAAATCGAGTGAAATCTTTTTTTGTTTTATATTTTTCTTGTAGAAACTTTTATCTGTTCTTGCAGTTATATGTCACAATAAAGTTTCGTTGTCTTTTCTTATTTTTTCACAATCAACTCTTATGGTTTTAAAGGATATTATTTGTTTAAATTGAGTTTAATTTTAACCAATTTCAATCGAAACTTTCACAAATTTGGTGATCAACAAAAGGTTCTTCAATCTGACTGTGATCTCCAATCAGTGGTTGTATTTTCTTTGTTTAATAAGTTGCCAACATTAGACTATGTACAACATAGAGGTGATAGTTCTAGTGCATCATGATATAGAGGTGAGAGTTCTAGTTCATCATGCCATAGTCAGAAATTGTACCTTTTAATCAGCCACTAATTACTAATGCCACTATAATTATGATGTCTCTATAACATAGTCAAGGAACCATTGAAATCTGCATCCGGGTATGAATTTTAGATGACAAGGAATGAGAATTTGAGGATTGGTGCTTGTTTTTAAAAGGAAAAGGAGCAGTGTAATGGCACATATATGTTGTTTCTTGTGATGGTGTACAAACAGTGTTGAAGGAAATCCCTTGATTACCAAGAAGTTGAATAATGAACATACTTGTGGCACTGGATTTGTTAACGTACCACATGTATCAAGGAAGCTAATAAGTTCCTTGATTAAGGATGAGATTAAAGAGACCCCAAAGAAGAAGGCTAAAGAGATTATGCAACAAATTACAAGAGAGTATGACTTTGACATAAGTCGTTATTATGCATACGCATGGAAGAGGTAAACATTGAATATGGCATGGGGATATGATGGGAAATCATTTGTTTACTTGAAATGGTTTACACATCAATTGACAGAGACCAATCCCGGATCTCGTCTTGATTTGGAAATTGATGAGACTCAACAATTTGTGAGATTGTTTATTGCCTTAGGAGCATGGATCCATGGATTTAATTAATGTCGGCCCTTGCTATTCATGGATACAAGACATTTTAAAATCAAATATCTCGGTCACGTGATGGCTGCAACAGGGCTAAACAGGGATAATGGTAATTCTCTTGAACCTTACTTCTGTCGGTTTTTGAAACTTTTTTTTTTTTGAAACCTTTTTTCTGTTTTAGTGGTTTCATCATTTTATTCGTGTTCTGTTTCATCACTTTTTCCTATTTTTTTTGGTTATTTTTAAATTGTTTTCTTTGATTTTATTTTGCAAAAATTTATCCTTTAGATTATGATGTGGTTTCATATGAGAATGACGCAAACTAGAAATG
>JAJJMB010008256.1:1257251-1321782 GCA_023531105.1 Papaver atlanticum | reverse complement strand
TGCTTCTTCAAGGAAATGAGTTAATTATGATGTTGTTTCTGCGGTGCTAGTGGAGAAAAATGATGGCTAGGAGCTTAGACTTGTGGTGAGGTAACTGGTGTAGGAAGAATGAGATAGTAATAGGTAGTGGTAACTGTATGGTTCTAGCATCTTCAATAAAGGCTTGCAACTGATGTACAAGTAAGCTTAACTTATAACTGTAATGAATTAAAAAAATTATTTAGAATGAATGAATGGGTAATATTGAAATATTAGTAAAGAAGATGTCACTATGTATAAGAATGAAGCTGTAAGGAAATTTAACAATGAGTAGGAGTGTGTTACCATTTTTGGTGAGCAATGCTCTAGATGTGCATGTTATGATGCATTAGTTTGTGGCATGCGGAAATGGCTTGGTACTTGTGTTTTCAACCTAGTCAGATGACTTCTGTCTTGCCTGAGTCCGTTTTTCTGACTGAGTTAACTCAGTAACCAGGATTTGACCCCGATTTGTCTATGTTGACCATACCTTAACTTAAGTGACTTGACATGGACTAGTTGAGCATTGACTTGAACTTGACTATAAGTTGACCATTACCTTTGACCATTATCTTTAACCATTGAACGTTAGTTGACTGATGAATTTTTCCGGTCACCTGTAGATTTTTCTGTCGACTTTCCGGCCAATTTTGGTACCCTTCCGATAGTTGTTTTGAACATAAAACTGTCTATGAAACTTAATAAAGAAATAGGTAGGGGAGTTCTAGAACAAAGATTGAGATAGAACAAAGGATATCAACTGGGGTTCTCAAAGACCACACATGTATCATTGTCATGTTGACTCAAATGGTAATTACACGTTCAAGATGATGCTGATGATCGTAAATAGGAATTTGTAGATTGCGAATCTTAAACTTGGGGTGGTTTTCCTTCAATTATAGGTAGGGACTCTTGTAACCTTCTTGTAATCGTTAAGCTTTTTTTATTGCGCGCATGATGAGTCTTTATTATCTATGAGAATGTTTGTATATATATAATTATGTTTTGTGTGCAATTGAATGAATATGTTGTGATATGCATAATATTGTCCATTTCCATATACGAGGAGAGTCTGTGTTTTTCCCTATAGCTCATTGCTATGTTAAATAAGGGTGTAAAAGCATCTAATATTATTTTATATATGTCCCGATGGTTCCTTAAGTGGCGACTGAGGTGTCCAATTTTACTATAGGAGGCGTGAATAAAGCCCATTGATTATTTAGAACCTGTTGTCTGGTGGTAGCTGGAGTTGAATATTATATTTTGTGCAACTAATAGGGGCGTAAAAGCAGCCAATGTTATATAATTATATTATTTTGGGAAATTTGGACGTGTATATATCAATTCCTTATCATATATAAAGAAGAATAACTTTGCTGACATGTCCTTCTTACATGAAGTTTCGGATTTTTTAGGCTGACGTGTTATGAGGATGTTACATTCTAGGATAGTCGGATAAAATTTAAAGGAAACGACCCTTGGAGTCGTTTTAGAAATAAGACGCTTCCTGAAAACCTTTGTTCCGAACAGTTTTGTTTGAAAAGTTGCAATCTTATCGGGCCGTGAGTGAGGAACTTTAAAGGCACTTCGCCATTAGAAACGACTCAAAGATTTCATTGACTTGAAAACTGTTTGCAGATGTTTCATTTCAACACTTACGATTTTCAACCAGGAAAAAACTCTTTGTTTGGAATACGATTCTTTAAAGGATGCGCCTTTCTTCATCAAGACCCGAAACACTAAAACAAAAATCTTTAGGGATGAAAACCTCATAACGTAATCTTATTTGAAAACCTTCCCATCTTCTAATTAATGACTCGGCTTGGAGATTTATTTATATATTAATTTGGTTTCTTTTTTCTTTTTTTCTTTTTTGGATATCATTAACTTTGACCATTCCAATTATGCCGACCAATTTCTCTTCGGTTAGGAAAAGAGGAGAAAACAGTGAATGAAAAAGTTGAAATATTCACAATTTGGCCTATGATTTGATCGTATATGAGAAACAAGATGATGCATGAATTGGTAAAAAAATTATGAAGACATGGTCGTTCCCGTAAGTAACTAAATAATGCTTCATTAAACGTTTAATTCTGTTAATGATGTGATGCAACCACTTATGAATTGTTTTGTTGGTTTCTACAGTATCGGTTTATATTGGAGAAAGATATATGCTGATGTATGCTTAAGTATTGCAGCTTGAACATCGTGTGCAGATTCTAAATGCGGTTGGATAAGTGCATTACGTATGAGAATCGGATGAGTGTTGTTATGTCAACTTTTCAGAAAGGGAGTGTGCTGACGATGGATTTTTATGTCACTAAGTTAAGGTATGTGTTACCGTCAAATTCACCTTCTCACATGGGATTTGACAAGAAGTATGAAATTTGTAAAGTAATTGATTATGAAGCAAAAGAAAACTTTTCCAGATTCTGTGACCATTAGTTCCAGGTAGGGTATAAATTACGTTAGTTTTGTAATTGGGATCTTGGCTTATGCAACAAACACTTAATTCAAGTGAAATTTTCGTTATTGTTACTCAACGAAGGTTGCAAAAGTATTATGGTTATGTTGATTAGTGGGAATCGTTTTGTTTGAATGAGAACATCATCATGGAATGTATAATGTTCTAAGGGAAGAAGTTGCAATGGGTAAAGACTTGGTTGATAACTTGAAATTGGATTCCACAGATACACATGGAGATTTGATAAAGGATCCAAATATGCATCACACGTATGTCAACAATTCGGGTTGAGACTGGCTAAGAAGGATTTCATAATAAATAAGAAGACTTGAACATTCTCTTTGGAAAAAGATTTCTCTCGCCAGTTTCTGAAAGGAAAAAAATCATGGATACATCTCCTAATAAGAAGACCTAGCTAAAGAAAATAAAGGGTGAAAATAAATTAAATACTCCAAAGTCGATCCATAAATAGGAGAACGATTTGGGACTACCTATTTGTGCATGTTTGAGTCGGATGAGTGCTATTTAGTCAACTGTTCTGAAAGGGAGTGTGTTTTCGATGGATTTCTATATATGTCAGTAAGTTAAGGTATGTTATATCCTTCAATTCACCATCGCAAATGGGATTTGACGACAAGGACTATGAAATTTGTAAAGTAGTTGATCATGAAGCAAAAGATAAATTTTCCAGAATTCTGTGACCAGTTTGTGATCCATGTAATGCAAGATGCCTGCGCTACTTTTATGTTGGTACTGCATGGTCAATGAAATATGACAGTTGGAACTTCGACTGAGATATGAACCCCAAAAGCACTTCTTCAAGATGGTTGGAAATACGATTCATTTTCCAAAACGCGGATCGCATGTGTCGGAGATGGATGATTAATATTTGCTGCTGTAAGAAAATCGTTCCACATCCAGTAATAAGGTAAGAGGTTTTATATTTAGAGGTTTTCAATTGATTATTTGCATTGAAACACTTTTCATTCCAATAATGATTCAACTGTAGGTGTTGCTGTGGTGAATCATGTTCGATCGAGGGTGTTGCTTTTGTTGTGCATGACATAACAAACCCATATTTCTTTAAAAAGGCACAGTAATGAGTAAAGGTATTTCTCTTGAAATTTATAATATAACACCATAAATATGAGCATGCTAATATCAAAGTCACATCAATTGATCATCAATTTCCGTGTCTTCTTGGATTCTTTCAAAGTGGTATGGGATCGGCTGTTTTGTGAAATAACGATGGTAACATTATCAAAAGAGAGGAATATTTGAATCTCCAGATTTCTCTCAGTTTGGATATGGCTGTTCCACGAGCCGTGTAAAATAAAAACAAAGTGGGTTGAGTTAATATTCCTTCACTGTTAACCAAGTTAGTATTTCTTATCAAACATTATTTTTTGGCTTTTAGACAGTTATTCAAATTGATAAGTTTGCAATAGATATGGCCCGTATATGGGGCAGAAGAAAGCTTGCAATGATATAGTAGCAAGGGACAAGAGAAATAAAATTACGGATCGGTAGAACAGGTGAAGTATAATTTTCTACGGTAACTTACAAGATAATATTTCTAACGTCGTTAAAAACACTATGATACTTCGGCGGCCATCAATATGATTGCCAGAAAGAGATTCAAGTCAAAGAACATTATCAACAAAGATAATTATCTTAGTAGAAGTTAACTCGAAGTACGATATCTTTTTTTTGGCTTAATCGATTATTAATTCTTAATTCGAAGTAGGGTAAGTTAATGAAACCTTTCAGTTTATAAATTATCTTCGTTAATCTTGATAAGTTCAAATTCTTTGAGATTCCATATTTACTTATCTTGGCTTCAAATTGTTATGCAATCTTTTGACTTCATGGCGTGCAAAAAAATAGTATACATGATAAAATGATGCAATTGAAGATAGCAGGGTGTTATAAAACCCAACAGAGTGTTGCCCAACTCTTTCGAAGAACAAAATATAATTTCAAGCACCAAAAATGAATCGTATCGGACGTATTAGGAGTTGAAGAAGCATCAAACCCACTTGCTTTAGCTTTAGATTCATATGAAAGAAAATTAAACTCTTCATTGGGGACATCACGCTTGCATGTATAAAAAATTAGATTGCATCACCCATCTTGACCTTAGCCCGTGCAGCAATGCACGGGCATGAAAGCCCTTGAATATATATATATATATATATTATGCTTGATTGTTGTTAAGTCTTAATAGAATGACTTGGTTACCATGATCATATACTTTTAGGTTCATACAGCGAATATGGTTGTTATGAATCTGTAGTCATAGTAATCAAAACTTTATTATATATTCTAAACTTTAACGATAGTATCTGAATCATGGAATGTACGCATTTCAAGAGGATGATGCCATCATTTAAAACTTCAGTTATTCTAACATCCTTTTCTCTAGTGAGATGAGATTAAAATAACATATATTTTTAGGTTGTTCTAACGTAATTTCCATAGGTCATCTTAGGGGTTATCTTTCATAGATATTGATAAGAAAACAATGTCTGAGGAATGATATTAGAGTGATCATTTGATGTGTGTTGTGTGAAAAAGATATTTTGCCATTTTTCCTTTAGTAAAACTGTGAAGCATGTTAGTGATTAACTGGACGTTGTATTTGTTTCCACTTAGAACCCCTTTGGGATGATGAGCTCACTCGTTCCCACTTCAGTCTTTCAGTTATTTGAAGAGATGGTGCACCTGAAGATATCGTTTTCGTATCTTAAAGCTTTATCGAATTTAGATATGTTGTACATATGTTTTATACATGTTTTCATAGTGCACGCCTGCTACTCATAATATTGTAGTCA
Organism: Papaver atlanticum; assembly: GCA_023531105.1. Taxonomy (NCBI): domain Eukaryota; kingdom Viridiplantae; phylum Streptophyta; class Magnoliopsida; order Ranunculales; family Papaveraceae; genus Papaver; species Papaver atlanticum. The sequence goes on along the minus strand of JAJJMB010008256.1, from coordinate 1,316,466 downwards.
CAAGAATGGTTAGAGGATAACAGGTATCTTTTGCTTACTAAGAGTAGTGGTGTACTCGAAATTCATTATGTGAACTGCAAGTAAAATAAGTTTACTTGATATTCAAAAAGAGATAATTGCTACTGATGAGGGTAGTTCATATTATCTGAATAAGTAAATGACGAACTACGGTCGTGCTTGATCCCTTCGAGCAACAGAGAGGGTACGTAGGCAGCCGCTATGCGGTTCAGCACAACTCTACAAGGTTGTTCATATCATCTGAAAGTCTTGGTTACTGCTTTGTAGTTCATATCATCTATTCAGAGATGATTGCAACCTTTGCAAGTATATATCATGGGCAACTGGCCAATGATGGCTGGTAACAAGAACTACCTTAATTTTGGCAACTGGCCGTCTGTTATTTTTGGGCAATTGGCCCGTGTTAATTTTGGCAACTGGCCGTCTGTTATTTTTGGGCAATTGGCCCGTGTTAATTTTTGCAACTGGCCGTCTGTCATTTTTTGGCAATTGGCCCGTGTTAATTTTGGCAACTGGCCGTATAAATTGTTGGAGTTGGCAAATGGCCTTCTTCCATTTTGGCCACTGGCCACATTAGTTGTTAGAAGCGGCAACTGGCTGTATAAGTTATTGGGTTGGCAACTGGCCAAATCTTATTTTAGGCAATCGGCTGTCTCTTATTCTTTTAATTGGAACCCTTGTCGAATTTTATGAGTATTATGGTATGGGACATATGCTCATAGAATTCTGAGTTTGAGACTAATGAGATTTCTACGGTGTGCAGGATTATTAGTGAACGAAAATTTCATTGAGTGGCGTATCCGAGAGTCGTAGCTTTCCAAGCGGGTCATAACCCGACCCGCAGGAAGCAAAAATTCTCTGGTCCGTTACAGTTGGTATCAGAGCAGTTCCGGTTCGAACGGGACTGTGCATTTTTACTTATCCGTGTTCTGTTCGTGCGGTAACCACAGGTAATTCTCTTTACTTCTTGTTTTATTTTGAACTTCGGGACGAAGTTCTTTTTAGGGGTTAATGGTGTGACATTCCCAACCTTTTTCTTGGGTTTAACTGAACCCATTAGACAAATTACGCATCTAGAACTGCTAAAACTCTTATTCTTAAGTGCTCTTACCATTTTATGGTTGCATGAGCAATGAATATTAATGCCTAAAATAGTAAAGACTGCTTTACTTCAAAATCTCTGGGTGCTCTAATAATCTTGTATGCATGACATAGTAATGGTATGGAACACAAGATATTTCTCAGCATGATTGACACGTTGAGTGATAGCAGCTAGGGGCATTTTAGTCTCATTACTGATAAAAATGGAGGAAACAAAAAGGAATAGGATGGAAGATTCTTTCTTAGCCAGGGAGAGACATGAGCAGAGTTTATTTTCTCCTCTTCTCTCTCTGCAACTAAAAAATATTGATATAGATTAACTGAAATCACACAATCAGGGAGGTTAACGAAGTTGTGGTTTCACGAGTTGCTGATGATATTCACGAAGGTTGGCTTCATAGATGGGCTGGAGGAATTTATATTTTCTGTTTTTCAGTCTGTTGAAAAAAATATTAATTGAGGCAAGTGATTCTCAATTGAACAAAGTGATTTTCGTCAACCGGTGATTTTGTGTTATTACACTTGATGCATGTTTATATAAAGTGAAATTTCTTTCTTAAATTCGAATTGTTATAAACATAGAGAAGTTAGGGTTCATTCCTACCTAGGTTTTTGTAGAAAGGGTTGATTTAGCTTCAATGCAAATCATGACAAAATCTGTAAGAAAGATGGATACGGGTCTTCCTTCGGTTTTGTAGAATTTCCTTATGATCTTCATGAAATTGCTGATATGCTGATGGGTCTTGTACGTATATGTTTTAGTCTTATTTGGGTGCCTATAAATTGATGAAAATGCCCTGATTTCAAATTAGTGAAATTCCTGATTTTGTTACTGAGATTATGATTCATAATATGTTTGTTAAAAGGTCTCAAAGAACCTTGATTTTAAGCTAGACGATTAGTCCATGATTTGTATGATTTCTAAAAGGAATAGGGTTACTTGTTAACTGGTCATTTTCTCAATAAATAGTAGCATTTTATAATTAGTCTCAGAAATGAATAAGCTCGTTTATTGATACACTGTGAGAAAGTACTTATTTTCCATGTGTTCCTAAATTCACTTGAATTTGTAGTTAATTGATTGAAGGGATGCATTGATTTTAGCTTTGTGATGCTTATGGATGCTACCTTTGTATATAAATTGAATCACTGGTACCTTGAATGGAGAATTATGTGAGCTGGTTACAGGCTGTATCTAAGGGATTCTTAGTTAAAGAACAAATGAGTTCTCAGCAAGAAATAAGAGTTAATGTGGTGAACAATGCCTAGTTTACATTTAACTGTTGGTATGTTGCTATTCTTCTAAATTATCTCTTTGGCGTTTACTCTAATACTTTGTAAAACTAAATGTAGAAAGATAAACTTGCACTAGCTGCGTTTTGAAATCTGAAATCTAGATTGGAATTCATTTGTGAGACGCTGCACGGATAGATGTTTAGAGGCCAACATTTTAAGAGCATAGGTGAAGATTTAGCTGGTGTTACCTTCACGAAAAGTGTTCGCACAAGTGTCCTCTATAGCATATTAAAAGGGCATGTTGTTCGGACCTGTAGTTTGGGAGATAGAGCTTGGAATGTACAGGCAGTCAAGACTGATAATTTTCTGAATCCAGCACTTGTGTCCATTTTGCCGTGTGATTTAGAACCATCTAGACTCTGAATTAGGTGAGTATTTCTTCTATGAATCTGTAGAGGGTCGTGTGTTCTTTCCAAAATGATATAAAATGCTTAATTTGGTTCTTTAATTTAGAAATTATGGCTTCTCAAACATAGCACGTCAGTGCTGGGAAATCTGGAAATTGGACTAACCGGTTTTCTGTCGGACCTGTTTGTCAACAGTTTCGACCCTCTTAGGAATAAACTAGCTTAAGATCTCTTCTGATCAAATAAAGGCCTCTGAACGGCGGTTCTAACGAGATATTAAGTGTCCCGTTCCGACTTATATGTAGGGAGATATGGCCTGAAATGTAAAGCACGACGAAGATGAAATTCTGCAGAATTGGAGTTACGAAATGAACTACGTATTTTTGACATTTCTTATTGAGTTTCCATCGTAAGGACACATAGTTGCGCATTTATGTGATTTTCCTTTGGATTACTAGGAAGAGAAATAGCTCTCCTCTATAACGTGTGTTTATAGTTGTGGGACCTAAATACCATTTTACAATAATGGATCTATGGACTGAGAAATGCATATTTTCACTCTTGTCTTAGAATATTCTTTCTCCAATCATGCTTGTTATATTATTTGCTTCTTAGTGGTTGACACGGACACTAACTTAACTCGACCCTGTACTCAAGTCTAGTATCAAATTATAACTTCCTTCTCACTGCCAAGGTAGTGGTTAGCTATTTCAATTATGGTGTATTGCTTACAGACATAATCAGCTTACCTGGTCATTTTCTATGATGCAAAGTCTGGTTTGGGTACTTGTTTCTTTTGCAAATTTTACTATGATTTAGTTTATGAATACATATAAATTTATGGTGTAATGGTGGAACTATTGGAGGGACTGTAGTTGACAGTATGAATGGGTGAGGTTATATTCTAACAGAATTGTGTGGGTTAAATTTTGATTTCATAAAATACATAAAATGTAATATGACTTCAGGCATTAATTCTTGTATTACGGCTTATAAATGTTTCGGGCACTCGTGCTTCATGCTTGTACTTATATCCTTGCAGGTTTGTTTAAATGCAGTTAAGTTATCTTGTCATTTTCAAATTATTACTTTGAAAGCATTTTAGACTGTTGTGGATACTAATCTATTCTTTGAGTTTTCATAGTGCACGCCTGCTACTCATAATATTTTAGTCACAAGAATGGTTAGAGGGTAGCAGGTATCTTTTACTTACTAAGAGTAGTGGTGTACTCGAAATTCATTATGTGAACTGCAAGTAAAATAAGTTTACTTGATATTCAAAAAGAGGTAATTGCTACTGATGAGGGTAGTTCATATTATCAGAATAAGTAAATGACGAACTACGGTCGTGCTTGATCCCTTCAAGCAACACAGAGGGTACGTAGGCAGCCGCTATGCGGTTCAGCACAACTCTACAAGGTTGTTCATATCATCTGAAAGTCTTGGTTACTACTTTGTAGTTCATACCATCTATTCAGAGATGATTGCAACCTTGACAAGTATATATCATGGGCAACTGACCAATGATGGATGGTAACAAGAACTACCTTAATTTTGGCAACTGGTCGTCTGTTATTTTTGGGCCATAGACCCGTGTTAATTTTGGCAACTAGCCGTCTGTTATTTTTGGGCAATTGGCCCGTGTTAATTTTGGCAACTGGCCGTATAAATTGTTGAAGTTGGGAACTGGCCTTCCATTTTGGCAACTGGCCACATTAGTTGTTAGAATCGGCAACTGGCCGTATAAGTTATTGGGTTATTGGGTTGGCAACTGGCCAAATCTTATTTTAGGCAATCAGCCGTCTCTTATTTTTTTAATTGGAACCCTTGTCGAATTTTATGAGTATTATGGTATGGGACATATGCTTATAGAATTCTGAGTTTGAGACTAATGAGATTTCTATGGTGTGCAGGAATATTAGTGAATGAAAATTTCATTGAGTGGCGTATCCGAGAGTTCGAGCTTTCCAAGCGGGTCCTGACCCGACCCGAAGGAAGCAAAAATTCTCTCATCCGTCATAGTAAATTTTGGGGAGAAGAAAAATAACCCTAACATTTGATTTTTATCCCAAAGTATTACTTTAGCCCATATCATCCATAAATTGGTTTTTATCCCAAAGTATTACTTTAGCCCACTCTTCATATTCTTTTAGGTTCATACCGCGGATATGGCTGTTATGAAACTGCTGTCTTAGTAATAAAAACTTTATTATATATTCTAGACTTTAACGGTAGTATATGAATCATGGAATGTACGTATTTCAAGAGGATGATGCCATCATTTAAAACTCCAGTTATTCTAACATCTTTTTCTCCGGTGAGATGAGATTAGAATAACATATGTTTATAGGTTGTTCTAACGTCATTTCCGTAGGTCATTTTGGGGGTTATCTTTCATAGATATTGATAAGACAACAATGTCTGAGGAATGATATTAGAGTGATCATTTGTTGTGTGTTGTGTGTAAAGGATACTTTTCCATTTTTCCTTTAGTAAAACTATGAAGCATGTTAGTGATTACTTGGACGTTGTATTTGTTTCCATTTAGCACCCCTTTGGGATGATGTGCTCACTCGGTCCCACTTCAGTCTTTCAGTTATTTGAAGAGATGGTGCACCTGAAGGTATCGTTCTCGTATCTTAAAGCTTTATCAAATTTAGAGATTCTATACATATGTTTTATACATGTTTTGTTACGTTAATATATATATATATAAAACATATTATTGTATTCGTATCACTTGAGAGATTTTCATTGATGTAATATAAGAGTGTATGTGTTAGTTTTAGGTTAAGTTTTGTAGCATATTTCTAAATTGAATGTTTAAGTAAGTGATTTAGATCTTTAATGCCTCATTATATGATCTCTTGGATCAGGAAGTAACTTAATTTTGGGGCGCCACATAATTATCTCCTCCTTGGAGTAATAATCATCCGAACAGTTCCTATAACCCTCTTATTCGGTCTAGCAATTCCATCAGGAGGATCTACTTCTAGCGCCGTGCGTACGAAGCTTCACAATTTTTCGGCAAAACGAGTTTGTTACTCTTAAGGTTGATCCAATAGTTCAAATTCTACCATTATACTCCTCTAATAAAGTTGATTTTCATCAACTGATGGATCCCAATGATGCATGATTACAAAATGTCCACTAAAAGATGTATGCTTATTTCTCAATAAGAAATCTTTATCTTCAGCCTTTTCAAAATTGATGATGTACATATTTCTGGCATGGAAACTAAAAAAAAATTGCATGATATTCTGCCAAATTCTTTTTACTGCTATTTATGCGGCTCTCATAGTTATTAGATATGCATGAGTTACCTATGCTACGATGTTGTTAGACCAATATTTATATCTTCATGTACCACAAATTCATCTTGCAGAGAGTTATTACCCATATCAGCCATGAGAGATTCAATTGAATTTCAAAATTTGAAATAATGATTATCCTAACTAGAACTCTCCAAAAACTCTAATTGAAGTTTCTGTTGAAGGTCAGGTAAATCAATAAAACCCAAGAAAATAGTTGATGTGACCAGTGTTATGACGAGGATCCTTACAACAAAGACATGCCGATTAGAAACTAAACAAGTGAAACACACGTCGCCCAAATACGATGAGATGGGTAAAGGCATAAATTGAAAACCCTCGTCTTTATCGGGGGAATTTATATGATGTGCTCTTACTTAATTATTATAGAACCAGTGACAGAATTGAGGGTGGCTTGGGGTGCTACAGCCACCCCAAAATTTTTGAATACACCCCAAAACCATTTTTGCAAAGGTGAATTTTGGGGGAAGAAAAAAGCCCCTAACATTTGGTTTTTATCTCAAACTATTATTCCTGCTTCCTTCACTGTACGTAACGGAAATGATAAACATATCGGAAAAAAAATCCTGCAAAACCTCATGCTTCCCACATATTTGTTTTGTAGAGCACGCCTTAACGGGCTCCAATTCTCCGAGGGGTCGGGATCTTTTACGGTAATTCTGCTCGGTGAGGCTATACTCATTACAGAAATCAATTATGGATTTTGCAAAAAAAGTTTTTTAAAAAAAATAATAAAAAAAAAAATTAAAAAAGAAAAAGAAATCGCAAAGGCAGCCGACATATTTTCAGCTTTTTTCTGTAGAAAAAGATTGCCTTCAAGGCATTACGAACGGTAACAGCAAATGATTCTCAGCTACCTGAGAACCATAAGCATCAATCGATATTATGAGGTCTCGTCCTCGTTTTCGGAACAGAAGAAGATATTTTTCAATTCCCTCCCAAAATTCCCAAATGGATTCCAAAGAAACACCACCACCACCACCACCGTCAACCGCCTCACAACTGCCACAATCAACGCCTCCCCAACCACAGCCACCGCCACTGCAATCTCAACATCCACCACAACAATCAACTATCCCTCAACCTATATTAACTCCAAAGTCTGAAGAAATCCCCCCAAACCCCACAATTCAATCTTCAACAACTCCACTTCACCATCAGCCACAATCATTACACAACCACCAATCTCAAATCAGAGCACCACCAGTGAACAATAGAATCCGACCACCACCACCACCACAACAACAACCACAATCACACTTCCCTTCTACTACTACTGTTGCTCCTACTCCCAATCCTAATCCAAACACTGTTACTCCAGCACCTCATATTCAAAGAGGTGGTGTTGCAATTAGTGTACCAGCTCATCCCTTAAGACCACCGACACCACAATCTTCTCATTTCTCTTCTTTTAGTCGGAATTCTGCTAATGTTCCTGAAACCTTCAACCCTAATCAGGTAATGTTAGATGATGAATCTTTTGAATTTTATGGGTTTTCTTGAAATTGGGTTTCTAATTGTGGAAGTGTTTGTTTGTCGGTGATTTTTTGCAGATGATATTGGTATCTGTACATCCAGCACATCAGAATATTGAGATGATGGGTTCGATTGGTTTGGGTTCTCAAATGCTGCCGCCTGGGGTGGTGTCATCGTCTATTAGACCACCTGCTCCAGCAAGTAACCAATCTCAATCTGCTTTTCAAGTCAGTGTTAAAATGCTTTTTCTGGTTAATCCAATTTTTACGTTGTCCTGTGCGGAACTGCATATGTTGCTGGGATGTTTATGTCTTTGTGCGAATGAAAGATTGGGATTTGTGTAGTGTATCTTACGTTGTTGATGTTAGATTTTCTAATGTCATTATGTTGTTTAGTAACATGAAAAAACCCTGGCATCTCATGATCCTTCATTTGTACTATGCATGTTCAAGTGGTGCTACATTTGAGGCTTGACAATCCTAACCTGGATTTCCCCATGGTAACCTTTTGTTCTCATATAAAATAGATATGTTGTTACGATGCACTTGGTAGTTTCTAGGCTTAGCTGATATCATGAGCGAATCTAGTACTTTGAGGAAATAATTCGAAAACTAAACATTTGTGTAGAAAATTGAGTAATAACCACCAGTAGAGACTGATCTGGTATGATTCAGTTCAACAATTTGTTGGTTTCGGTGTGATTGTATCATAGTTCTGTAACTCAATTTAGATTAGGTGTGTTGTTGGATGAACTGCATTGTTGGTTTGATCCCTACTAAGAAGCGATAGGTTTAGCTAGTCCCTGTATAGCTAACCATCACGCTGTGAAAACTGGATAGGTTAAATCAATTGTCACTGGGGCCTTCTGAAAGTGGTGCCAAAGGCGTGTGTGAATAAACTGTTGTTCCATTTTTGTGCGAAATAGTAATTGGATTTGCAACAGAGGATACTGTTCTTGTCAAAGAGCATGGAAAACCAGGCATCTTCTGGTTTTTGTGTACTTGTGTTTATCTTTTCAAATTTTGGTGCTATCTATGAGTATCTGTTTGAAACAGAAGTAGCCAATGGTTATTTTCCACTCTCATTTGAGTAAGTAAGATATTTGAAACAGTTTATTGATACTTAGCGATTGTTACTTTCTCGGCTTAACAGAAACTCCGAGTGAACCTATGTACCTTTGAGACAATAAGGCACTTTTCTCCCACGTGAAACATATAACTTTGGAAGTGATTGCCTGAATATACATTTCAACTTCCTTTCAGAAGTATCAAAGTCATGAACAACCTCATGTTTTACAAAGAGTGGGTACGACTAGTTCTCCATCACCTTCCTCACCAGCTGGTACGCAAAGACAGCTTACACAGCAAAGGATGACATCCACCGGCCCACCTTTGCATTCACCTGCTATAAGATCCCCTTCATACAGGCAGCCAATGAGACCACCAACCTTGTCACAAAGATCACATATTCCTCAGCAGCAGCAGCCCCATACCTACCTAATGGGTTCACATCAGATGCCATCGGCTCCTCAACAACAACAGCAACATCAGCCAAATCAGTCACAAGAGCACTATAGTCAACAATTTCCACCAACAAGGGTCCAACAACCTACACCACATCCAGCGGCTTTGAGGGGTTTAGCGTCAGAAAACCTGACCACTTCTAGTACATCACCATTGAGAGTTAACAACTCAGCATTCAGTGCAGATCCTGGGGAAACTAGTAACCAGATTGTTAGTAAGAGAAGCATCCATGAGTTAATAACCCAGGTGAGTAATTCGTGTTGTTAATCTCTTATTAATAGGAGGTCATGTCATCAACTTCCACTTCACCTAATTACAAGAATGTTATATTTGTAGAAGCAAATGGAGGCCTTAGAAAACAAGCAAAGCCAACATACCTCTGAAAGCTCTTCAACCAGACAAAATGATGCAATCGTGCAACTTAAGGGACATGATTGTACTGTATGTTCTTCCCTTTAGATTTTGTTTTTCACTTCCTTGATTATTGTTTCTATGTATCCTTTCCTACAAAAGAACCTATCATCTGGGAATGGTTGCCGACTCGGCACAGTAGTATACCATATTGGGTAGTTGTGTCCCGTCTATGCCTCTTTCATTTCCTTTTGAGTTTCATGAGATCTGATTCTTTGTGTACATTGTACAGTCTCCTGTTTCTTCATCAAAAAAGATGAAAATGAGTGCAGAAGCATCAGGCTCTCGGGAAATAAAGGCAGTTTCTAGAACTAACCCGGAGCACCTGCCTCTATTAAGATCTAACTCTATTCCAACTAGTTATGTTCCCCTGATCCAGGAATGTGTTACAGAGGATGACAAGGATAACATGCAAGCTGAGTCAGATGAATCCCTTGAAGACTTTGGGTGTGTTGGGGAAACTGTTGAAGCTGCAAGGACGACATTCTCAACTCAACCTGTTGAAGCTGCAGAGACGGCAACCTCCGCTAAGTATCTAACCGCTGACTCTAATTTGGAAACGATTTCCCCTCTTAAGGATATCCCTGTTCCCTATGTTGGGTCCACTAGTGTTTCTGGTCGAGGGATTGATGAAGAATTTGAGTTTGTTGACAACTTCAAAATACCCAAAAAGTATGCAGTTCTTTATAAAAAGATCTTTGACAAGTATGGGCATATGGCGACAAAGAAAGTCATCAAGTCAAATGATACTGTATTAGTGGCATTTGTTACTAGCTTGTTGAAGATTATCTCTACAATGGAAACTGTGCGGGGTGCAGATTTAAGTGATGCGCTACTGGAAAGATGGGAAGGAGACATCGAAGATGTTGAGAATTTGGGGTTCAATATTAAATGGCTTCGAAAGCAGTTTAATGAAGTTAAGAACAATTGGAAGTCTTCATCCGGGATTCGTAAAGAAGTTGAAATCGATGAAAATGAATTGGATGCAATGCAGGTGAAAACTTATTGGCTTTTGTTAAGAAAAGAAGAACTTCAACGAGAAACATCAAAGGTCATTACCCAGATAAAAGAAGCTGAAGCAAAGATTTCAACCAAGAAAAAAACTATTCAAGAAAAGTTGGCTCCAAAAGACAATTTCTTGAATGAACCCGTTTTAGGGAAGGTGCTCAGTTGAATGTCACTAATCTGAACTGTTTTTGGTGTGGATGCATGAGTAGCTTCTGTAGTGTGTGGTGTTAATTCCAGAATAAGTACTGTTCGCCTATTGTTGGTGTTAACTTGTACCGGTAATCCATAGTTCTTTATATTAGGGTCCAGACAGAAATCTGCCCAAACCATCGGGTGAATTTCCTAAACCGATTCAGATTCTGACAGGTTCTATTCTACTTCTGTGATAACTCTACCGTCAGGTGCTGGATTTATTTGCAGAGATGATGTTGGTGGATTTCAGGGTTTGTGTATGCTAAGGCAGTTGGTCTAGGTTATCAATCTTAACTATGTGGTTGAGACAAGGAAAATTGTTTTGCCTTCGGAATTGGCGTGCTCTAATAATCATAAGAATGTGAAGGTGGCTTAGACTCAAGATATGTTCTGCAATGTTTTATGAAGATAGATGTGATTTGGGCTGTTCAAGCTAGGTGGAGAAAATTCTTAAGATCCTTGAGAGCATTGAATTCCAGCATGTTGATCGAGAGGTGAAGTTTTCGCCAAAAGTAGAGGGTTGAGACTCAACTGTGGTACTTGTGAAGTGTTGAGTATTAGACCTTTTTTAGGTGTTATGGAACAGTAAGATAATTGCTATTACAGGTTTAGATAGGCCTTTTCTGCTTCTGTAGTGTGTTGATTTGAGGTTGTATTTTTGCATTTGTCGTTATGAATTTTGTATAATAAATGGGGTAGATATTCCAGAGCTGAGGTATTGTTTTTGTAGTTTTTGTATATGAATTAAAATTTAAAATTTGAGCAGGACTTTCGAAAGTTGTGGTTAGTATTAGGGTGACATGCTAAAGTACAGGGTAGGATGGCAATGAGTCTTGCATATCCCCAGCCAACGTCGCTCAAGTGGGTCAAAAGTGAAGGCTCTCCAGAATTCTACCTGCCCTTCTCTAGACAGGGTGAAGTTGGCATTACTTTTGGTTGTACACAACTTCCTATGAGCCATCAAGATAGACATGCCCACAAAGGCTCCCAAATTTAAGGATTCGTATATGCTTCCGAAAACTATTTACTAACAAAAATTTTACATGCTTAGGAAAGTTATTTACAGAGTCCGTATAAGAATTCAATAAAATTTATTTTTCTGCACACTAAATATATATATAGATGTATGTATGGTGGGTAGGATGTATATATCAAAACTCAGAAGCAAGCAGATATTATTATTTTTTTTCAATGGAAGACTTTCATGAAGATATCCAATTAGAAAATCCTTCTCATGTTTCTGTTGAATCTGCCCTAAGAAAGATGGAAGACTTTCCTGGAGATATTCAATCAAAAATTCTATCAGGCGTTCCAGGCGAATCTATCATAAATTGCAAGCTAGTCTGCAAAAGATGGCAACAACTTCTCTCTAACATAAAAGTGAGTCTTGGCATTTTTTTCTCTATCTCTGAGTTACCGGCCTATCATTCAGCATTACTATGCAGGTTATGACGTAATTAAAAGTACCAAACCTGAGGAGGAGGATTTTTACGAGACAAGAATAACTAAGATCAATCTTCCTCCAATAAAAGAAGAACGCGTTGGACATGATGTCATAGTTGATTCTTGCAATGGTTTGCTTTGCTTGGCAATTCCCTACAAAGGATCTTTTCGCGATCCTGTCTACATCTGCAATCCTTACACAAGTGAATACACAATTCTCCCAAGAATAAGCACCATCCAATTTTGGGTTGGTGATTTAGTGAGCGGATTCGGTTACCTTCCTTCAACAGACGAGTACAAAGTTGTAAGGATCATGTATCCTTACAAAGGGTATAGGAGGCCAGCTTCTGAAGATGACAAGATCCTGGTCCAAGTATACACTCTCGGAAAAAACAGTAGTAGTGGTTGGAGAAACATCACAGCAGTCCCTCCTGGTTTACTGCATCGTGAGGGCACTTTTGCAAATGGGTCACTTTGTTGGAAGTACGTCAACAACAACAACAACGGGCTTGTAGCTTTTGATTTGGTGGATGAAAGTTTTCAAGTGCTCCCAACACCACCTTGTATCCAGTTTCCCAGGGAAGAGGAATCTGTTTTTTTTCTGAAAATGTTTGGAGGGCATCTGTGTGTTATAGATCATGCAGACCATGATTGCATAGACATTTGGTCGTTCCGAAAGAATAAGCAGCATGCAAACGGAAGTAGTTGCGACGTAATAGAACAGGAGTATTACCGCGATTGGAATTGGAGCAAGGATTTTAGCGTTGAATGGGAACAAAATGGTAGATTCTATGAACACTTCGCTCTCACAAAGAACAACGAAGTTTTGATTTGGTCCCAGTCTAGTATAAAATGTTATGACCCGATTACCAAGTCTTTGAATGTGGTGGTTGGGAGAGAGAGAGAGATTTATCCTTTGTGACGTTCAAAGGAGTTCTATACATGAACAGCCTGGTTTCCCTGAAAGATCTTGGAGTGTCATCAAAGACATGGGTCGGGTTGGAGTCGAAGAAAACACCAATATCTCAAGAAAAATGAGGAGCACGGATTAACAGTCAACGAGACATGAATTATTATGGGAACGCCTTCGCCGTAGTTATTACAAAGTTTCTTTAATCTTATTTGTTTTTAGAAATTGTTAGAGTATTAATTAAAACTTTATTCTATTGTCTTCCTTAAAAAAATATAAGGGTTATTTATACAGTTGTTTAAAAATATAAGGGTTAAGTGGCAAAATGGTCCAAAATGGACCCCAAGGTTGTGAAAATGCTCTGGACGTTTGGCAAAAGATCTAAATGCCCCCAAAATCTTATCAAAATGTCCCAATCCGTTACTTTTGCCGTTAGAGATGGTTAAGTGGTCAAATTAGCACGCATGTGGTCCCGCACGTGTGATAAGATGACATTTATACCCTTATGACAAATAAGCTGGCAGAAGGGGGACTGTTTTGGCTTCTGCCAATTTACCCATCGTGTATAAAACAGGTGAGATTTCGACACGTGGCAACTCTATAAAATGGACGGTCGCAGATGAAGGGATATGTTTTACCAAAATAGTAGTTTTTTTCTTACAAATGACCAGCGTGTCCTATTAAAAGATAAAGTGTGACATAGTGACATCATTTCAAATTAACGGCTACAGATAAAGTGCACAATTAGAAGACTTTGCGCAGATAAACTGAAATTATGTCAACTCATGAATTAAGAAATAAAACCATAGATTCATAAATAAAAGACTGTGAACACTCTTAAACTGGCTACTAGTATGTCTGCCATTAAAACTTCATAGGTCTAGAAATGCTAAAAGACATAAAACAGGAGCCCAACATTTCTGATATTACTTATATTTAGAGTTAGGCTTTGTAACCCTTTTAGATGATGGTTCAGTAATGTTGATTGTTTGGCTAGAAATATTAACAGTACCATTATAAGTCTGGTTAAAACAGGCAGTAGAAGGTGTAGAAGAAGTAGATGGATGTGGCACCTTCCTTTCAGCACCAACATCAGCTGCAGTACAGGAGGATGGTGCAGTTGTCTTACCCTTTTTCTGGGAACCAGCTGAAGAAGAAGATGGTGTAGTAGCAGCTGCTTTTCCCTTTGACAATGGTGGTATATCAACAGATTTCTTTGATGCAGATGTTGTTGCAGCTGCTTTTCCCTTCCTCATCTTCTTTGTCGGTGCAACAGTAACACAGAACTCATCCCCATTAACAGAACACTCCATTCTTACTCCTTTCTTCTTTGAGTTAGATCCAACTGGAGGACCTTGACAGGTAAGGATGTTATGATCAAGACCTTTACATACACTACACTTTGTTACTCTTTTGCACAGCTTGTTCTTCTCCACCCAAGACTTCTTTCTTTTGACATAAGGTCTTCCCTTATCTATCAATCTGTGTGGATGTATAATGTTGATACCAGTCTGCAAAAAAAAAAGTTAGGGTTAAAAATGCACAGATGTAGAGAATAATGAAAAAAATACATATAATAAAGTAAAAGTACAAAAGTAGATAATATTATTCAATGAAAAGATTCTCAAAACAAAAGTAGATAATTATATTCAATGAAAAAGATTCTCAAAACAAAAAGAATTGAAAGAAGACAATGAAAAAGTTAAAGCATTTGAAACCACTCAATGCTAGACAAACCTTATTCTGAAAGTCATCAGTGTCTCCCAATGGGGTTATTGACCATGAGTAGGTGGTCCTATAGTAGTCCACAGTGTAGTATTTACTGTAGTACCTGCACACATTATTGGTTCAATCAGCCATCATTCATTTATTGCATAAAAATATTCAACTATTTAGGTGTAATAAATTTACTCACTTAGACCAATCAAGATTCAATTTAAACAATGCAACCACAACATGTGAGCATGGGAACTGTCTCAATTGCCACTGTCGACATGTACAAGATCGTTCTTCTATCCGAACAACAAATACTTTGTCGGTAACTTTGTTGGTAACCTGATACACTTTGCGCTTTTCAGAAGGATCACAATGGAAGTTACCTCTAAGATTTCACATCACCTTAATGAGATCATTCCCAGCAGGAACAAGATCACCAGATTGCCAAGTTGCAGCAAGCTTTCTTCTATTTGAAAACAACACCATCACAAAGTGTATGTACATATCAACCAACTGAGTGAGAGGCTTGTCTATGAGTTTTAGGGACATGTTATTAAAACTTTCTGAAAAGTTAAAGTAGATGTGCTCACAAGCCACATCATGAGGAAACCATGATCTTGCCC
Organism: Papaver atlanticum; assembly: GCA_023531105.1. Classification (NCBI taxonomy): domain Eukaryota; kingdom Viridiplantae; phylum Streptophyta; class Magnoliopsida; order Ranunculales; family Papaveraceae; genus Papaver; species Papaver atlanticum. The sequence continues at coordinate 1,301,070 of JAJJMB010008256.1, read as the reverse complement.
AAGACTTCGGCTCTGCATCAATCAGGTATTTGTATGCATTGGGATCTAATTCTGCCATTTCTTGCATGGCCTCCTAGAAAATATGTATCTAAATTATATCATTTGACTAAAACACATGAACATTCATTATAATCAAACATCATACAAACATTACTTACCTCCCAGTGTTTATACTTGTATGCCTTGGTAGCCTGCCAAAGAAGGTGTGTTAGTCTTGGATTCCTGAATCCCTTGGTCAAGAAATTCTTGTATAGATGCCTGGAAAAAAACCCACAAGGGCAAACATTAATCAAGTCCACAATTAACCCTGTGTTACTTTAAGAAAAAAGAAACAAAACTACAAGTCAAAACAATGTTTACCTTAGGCAGTATCTATGATTTGCCAAAGGAAAAAATATTTTGACTGATTCAATAATGCCCTTCATTCTGTCAGAAATAAAGGTCAGCCCAGGCATATCTGGTATCCTTTTTCTCAATTCTTTCAACATCATGATCCAATTTTCTTCAGTTTCATTTCTACAGATCATTACACAAATACGAAATACACCATTTTGACCATCTATACCAGTTGCTGAAAGCATTACACCACCTAGCTTACCATTTAGGTGAGCTCCATCTAAGCCAATAACCAATCTACAACCATTAAAAAAACCTTTTATTTGTGCATTATAGGCCACAATGACACTCTCAAATCTGTTATCTTTACCATCTTTGGACCAACTGAAATGACCTATGTTGTTTGGGTTTAAAGAAGTGGAAGCTATGAGCAGTTGTGGTTCCTTTGTGTAAGAACAAAAACCCTATTCTAATTGTGTAGGAATAATTGGAGTGAACCACGGTCTTATAAAATTGGCTTCATATGGTTTCCCATTATTCCAAAATGAAATAAACATCGTTTCTGATTCACACTTATCACATGCATTCCCATCCTCATCATTAAATAAAAACAATTCAAGTTTTGGATCCATACCTATTCATATCTTCTCTTTAGCATAGCCATGAATTTGTCTCCACTCGTGCCAGCTTTACAATCATAACAATACAAGTTTTTGTATCTGCCACCTATATCAGTTATCCAGAAATCCCTATCTTCACTACCCATTCTGAAACATTGAACAAAAATAAACAAATCAATAAAACATTTAACAAGTCCCTATACAAAGTTCATTCTATTGCAGCAAGCTTATAGGGTTAGATTACAAGGGTAATCGCTCACACTTAACCACTATATCATTTAACATTAGTCACCTAACTAGTGCACATTCAAGTCAGGGCACCTTCAAGTTACTAAGATAGATACATTTCACAACAAATAAGAGATTGAAGAGCAATTTATACAGTTTGAAACATCCACAAACATTAAAAGATCACTAATATTTGCATTAACCAAGTAAAAACTACTGACAAAACCAACAAAAATTGTAAGTCTCTAATCTAGTTTACTTGCTAGTTCCCCATTTTCCAAACCCTACCCAAATTTTAATGATGACATATTGTTTCAAATGCAGCTGAATTTCCAGATTTCAAATGAAACAAATTTAAAATGCAATGAAATACAATAAGCATATGAAATGCAACAGATTTCAAATGCAACTGAATTTCCAGCTGAATTTTCAACTTGCACTAGCATATGTTTCAACACAATAAGCACAGGTTATAAATCAGTAATCAAAAGGGTTAATCAACACACCAAAAAGATCATTTAGTCGAATAGAAATAGAGATAGACAGAATTCAGAGGCAGAGAAAGAGAGAGAGACGCATAATTAACCCTAAATCATATAAACCGATTTCATTTGCTACAAAATTGAAAACCCAAAATTATAATCCCTAATTTCGTTTCTTTCAAACCCTAATTAGAGTTCTTGAAACCCTAATTTTGTTTTCATGAAACCCTAATTACAACTCTGAAACCCTAATTTCATTTCAAGTCTCTGAAACCCTAAGTTCGTAAATCGTAGATACCAGTTTCACAAGGTTGGATTTCGAAAATTATAAATCATAAATCAAAATTAGGGTTCAAAGAAGAAATTACCAGTTCTTCACTATGTTAAGAACTTAACAAATGCGACTCTTATCTTCTCCGTCTCATCTATCTTCTCTTCTCGATCTGGTTCTTCACTGTTCTTCCCTATCTTTTGATCTCTCTCTGTTTCTCTGTCTCTCTATCTCTTTCTCTCTCTCTATCGGTCTGGTTTTTCGGAAAAAAAATTTGTGGCTTAAACACGACCAAGGTTGAAGATAAGACTTGAAGCACTCGTACGAACCCACACGTGTGGTACAGGTGTCAGTCATAGTCCACGTGTCAGTCACAGTCCACGTGTTAACAGTTTACATTGCACGCGTGTCATTGGTTTATATAGCTCACGTGTCTACGAATTTATTAGCACACGTGTAACATGTCGCGCGATATTTTTGTCGAAGGGCAAAAGAGACAATTCATAACACAGTTGACCAGTCAAAATTAGTCAAAATGCCCCATTTTGATTATTATAGGAAAAAGTAACGGAATGGGGCATTTTCATTTTTTTCCTAACGTCCGGGACATTTTCACAACCTTGGAATCCATTTTGGGACACTTTACCACTTAACCCAATATATAAATAAATAAAATAACTGCAAAATACTCCCCATTACAAAATCGGCTCTCATATGAGACGACGGATCTTATGGATATTCAGATAAGATCGCACCCAAAAGCTTTTTCCCAATTTTTTTTATAAGGGAATCAGTTTTTTGAGGTGTTTTGGTGGAATAGATATGTGGATTCCCTCCATGCAAGGTGGGTAGAATTTGGACTTGCCATGTGTCCATACAAATGTCGCTAGGAGTATGTTATGCTAATCAAGTATTTTAATCTGTGTAAACTCCCATCTAAAGCTCTCTCAATTGAAAAACAGGTAATATTGAAACTTTCCATTGAAGAACAAGGAGATCGAAAATCTGTTGTCTATATCAAGTAATTTGGGTCCAGTGGTTTCACATTTATTTCAGTACTTAACCCCATCATCTTCAGGTACGATTCAAACTCCTCAAAACTGAAATTACAGTTCGAAATCGGTTTATAGATGGTTTTGTTGTTACTTTCGAAATCAAGTAATTCTTTGTGATTTAGAACTCGATATGTTGATTTCTTGGTGTTCTATAACTTAGGTTTACAGCCACTTCCTCTATTTTCTTGGTATTGTAGCTGAAATTAACATGCATGTTAACCATTTTCTTCAAATTGTTCTTGTCCAATCAAAAGCAAATTTGTGTGGAGTGCAATCGAGCATCACCACCATCCAATGTTGTTGATTTTTCATAAGTATATTTATATATATGCATTTGGTTGATTGGGTGCCGTGTTCATGACACTGCCATCCCAACCGGCATGTATTCATATTTTTTGAGTATGAAGGCAGTGCCCATATTTAGCATTGTCAGTTTGTGATGATTCTATATTTCAGTCTTGAAATAGAGTTATATCCCTCATTTTTCTTTGAAAATGATCATTAATAACCTACAATTATTGTTTGTAGACTCCGACTTATGGATCGAAGGAAAAGTCTTCGTAAAAAAGTGGCAGCTCAAGGTGCTAATGACATTGACAGGTGAATTGGAAATTTGTAATTGGGTGAAGTGATTGCTGCAAAATACCAAATTTGCATGCATTAAAATGAAGTTATTTCTATTTTTACTAACCCACAATTATTGTTTGTAGGTTCCAGCTTACGGATCTAAGGAAAAGGCTTCCTAGAAAAGAGGCAGTTGAAGGTGTTACTGCCAGGTGAATTGGAAATTTGTAATTGAGTGAAGTGATTGCTGTAAATTGCATGCATTACAAATTTATCTTAAATGTGTGTGTCTCCCTCTATTTTACATTCAAAGAACTCGAAAAGGTTAATTTGTAAATGTTCTTGCGGTTTGTAGCAGGTATATTCACCCTAGGAAGTTTAGGGATAAAAATGTGCAATTTTTTAATAGATCAAGCTTGCTGCTACTAGCGAAAGTTCGGGACTGGCTGTCTGTTGAAGAGAAAGCCATATTTATGGGTACAGCGATTGGCCATCTACTTTCGGTGCCGGATGATTCCAAGTTTAGCAGCACCATTGTGCATTTCTTACTTTCGAGGGAGATTCCCATGGATGGGAAACCAGATGAAATGCACTTTAAGGTTGGTGGAGTAGTATTGCATTTTGGCAAGAGAGAATTTGCTTTGATTACAGGGCTTAGTTTCAAGAAATCCGAGAAAGCTTTTGTGTCTCCCCGCAATCCGTCATCCCTGATGAAGACTCATTTCCCAAACCAACGTTGTGTAAGTGCATTAAAAGTGAAAGCTCTCCTCTTCAGAAAGAAATCTACTTGCCCTTCTCTAGACAGGGTGAAATTGGCATTACTTTTGGTTGTACACAATTTCCTAATGAGCCGTCAAGATAGAGATACAATAGAGATTGGTCATTGGCATTTAGTTGACGACTTGGAGGAATTTAACAAGTACCCTTGGGGTGAAGTAACATTTGATAGAATTACGAAATTTAGATTACCACTACTTTATCAAGCCAACAAAGAGAACAGTGGTGCTCTTGGGGAACCGTGTTACACGGTGGTTGGACTTGCACATGCCTTGTTGGTAGGTGGCACTTTGTTTGATTATTTTTTTTTCTTCAGGAATTTGTTTTGGTTGATGTATCATCTATGTTATCCCTGTTGTAGGTTTGGGCTCTCGATATCATGCCTGGTCTGCTTAATCTGTGTGGACGAAAGATAGAGAGTAGAGACTGGCAACCTCATATGCTTTGTGTGTTATGCACGAAGTCTCCCCGTTACCCCACTCTTATTCGAACATTGGACAGGAAGGATGTATGTCCTAATTTTTTTAATTTCTTTTGGTTCACTTTATGTATAGATGATACACTTAGAGACATGGTTGTGTTTTTCCTAGACTTGTAATGTTAATGGCATAAAATTGCAGGTTCATGTCCTTTCGGATATAATGTGGCAAGAGGGTGATGGGAATCAGTTAATTGTGCTTGGCTTAGAGGAAGGTACCCCCGAGGTAATAGGGAAGTCGATTCTACTTCCTCTTCGTGTTTCTCCCTGCCAAATTTTAAAATACCTGATTCATCTTCCACATTTGACAGGCTCCTGTCTTTTTGTCCAAAAAGAGAAAGAAAAGAATAGAAGAGTCTCTCCCTTGTAGTTATGAACCTGAACATATTCCTTCATCAACAAACACTACGGGAATTGAATCGCTTGAAGTGGGCGAGGAGCCTGTGGATGCTACACTAGATACCTCATCTTCTAAGGGATTCACTCCTGATTCTACCTTGTTAAATATTTCGACTTCCATAGATGTCATTCCTCCCCCCCCAGGGTATACAAGGGCTTCGGCTCAAGAAAGAGTGGAAGGATTTGAATATGTGGACAACTTCAAGATCCCTGAAGAGCATGTAATTTTGTATAAGAAGATATATGAGAAGCATGGGCATGTGGCGACTAAAAAGGTCATCAAGTTCAATGATGATGTGTTACTCACATGCGTTGCCAGTTTGTTGAAGATCATCTCGGCAATGGAAATTGTACGATTTTCAGAATTGAGTGAAGCATTGCTGGAAAGATGGGAAGGATTCATCAATGACGCCGAGGCCTTGGAATTCAATATTAAGTGGCTTCGTGAAGGATTCAATCGACTTAAGAACCAATGGAGGTCTTCATTGGGAATAGATAGAGAAGTTGAAAGCCATGCAAAAGTATTGGATGCAATGCAGGTCAAATATGTTTGCCTCTCTACAAGAGAAGACGAACTGAATGCTGAGCTTTCAGAGGTAAAAATTCAGAAATGGAAAGCTGATTCTTCGATTTTATCGGAGCGAAAAGCTATTGAAGAAAAGCTAACTCGGAGAATCAAATTTAAGAATGAATCTGTTCAAGGATTAGTGTTTAGTTGAATTTGTATACCCATTACTAATTACTCAACGGTTAGTTCAGTCTCCGTCTTTCTTGTAAATGGGTGTATATCATGTATATATATGGCAGTAGGTCTGTAATTGTCCATATTACCCTTTGTTCAATCAAAAAACTCCTAAACCCTAAAAACTTATTCTTCTACGTCTATAAAGAAAGCGGTAGGTGATCCTATTATCGACTAACACCGACAACATTATGGTTTACTTTCCGACGGAGATCATAGAGAACTCACTTTGTAGATTATCAATTGAAGGAGCTTTACCAGCCAAACAGGTATGCAAATCAACGGTTTGGTTTGTATCGGAAGCCGACATCCGGAATTCGTAAATCCTTTCTTAATTTGCAATCCAATTACTGGAGAAGTTTTTTTATGTTCCTCAACCTGATAAATCTATAACGCAAGATTGTTATCCTTCTCTAATTTGTGGGTTTGGTTACTGTTATTCGAAGAACGAGTGCAAGATTGTTAGATTTCACTACCAAGGCACAAAAATGTTGCATGTTCTAGTTTACACTGTCGGTGGTGGTGGGTGGAGAAGCGAAGGATCAATCCATATTTACCCATTGCACATAGCAGCATGTACCTACCCATCGAATCCAGCAGCAGGTGTCTGTGCAAATGGGGCTCTTCATTGGCTGTTCTATACCATTTCCACCAAGGAGCGCAAAGATTATACGATTCTGGCCTTCGACTTGGAAGATGAGAAGCTCGAGTTTATCCATTTGTCACACTATGAAGATTCAAGATACGTTCATAGATCAACGCTGGGAGGGAAGAATTTATATTTTGTGGATATATCCCAGTACTGCATAGATATATTGGCATATAAGAAGGAAATTACCAACACCACTACAAATCCTTGTGATTTGAAAGAGGGTAACAGGAACGAAAACTACAGAGACAAGAATTTGTGGCTTTGGATCAACGAGTACAGAATATTAGGGGAAAATCCGTCCTGGAACGATGGGATGCACTTTGAGCCCTTAGCAATTATTACAAAGAACGAGGAACTTATATTGCGTTACCCATACAGCGCGGCTCTCTATTGTTGTGACCTCAAAACTTCGACAATGAATGAAATTTTCGACGGTCATGCTATAGGATGCTACATGATAAACGTAATTCCTCACGCAAACAACATTGTTTCAATGATACCGTTGAAAGATGAAGAGGTTCAAATCGTCATTAACCCTTTGAAATTCTAGGGTGCATGGAAATTACAGCTAAGGAGATCTTTTCTTTGGCTTGTTCTTCATCAAGAAAAAAATCTATATTAATATATTAGATAGTATAAAAACACCAAGAAATTAGCAATTACAAGGAACAAGGAACTTATACTACGCTCCAAATATTCTGCGAGTGCGAGTCTATATTATTACGACCTCAAAACATTGACAATGAACAAACTTTTCGATGGTCGTGCTATAGGCTGCAACATGGTAAACGTAATGCCTCATGCAAACAGCATTGTTTCGATACTGCTGTTGAATGATGAAGAAGTTCAAGATCGTCAGTAATGTTTCAAAAATTCTTCGCCGGTGCATGGAAACTAAAGCTAAGGCGATCTTTTTCTTGGTTAGTTTTTTTCTTTTATTTTTGGATGGAACAAATTGAATCATCATTTTATTAAGTTCGTAGTGCATTTTCAGCCAGCCCCCTGAGGCTCATGTGTACTATATTTTTCCTTCCTTTAAATTTTTTCATTCACTTCGTAAATAGGTATGATTGGAAACTTACAGACATTAGAACCCTGCTGCCTTTGCATTATAACAGGATTCGATCAAATTTCTTCTTCAATATTTTAAGTTTAGATTATTTTACAAATCTTCAAATGGAGCAAAACTAGATTAATTAATATATTTCAGATTTCAGATTTGCTAATATTCCCTAGGCGTTGGGCCATTATGAGATTTCAGGTTTTTACATTACAGAGTGCTGTCACAGAATTCCTGGTGAAGAACATGAACGGATTCAAGGATCCATTCACAATTGTGTAGAGGGTTAGAAGTTTAATTAATCTGCAATTATAACTTGTTTGTGCTTCTATACTTCTATTAAGAAAAGATCAGCATAAACACGTAAAAATATAATTAATCAACTACAACTAATTTTCTGTAATCAGCAACAGAGATTGCCTTTTCTATTGAGGCAGCAATGGGTTGCAGATAATTCACATCCACACCATCAAAGTAACAACTTCAACAGATTATATTTGTAGTTGCAAGAAATCTTACAACCTACACCCAAGTAAATCTATCAATTAAATCTAAGACATCATAAAGAAAACTCTAAATCATTCCATTAAAAGATAGATCAAATACAAAGTTGACGTATGAAAACTCGAACTTGGAGAACAAAATAACTTTCTCTCATAAAATTCTTATTTAAGCTCTCAAAAAGATATCTCTCTCTCTTACAATGGCTTCTTGTCCCCTTTATAGGGGTTACATAGTGGAGGACAGCTAATAAAGCCCTTATTTTCGGATCTGGGAGAGAGTTATAATCGCCCTTCATTATATTTGCCGCACTATCCTTTTAAATACCGCGCTGATCTTCACACTTTTGGTGTGACTTGGTGACATCATCTCATTCGTCATCATAAATGTAGAGAGCGCGTCATATTCGCCTATTATCAATTGTATCCTCCCGCCTTACTAAAGGGTGTGCGGTATTTTGCACCCACATTTTTCCTCTTCTCGTATCGTTCTTTTGAAGGAGGGCCCGGGGGGGGGGGCGGGGGGTGGTGGTAAGAGAAGCCTTAATTTTCCGCATCCACTTCGTCTTTTCGCATTCTCCTAGATCTACAGACATTTTTCCGGAATTTTGGCATGACCGTCTACACGTGTTGACTTTACCACTCACTGATTGACACGTCCCTAGTGAATCCCCTTTTTACTGGTAACCGCCTCTTCTTATCAATCCTCTAATCAATGCGCCCGTGGGATGAGATATCTCGGGAAAAGGGATAAAATCTTTTATCTACCCTAACACGCCTTCAATATTCTTTTTTATCTTCTTTCTTCTCTTTCTCTGCAAATTTAACTTCTGTTGCTGCTGCTGTTCTTTTGCTGCTACTGTTGCTTAAGTCATCATCTTATGTTGTTTTTTCTTTTCAAATCTATCATTCTATCTTTCGATTTTAATCTCACCGCTCAAAGTCTTGATTTTCTCACTCTTGACTGATCTAATCATCCCAATTTCAAGCTTTCTATCTTTTCTTGACGGTTCCCCCAGGTTCGAGTCATAATACCATGCTTGGAGTTGATTGGTTCGCATCTGAACAACGGAATGCCCATAGGGTCATTATTTCGCTTGGACAACTCTCTGCTGGGCTCCCCATTCCTCTTTACAATCCTGGCATCCCTCTTTTTTATGAGCTGTTGGCGAATATTCAATTTTCTCGTGGAATATTCCAATTAAGTGGTGATTGCATTATGATTATGGTGGAGTATTCTCGCCGCGCTGCTGGCTTGGAATCTTCCTATCCTCAATATGTGAAGGTTTCTCCTAAGAAAAAAGATTATACAGTGGAGAACTTTTTTAAACATTATGATGTCGCCCTTGTTGCTAATGAACGCTATTGTTGGAGTATTCGCTTGATGAAGGCGGATGGTTTCACGGAGGACGAAAAAATCATGTGTGACGTTGATTTTCACAATAAAGCCAATGATTCTGCTCGCTTATCCAAGGATACTCACTGGATGGAGTTTCCTCTTATTATGGAGGGCCCGTATGTTACTGGTAGAGGTGCTGACGGATCATATCTTCCCCTTCCTGATAAATTTGCTACTTATAAACCTTTGACCTTTTATGCATTTCTCTTCTCTTTTTGCTTCCTTATTTTATTCATTGCCGCCTTTAACTCCAGATGTCGAAAAATAGGAAGAAGAACTTGCTAAAGGCGTTACCTTCGCACTCCAAGGAAGTAAGAAATAATCTTATCTGTTTTAACAATATTGTTGCCTCTGTTTCTTATCTAACATGGAGCGTGTAGGTCGATCCCGAGGATACGGCTAATTCCAACAATGAATTTCTTCCGTCTAAAGTTGGTCGTCTTTCTTCAAAGGCGAAAGGTAAAGATAAAGGGACTATTCCAAAGTGTGCTTCTAAGGGCGCTTTAAAGAAAAGAAAGAGATCTTCGCCTGCTCCTTTGGACACTTGTTCTTACAATAACGCCTTGCCTTCTCCTGGTGGTTATGCCTCTGCGTCTTGTATGGGGATTCTTTCTGATCTTTTCAACAACTCTTTGTCAACTATCAATAATCCCGCATTGAGTCGATCATGTGATGCGGTTGTTAAACTTTGCGAAGCTCCTTCATCAAGTCATGAATCTCTTCACGGAGTTGCCTCTGCCTTGAGCCCAGATTTTCAACTTGTTATTGAGTCTTTGGTAAATTTCTTCTTCTTGTATTAGTCAGTTTCTAGGATTTTGATTATACTCCACTTATTCATAATTTCCGCCTTCTTTGTTTTGATGCCGAACTCGCGTATGTCTCATGCTGTCATCAATGACTTATGCGAAAAGATTCGCAGTCTTGAGAATGAGAATCTCAAAATCAAAGGCGATCTTTCTTCTTACAGCAATGATATAGTAGAATTCCGCAAGAAAAACAAGCAGCTTATTGGTATGTATTTCAATCCTCTTGATTTAGATATCAATGCGTCATTTTTCGCCTTTCTTTAATTATATGTGTTTGCAGAGGTTTATAACTTAACCGATCAAGCAATCAGTTACCTTGTTGAAGACTCTATCCTCTTAGAGCATCTTAATGCCGCCTTGAATAACTCTTCAGCGATGACTTAGAAGCTCTTAGTTTGGAGGAGCTAAAATCAAGATATGATAACCTTAAGTTCGATCATAGGTCCATGCTATCTGTCAATAACAACCTTAAATCCCATCTTCATAAATCCAAGGAAGAAATTAAGAGTTTGGAGTCAAAAAGGAGCGCTCTAGTAACCGAGAAAGATAATGCGATTCTTAGGGGTGCTAAAGCTTTAAAGGAGTTTCAAGAAGCAATACTCCAAGTTCAAATAGAGAGGGACCAAGCCATAAGCAAAATTGACACCTTGACTGCTCGTGAAAATATGATACGCTCTCGTTTGCTCATAGAGCGCGATGATGAGTTTGAATGGGCCGTAAGGATTATTGATAATGATAGATAAGGATTGGATACGAATGTTAGCTTAGAAACTGATCATGCTGAAGTGGTTAAGGCTATTATTTCTCAAAAAGAAGGTTGCTCAAAATCCTTCAATTAATTCGCTCTTCATTCTCATGTGCCTTTTTTTTCTTTTTCTCCTATGCGGCATTAATCTTTTCTATCTTCTTCTGTAGCTGTTGAAAAAGATCATCTTCTACAAATTGACGATTTAAAGTTGAGGCTTTCTGCTAGAGATTCCAAGTATCGCAGGCTTAAGGAAAAGCTGGTGATTGATGTCTCCAATACCAAGAAGAATGCGCTTCGCCTTCGGAATTCTCAGCTTAAAAAGAATGCTGATGAGATCTGTACTGAGTACAATCTTCCTTTCCTAGATTTCGAATTTCCTGAAGTTCCTCCCAATGATGATGAAATATAAATATCTGATAGTGAAGAGGAGTACGAAGAAGAAAGTGGCTCAGAGACTGAAAAAGATTTTGGGTGAAAGTTGCTGGGAATGATATAAATGCTTTAAGGAGAAAATAACCGCATGTGCTAGAGACCCTTGTCTCCTTTCGTCTTCTTCCTTATTTGTAAAACTGTGTCTTCTCTTTTTATGTATATATTCTTTTCTTACTTCCTTCTTGTTGGATGATTTTCTGGATGTCCCAAGCTTAGAGGGCTTTTTCTTCTTCTATGGATATTCTTTCTTGTTCAATTTTTGTACTCTTTCCTTCACTCGATTGTTAATGAAAACAAAACACTATCTCTTCTAGTATCATAATTATTTTGTTGTAATTAGTAATAATGTACGCATAATCATATCCTATAAAAGCAAATAACATTCTATTTTCACATTTCACTAGTGGAAAATAGAATTTTTAAGTCTGTTAGTGTTTTATAAAAACGACTTCCATTGGATTTCTTTATAGGTGGAACTTCCTATGGAAGACGTTTTGTTAAGAAATCAAAATTGAGTTCCAGTAGCAGACGTTATACTAAAGGGTAATTTAGTAAATAATATGAGCTTCTAGAAGGAATATAATTAAAACTTTCGTAGAAACTAGTTTTCGTGGTCCTAGTTTTCCAAGCCGGCGCACCATACTCTTATCTCTCTGCTTTTTCTTTTATTTTTAAAAAAACCTAAAGAAACTCATTTTTGTTTTCATCTCTCACTATGTTGTTTCTCAGACAAAAAATTTCACCAAACGAACAATCTCCTCATCCAAAAAACAAAAATCGCTAGAACCCATAAAACCAAATCAACCCATTTAACGGTCAGGGTGTTAGGACTGACCCCGATCGGTCGTAGATATACATTTTAATATAAAAAAATAGATTCAGATTGCTTGAGTAAATCTGTCTTCCCTGACTGAATCTTACTCCTCCTCCAATGGAACTGAAATTAAACCAAATGAAACTCAAATGAGAATTCAAATGAAACTCAAACTTGCACACAAATAATCTTTCAATTTAACATTCACTGATTCATTAAGTTCAAATTACACAAAAAAGAAACAAAATCAAGTTTAGACCATTGTAAGTTCTTATAACAAGATAAGTAAGTTCTAAAATTTAGTTACATAATATGGTAAACTAACAGACAATTGACTAAACAGCAAAACGATAAATTCCGCTAATGATGAACTTAACCCATATTTCATAATGGTGTACCTGCACTGCAAAAATAAGTTCCGCCATCAGCTGATTAATATGGGGAGGTCACAATACTCAATAAACTGCTTATAAAAACAATAACCATACCATATGCGCATTATCAAAGCTTGAAATGGAACAACCATATTTTAGTGGGTTGCATGACCAAAGATCGGTGTTCGTAATCTAGAATGCAGTTAACAGTAGTTTGAGTGCTTACTCGAATTTAATTAAACAAATACTGCTAAAATCAACAATTAAAACTCAATTCCTGATCTGCATGCTTCTAAACTTTGATAGACACGATCTGTTTCTACTATCACGAATAGACAATGGCAAACTTCTATAAAGATAAAAGAATGAAAAAAACATGATAAACACTATGATTCTAATCTTTTATGTGTACAGACTCATAAGATTTGTACTTCGTACACCATAAAAGGTTTTGAAACAACATGAAACCTGAATGAAAACATGAAACCTAAATGAAAAGTACAATCATTACTGCAAAGTGAAACATCTTTACAAAGATAATCCAGGATTACATGATCTGTTTCTACTTTCTACTGTCACAAATAAATAATGGTGAGCTTCTATAAAGATACAAGAATGAAAGAAAACATGAAACCTAAATGAAAAGTACAATCATTTCTGCAAAGTAATGAGGGAAACCGAGAAAAACTAATAGATTCAGGCAACTTTTATCTTATCATTCATCAGCTGAAAATCTGAAACATCGATGAACCATATTTATGGGAATAGATAGAAAGACATACTCTAATTGTGAAGTAATCTTCATGTGTGGAATCCCTGGTAAAGCAGCACACCAGTAACGGCAAACAAAAACAAACAAAAAAAATCAATGAATCATTTTCCAGTTCATAAACAAATGTCAAAACCTGATTATGCACCAGCAGTTAAGATTAAACAAAAGAATGAAAGAAAACATAAAACCAAATTAAGTCAAATTCTACCAAACATGTACTCATATGTTCAAATGATCTTTCCATTTAAGATTCATTAGGTTCAAATTTACACATAAAGGGATTTAGATCATGAGTTCGGACCAATATAAGTCTAGCTAATTAATTGGAAAATAAGAGAGAAATGCAACTAACCAGCAAAACCATAAAGAGACAACTAAACAATACACTAAAGGAAAATAAAAGTACATAGGGATCTAAATAAAAACCATTGGATAATCACCAGAATTCTGATCTTCAACATCTCCTCCTCCATCAAAGAATTTCACCACCAGAACAGGTTTCAAAGCTAAACAACCTGAAAAAGAAACAACAAAAATACAGTAAGGCATTGAATCGCTGTGAAAAGAAAATAGAGAGATTGTGCATAAACTACTTAAATTCAAAAACAGAGTATGGATACTACTTGTACATAGGGCAACTTTCATATCAAAAAAATCAGAACTAGTATAATGGCATTCAGCCACTTAATTGTCAAACAAAAAGCCTAATATATATAAGACCTAATGTAAGAAAATAGTACATGCATTAGTTTGTGCATATAAGAAGTATGAAATGAAATTGTTAGGACCAACCATCTTTAACTGATGCATTATGCAGGTGCTATCAGAATTTCTACTAAACAAACATCCTACAAACTTTAGAACTAATCAAAAGCTCTAACCCAGTAGACTTTGATAATGCTACCAATGGTAAATATCTGGAAAACATCACTGCATAACATTTTTAGAAGCTAAGATTACCTATGTAGTTTTTTGTATATTTCCAACATCAAGAAGAGCACAGAAGGACCTTCACATATCGCTGGGTTCAACAGAGTAGTCTTCACCGGAAGCCGACAAGCTACAAGAGATAACTGTCAGTGAAATGTAGCTTCTGCCTAAATTTATCCACATCATAGAAAAGCAGAAGTCGTACAACGTTTACCTCAATATTTCCTTAATACTCTCCACCTATCTCAACCAAAACAAGTACTGAATACCAATTTTTTCCTGAGCATCTTCATCACAATATGTTTCATCGTAAATAGAGTTATATGCATACTGGGTAGTTAACATAAAAGGTGCATGTGAGGGTTAGAAAGCTTAGAACGATGGGGATAAAAGCTATCCAGAAATATGTATGACCCGCACATAAAAAGAAACACAAGTTTTCAGCCTTCCGATCCTGAATTAGCTTGCTAGGGTAATAGATTACTTGAAACAGATGAATGGATGTTCAACTTCACACCCATACCTTTCTCCCTTAACTGCAAGGATTCCTGCCATGACATCCACGTGCCTAGATATAAATTTTGTAGCTGAGTGCATTAAAATGTCTGGACTCTGGAATCATGAAAATGAATTAGTAAGAGCCTAAATTAAACTTCATTTACATTGTTAAGAAGTTCAGATGGAAAAACATATATTAACTCATGGATATTTGCTGATTTTGAAATCTAAAGCAAGAAAGAAAGCAGAACCAATAGATAAAACAATTACCACTAGCTCCAATGAGTTACTATGGCCTGTCAATTTCTTCTTTATACTTTCGATTGAATAAGAACACAAGAACATCCACAAATTAGTGAACTACACAAATAAGAAAACAACTCAATGAAAAACTCATACACCCTGGCCAACTAAAACACGAGTTCTTACTTCATTTACTAAACCAAAACAGTTAAATTATTAAGATAAACTACATCTTCATTTTCAAAGAGAACAACATACTCAACTTCTTGAATGTAATTAAACAACCGTTCTAAATTTTCCAAATATGAGAGATGGGGTAAAATATACTTACCATCCAATGCATCTGAGTTTCTTCTCTTGCATAAGAAACTAGTGCTAAAAGAAATCCTATTAGCAGAATTCTCTCTTTCTTGTGAAGCAAATCTCGGCGCAGAATGTGATTCCATTTGGTCTTCTACACAACAATCATACACCAAAACAACAAAATCATTAGAATAAACAGAAAATCATTGAAAAATCGAAGAATCACTGATGCAAAATTAAGCTACAAAACTTCGAAATTCATACAACTATCGAAATACAAAAGAATACACCTGATATTCTTTAAAACGCACCAAATCATCGCTGAGCTTCATGTCAAGAGCATTAGGTATAACCTGAGAGTATCTTATGTCCTTGTAATCCTTCTTTCTGTTCAGGAACCAGTCTGGAATTTTGAATTGTCATGGGTTAGCAACAGTTGTCATCAGATTCTCCAACTCCACTGTAGATAGTTCACCAGCCCTACACTATTTCAATTAAACACCCAAAGTAAGAACACAATATACATATAACATTAATCAATTTCATAACCTAAATAAC
This sequence comes from Papaver atlanticum, assembly GCA_023531105.1. NCBI lineage: Eukaryota > Viridiplantae > Streptophyta > Magnoliopsida > Ranunculales > Papaveraceae > Papaver > Papaver atlanticum. The sequence continues at coordinate 1,285,029 of JAJJMB010008256.1, read as the reverse complement.
CCTTTCTCTTAAAAACCCCAAACCCACCATTGAATACAAACAAACAGAAAATCCAAAAACAAACTAAACATCCCCACAGACTTCAAACACCAGTCGATCACATACCAAATCATGTCTAGCAAACCCTAGATTTCAGATTAAAATCATGTTCAATCTGACTTTTAATCTAATGAAAAAAAAAGGCATGGAAAAAATGAAGGCCAGGTTTATTCTCTTTTTCCCCAAAAGAAATCAAAATCAAATTAAAAAAACCAAATTAAAAACCTAGGGTTTCTTTTTCATGAAAACCCCAAAAGTGAAAACAAAGTCGAAAGATTTAAATCAAAATCACAAATAAGGAAATAGATGTAATCGTAAAAAAAAACAATTGAATCACTTTATTGCTGGTAAATCAGTTGATACTTCTTCCTCTGTTGGTGAATCCCTGAAATTAAAAATATAACCAAAACCCAATCACAATAATATCCCAATTCTTCTATTAAAGTATAAAACCCTAACTCATTTAAAAATAAAGATCAATTACAAGAAAATACAGTACAAAATCATATTGAAAAACATAGATCTATTACAAAATAATGATTTTACAATCAAAGTATACCTTAAAAGTTACACTGCTCTGTATTTGTGAGAAAAACATAGAAGAAGAAGGAGAAGATGGAGAAGAGATCTCTTCTCTTCGGAGGAGATAAGAAGATGGAGAAGATCTTCTCTTTTCTTATGTTTGAGTTAGAAAGAAAAGAAGAGTGGGAGAGATGGTGACGGAGTGAAATTCTTTTTTTTTCTAAATCAGGTAGGGAGACGAAGAAGATGGGGAACAAGAGATATTTCTCTTTCTTCTTTTGGAGTGGAAACTGAAAGAAGACGAATTGAAGAGGGAGAGAGAGATCTTTTTTTATTAGAGATATGTATCTTCACATCTAGCCGTTCATCTAAAAATTGAACCATGGAAAACACTAGGTTCACCGGTAGCTGTGTGGGTCGTTCAACAAGGAATAAAATAATAATAAAAAAATATATTCAACGACCAACATTAAGGCTCCTAGATGTGGTTTGCATTTTTATTAAATCTAGGACTGTTTTGACCTGTTTATGGTCAATTGACCGCCATTGAGGGTCGAAGATATGGGTCATAAAAACCCCATTTTCCACTAGTGTTCTGTCGTTTATGATATTTGTTTTATGAATTTCACCATCTAATATATTGAAATTTTTTGGTTTTATAGTGAACTACATATTTCAATTTTTCCGGTGGGGATGAGGATGATGTTGATACTATTACTTCTATAAGGTATACAATCATTATTATTTTCTCTGATTTTAATTTCTATAATTTGGGTGTCTTTAATCTATCTCTTTATTGCCTATTTAGAGTTTAGATGTGTGGATTTGGGTAATTTTGATTGTATTTAATTTTTCATTTTGTTAGTAGTCATTCGATTTTGGTACGGGTTTTCTATTTTACTGCTCTCAGTTATGGATTAAGTTATGGGTTTTCTTGAATGGATTAAAGCTCTGATTGTATCCGATTTCCTGCCATTTTCTTTGTATGTTATTGTTATTGTGTTGGTGTTTTTGTTGGGTTTGGTTGTGGATGTATAATCTAGTGGTGGTAAATGTTTTCTTATTCTGTTTGATGATTGTTGTCTCTTTTGCTCAAGTTATTCTCTTTTCCAATCATATTTAAACTATCTATATTTTGGACTTTGATTAGCCTGCAGACTTGTTGGTTAGAACGAATGAATGACTTAGATTATCATTGATTTTGATTCTGTATATGTTTCTAATTGTTGGGTCTCTATATGATTCAGATTAACAGGGGACAATTGGCTATAAAAGGGGTTGGAAACATTTAGCAAAGGACATATCTGGACCAAGACAATCCTGCACTCTACTTGCTTGATAAAATTCAGAGAGGATATTTTTAAATTTTATCTTACCTTCCATCAACCACCGTCACCACTTCATTCACATCATGTACACCTCTCGACCTTAGAGCTTCCCCTTACCTATTTGTGAAAACACTCAACAACTCATCTCCAAAATTCACCGCCAGTTCACCCTCGCAACTGAATTCAGCCCGTCACCACCATAGAGTCCACCTTCACAGACCACCAATACCTCCACCAATCCATCACCAGTTCCTTCACACCTTCACGAATAAAATTTCGTATAGTTGAGGTCCCAAGATTAGTTGTGTCAAATAGGTGGTATGTTACTTTCCTTGACTTTGTTTAGAATCTTTTTTAAATTACCAGAATTTTTGTTTTTTTCATTTGTTTGTAGTTTGAAATTAACTTGTCTAATGTTGAATGTTTATATCCAGGCCATCAAAATGTTTACCGCTAGGAGGAAAATCGCGAAAGATAAGGGTGTTGATCATCCATAAAAATACAAATGCCTTAAGAGTTCGTCTTATCACATATTTGTTCCTCAAGTTGTTTTCTTACTACTTTTATTTACTTAACTAGTAAGAGTTCTTTCTCTTTGTCACTGCTGACGAACCATAACTTGATGCCTCCTTACAAGGAAAGAAGAAATCGTGTAACATTAGCAGGTTTCCTTTTAGCACATTCCTATATTGTTGTACTGTCTCAAGCAAGGACTGACATTTTTATTTCTGACCAAACTTTCATCCATATATAGGTTGCTCAAATGGGTGGAAGATAACAGTTACCTTACATGGTATGATAGCATTTCATTTATTTGTTGTCATCAAATATTGCCATTGAAACATATTTACTGCATGTTTTCTTTTAGCAACCACTGCCTGTTTGTATCTTTTTGATCATATGAACCCTTTCATAAAAAAAAAATAGTTTATTGAGGATGTTAAATAGTTTTCAAGTCATTAGTTGTGCTTTAAATGGATCAACTGTCTTTGTTTATTCAAGATGTCTTGTTGATCAACTGTCTTTGAATTTTACCGAGGAATAGACACTAAAACCATTTTGGTTTCATGCAGGTGCATCTCGAACCAAAAATATGACATAATTGAGTATCCATTTGTCTGGTGGGACTTACTCTAACTTGGCGGATTAGTTCAACATTGCTCGAAAGGCAGAAATGATGGAAAATATCAGTGAAGTCTTGCCTTCAACTTAGTGTTGATGTTTTTTGTTTGTTAAGCTTGGAATAGGACTATAGGTTGAGCATTTTCAACTGAGTGTTGAAGTTTCAGGTTTGGAACTTAAGGTATTTTAGATAGTTTAAGTTGTAAACCGAATACAATTTTTAATATAAAAATTTGGATCAAGAGTGATTTGTATAATAAGTTTGGTTCTAAGAATATTGTTTTGAATTTATTGTTCGCTTCTATCATATTGGATTTTAATTTGAGATTTTGTAGTTCTAGTACAAGATTTAGCTGAATCAGCTTTGGATTCAGCTGAATCAATTTTTTTTTAATGAAATATGATCCAGAAATATGGCTGCTTCTATCCGCTATATCAATGGACTGTTGGTAGCAGTCCTAATTTAATAAATTTAAGGAGTCTCAGGCACAGTCTTTTTCAGAAATAAGACTACAATATTAGGGCTACCAGAAACAGACTTTTTTAGCTGTTTCAAGTGTTTTTCTGGCAGACTTTGTTTTTTGATTTTCCACTAGTGTTTGTATTCCCATACTTGCCTTTGTTCTTTGCCTTTACGGTTATGGATTATGCAAATGTGCATTAATGTTTATAGGATTATTTATATGTATGAAATATTTAATATGCGAAATTTTTGCCTTAACAGTGTCGAGTGATCAGATTCATACCTCCAGTTTATGCTTAATTTCTTGTTTCATCCCATTTTCTTGATAAGTTCTCCCTTAATTTCTTCCTTAGTTTCTTGCTTGCTTTCACATGCGGTTGTTTGTCTCTTTGCTCTTTTGTTTTGTATTTTCAAGCATGATATATTCGCTTTTCCTTTAATTTTAGACGTTCTCTTATTCGACTGTGCCCTGAAAAATAGCGTTAGTTACGATTTTATAGGTCTTTTGGGTTTCTTTTGGGGTCTTATTATGCCTCACTAAGTAGAGGTCTTATTTAGCCCACCCTTGTTGATAGGTCTTATGCTTGCTCCAAGGTATTATTTATGGTAGAGTCGCGAAATCGCAAGCAGTCATTACTCTTTCAAGTAATGACCTATTGATTTCGCCTTATCATCTTTTCGTATTATTGCCTCTGCAGGATATATTGACGCGTCAATACGATAGGACTACACTCTCCCTTGATCCATAGCCCTATGATATTGATGTCTTTGGCACAATTCAGCTCCCTAATGGATGGTGCCGTCCTTATCTTCCCCCTGATTTGCACTTCAAGGAAGCTTACCCCTACCGGGTTAGGGTGGGCTCTTCCCCTCCGGTTATGCCAACAATCAGTTGTTTTCGTGACCCCTTTCGAGATCACACCCTAAGTGGGGTGTCTTGAGGACCGAGTGTATCATAGTCAGGACTTTCCAAAAATGGCTGGGAACGCTCCAGACTCCCCAGGCACTCTTGACTCAACCGTGTACCGCGGCGCCCTTATCGAGTTTCTACACTCCTTAGGAGAGAGCTTAGTACCTTAGGATCTTAACCCAGGAGTCTCTGCTGGATAGGCTTTTGTTTCGCCCCAATTCTCCATGACTTAGGTTCCAGGGTTGGTATAGCTTTCACCCGAGCCATGCATTACTAGGTTTTCCCCAATTATGATGCGCGTTAGGTCTTATTGTTGCCTCTTGCATTTACGGGAACTAGGGTGCACGCCACAATTGGATGCCTAGCCTCCCTAGTTAGAGGTTTTAACTTTTATTGCCTCCTATTAAGTTATTATTATAAGGTCTTATTTTTGCCTTTTTCTTGTACTTGTATTGTATATGGAGTATCTTTTTATTTAAAAGAAGATATCTTTCATTTTCATTCATATTTCTGATCCATACACTGCAAATGTCTTCTTCATTTATTTATTCTTCTACATGATGACTACTTAGTGCTAACATATCACTTCTCAAGATAACTTCTCTGCTTTCTGCACCCTTTTTCTTCATTAGATTCGCACACAAATTACTTTCCTCTGGTATATTATGATTGCCGCATTACCTGAGGGTAATATTTCTTCAGGTATATTTTGTTCCAAAGCTGGTCGATCTTTCGTCCCACATTGTTTCCTTCACTATCCATCAATTCATACATTCCATTTCCATCAACTTTCTTTATAATGTATGGTCCATCCCATGCCTTCTTCAATTCTCCGTCTTCACCTTTCTGATAAGGCGGTATTTCCCGCAATACTAGCTCTCCTGGCTGGAACTCTCCTTCCTTGACGCACTTTTTATACCCATGATATGATGTTGATGTTGCCGCCTTAGTGCAAATTAGATTCATTTATCCACCATTACTCACAGCATCAACTATTAATATATCCTTCTTGTACCCTCCTTTATCTCTTCTTTCCAGTTTCTTCTCTTATTTGCATGCTCTTCACTTTTCTCAATATATATTTCATTGCAATTTTTCGCCTCTGTGGGGTCTCCTTTTATCATTCCTATTCCTTGGGGTAGTGGAAAGTTGATGCACTGATGGAAGGTTGATGCGACTCCCAATATTCCATGTAGCCATGGTCGGCCTATCAAGGCGTTGTAGGGAGACTCGACATCGACTACACAAAATACTACTTCTGTAGTTATATTCTTTAGTGGGATCCGCATGGTGATTTCTCCTTTAGGTTAATTTGCTGATCCATTGAACCCATAAATTTTGTAAGTTGAAGGAATTAGGTCCGAGTCTTAACCGCCCATAGTTTTAAATGCATGGTAAAATAAGATATCCACTGAGCTACCAGAATCTACTAGGATTCTATTTATCGCCCATGCATCTTCATCATCATCTTTCTCTTCTCCGCTCCTTGACTTTGGTATAATTTATAGCTTGATGACCAATGGACTGACGTGCAATTCTCCGCCTCCTGGTACTTCTTATGCACTGAATGATATAGGTTGTTTTTGCCAATCTTGAAGTGGTGATATCTTGGCGAAATTAAATATTTCCTTCCCTTCATCATCCCGTGCATAAACTCGACTCAACACGTTGTCATGGAAATCTTCTATACTTTTGAATGAGTGAATTATCGAATTGCATTATAAATTCTTCGCATTTGTTCCAACTTCAATTAGATATGTATTCCTTCCAGATTCCACTCCTAGTGCAGGTCCCTCGGGCGGTGGAGGCAATCTAGGAAGTGGCTTAATTTCCCTTGATCGATCATTCTCAATATGATTCTTTGCACATTTTGGAAGTTGTTTGTATTATTCCCGTGAAAGCGATGATAAGCACAAAATTCTCTGCTCCTTCTCCCTGATGGTGGCTCTACTCCTAGATTTTGTGGTGCCGGTATTTCTTCCATTAAAATCACCGCCTCTCATATCTTATCTATTGCAGTGTTTAAGTACGGCATTTTGATGTCTTCCCAGACCCTATTGTACTGAGTATTGCTGCCTCCTCCTGGTCCTTGATTATAGTACTTTCTTTTACCACCATATCCTTCTCCTTGGTTATCGATTCTTGCAATTTTGTTATTTTCTGCATGATAGTTATATTGCCTTTCTTTATATTATCTATCGAACATTTCTTGATCTCTGCTATTCATAGCTACTTGTTTCTGGTTGTTCTCTGTTGTTGTCTTCTCCTGACTTCCTTGGGAGGTACTTGCAACCGCGTGTGTTGTCTTTGGCAGTAGTCTTGCGTTCCCTTCTTTTGTATTTGCAACAGCAACAGGATATGACTCCATTTCTCTTTGTTTTTCCTCGAGAGCTATATATTCCTCATGATACTCACGCAATTCCATCATTGTTATAGTATCTTTTAGCCTGAAGATCTGTGTGTACAATAGCTCAGTTGGAAAAAGAGCGTTAATGAAAGCTAGAATGAAATTTCTTTCTTCTACTCTTCCTGCCATTTCACTGCACATGGTCCTCCAGTGCGTTGTTAAGTTGCGTAAGCTCTCATTAGTTCTTCTCCTCAAGATGAATACCTTCTCGATTCCTGGACTTAACATTTGTTGTTAATGTATGCTCCCAAGAATATACTCTACAGGTGATCAAATGATCTAATAGATCCCATAGGCATCCCATCGAACCACTTTAGAGCTTCTCCTGTTAAGATGGTGGGAAAATATTTGCATAATACCGCATCATTGTGCGCCCACTGCAAAAGAGACAAGTTGTACGCCTTTATGTGTTGGATTGCTCATGTAATCTCGTCGAAAATGGTAGTGAATGTTGGTAATGTGCATTTTGTTGGGATTCCTGCTTGCTGTATCCCTCTCACAAAGGGTGATTTTCTTGCTTCTTCTATCGCTTCTTCTAGCTGTCTTCTTCCTCCATCCTTTCGAGCTTTCATCATAGCTATCATTTCTTCTAACTCCTTTAGTATTGTTTGATTGATGTTTTGATCTTCCTGCATTGGTCTTTTAAGCCGCGACTGCCTTTCTCTATTGTCTTGCCTATTTTGATGCACTGCTTCTTGAAACTCCCGCTCTTCTACCTCTTCCCTCCCGCGTCTCCGCCTTTCATTTCTGATGTTAACCTGCGCTTCATTATCCCCCTCAGGATCCTCAACGCGTTGATGATGTAAATTTTGATAGGGTATTTGGACTCTCCCTTGCAATATTCTTTTTGCTTCTTCCTCATTTTCTTCTCCATCATCATAATCACGGTTATATTCGCCTTGTGGATCGTATCGATCTTCTCTGTGATGTTGTTCCATGCGATGATGACCGCGTTGCTCCTGCATGTTGTCGCCTATATTAAGATGCTCAACAAAGTTGTTATTCAATAGTTGTTCTATGCGGTTATCTCTACGATTTGACCGACTACGCCTTGACGTGCTCCTGCTTGTCCTTGACGTTGAAGCCGCACGTGTTGTCCTAGATGTTGTACGTGATCTTCGCTCCTGTAACCTGTTGTTTTCCTCCCTTAGTTCGGCGTTTTGGCGTGTTAGATTCGCTCTTGCTTCTTCTTCCCTTCTCCTTTCTTCAACTAATCATTGTCTTAGCTCTCCTATTGTCATGTTTTCTTCGTTTCCTTCGATCAATCCTTCCTCTTGAGTTCTTTCCTCATTTTCTTCCACCGTATCTGTATCGATCGTATGCATACTTACCTCATCATAATTGCGGTTGTTATTTCCGTCCTGCGCATGTTGGATCTGAGATTGGATTTGCTGTGCTTGGTTATTTCTCTCGCCCATCGCTGATGATTCACCGATTTCTCCTCCTCTTCTTCTTGCGATTCTCCTACTCCTCCTGGTTGCTATCACATGCTCTGCTCTGGAGGCTATTCTCACAATTTTTGTTCCTGAAGTAATATCCTCTTTTCACAAAGTATGAAATAACCTTTTGAGATTTAGAAAGGCTGTTACCACAAGAAATTCCTTCTTTGAAGTGAAAGCTTAGACTCTGTTCTGTAGATCTAGAACTCAGAAACTCCCAAAACTAACGAAAACAATGATGAAATTTTTAGTTTGAATACAAAACCAACAACTGTTTTTAAATCATTTTTAAAGAACTTCACAGGCAGGGATCATCCCTCTTACTCATCCAAGCTATTTTCTAGCGCCAAAATGTAGTTGCAGGAAATCCTACAACCTACACCCAAGTAAATCTATCAATTAAATCTAAGACATCATAAAGAAAACTCTAAATCATTCCATTAAAAGATAGATCAAATACAAAGTTGACGTATGAAAACTCTAACTTGGAGAACAAAACAACTTTCTCTCTCCTAAAATTCTTATCTAATCTCTCAAAAAGATCTCTCTCTTACAATGGCTTCTTGTCCCTTTTATAGGGGTTACATAGTGGAGGACAGCTAATAAAGCCCTTATTTTCGGATCTGGGAGGGCGTTATAATCGCCCTTCATTATATTTGCCGCGCTATCCTTTTAAATACCGCGCTGATCCTCACACTTTTGGTGTGACTTGGTGACGTCATCTCATTCGTCAGCATAAATGTAGAGAACGTGTCATATTCGCCTATTATCAATTGTATCCTTCCACCTTACTAAAGGGTGTGCGGTATTTTGCACCCACAATATTAGTAGACTGGTGTTCAAATCTTCCCACACTCTCTTGAGCACAAGCGCTGGTAGACCCTATGAGGGAAGGAAATACATCTGATTAAAGCGACCCAATTCACGTGGTTTTTGCTTCAGAAAAAGATGATAAATACCCTATCTGTACACCGCTGCCATGTGAGTCCTTCACACTGGTGTCAGGTAAGTTACTATCATTCTCTTTTTCCATGGATTCCTGGAGGATGGGGATTGCAGGCATCATAGGTTATGATCAGGGAAGAAGTTCCTTCAGGTTCATATTTACACATTCCCTTTACTTCAGATTCTTCCAAACTTACCTTTCTTTTTTTGGACAGAAAGACAGAAGCCTGTAGAACATGGAAGACGAATCAGGTGGCTAAAAACTTGGAAGGTAAACAAAGAAAAAATAAAATGGTGACAAATAGGGAGAGAAAGGAGAAACAACTACACAGCTATCCTTTATCAATAGTGTGTACAGGATTATAACCACTCCAGGTTGATTGATTATATTGCAGGAAAATGATAACAGATAAAGTAAAAATTCCGAAGGGAAGATATCTAAAGTATATGCTACCAGATCCTGCAAATTACGAGCAGCATCTCTCTGGAGACAACTCCAAATCTTTGCACTATCTCTATCCCTGACCATCTTCTAAAGTATATCAGAAGAAGTCCCTGTGTAATCTCTCATCTATTAACACACAATCATAAATTATGCAGGCCAAAAATTACCCTTATACGAAGTTAACACTTAGCAAAGCTTAGTTTCACCTGCAATTAGAACTAGCCATGTAATACTATAACATGTAATACTTACATCTAGCAATTGTTAAGGTTTGTTGAATGTTATTCTTAATAGTGATTGAATCATATTACTACACGTTTATTCTATCACAACTCATGAGCATAACTCTGTTGTAACTTATAACAGTTGTGCAGATCGTGTGACTAAAAAGACCCGAGTGAATACCAACACCAAGTTGACTAATATGTACTCCAAGAATTTTGTGCAGATCGTGTAACTTATAATAAGATTAATGCATTGTCAGCAGTTGTCGCCACGAATTTTACTTGAAGAGATTCTCAACAGGAAAATCTATTAACACAACTAATCCAGCGTCTAATTTGACAAAACTGAACCATAACAAAACTCTATCATACTAGAAAACAGCAAGACAAAATAAAAATGCATTTGAGTACGAAAAAATTACAGCACTGTTGTTAATCTATGAATGGTTGCTGAATCAAGTCTCAGACATTGCAAACCGTTCCGATTAAAAAAGGTAAGTAACACGTAGACTTCTTGGGAATCAGATCATCATATGTTTGAAATCAATGTGTATTGTCTCTCTCACATCATTCACTAGCATCAAACTTCAATCTCTAAGTTAACAATTTCAAACATGAGTTTCCGATCTACATTCAGAAAACCCTGATACTAACACTGCCTGAGAAGGCTTATTTTTAACGAAGGCATTTGATAAGTCCCCATAAAATAACCTGTCTTTACAAATTTCTGATTGGGTTTCCTTGAAATTAACTGTACTACTGACTGAACTAAAAGTAGAGGAAGAAATAAGATGGCATTTCTTGGATGAAGAAGTACATACCTGATTCATTGTTGTTGATAGGATTAGGTTCTTGATTTGGGGAAATATTCTGTTGAACAATCCTAGGAGATTTTCTGGTTGTTGACTTAAATTTTTTATTGTAACATAGGTTCTTTTCTGCATTTTACTGAATTTGCTTACAGAGAGAGAAGGGGGGATTGTATTACACCGTAGGGGTTCAATCAGATAAAAATCAAAGGTAAACAAAACCCTTAACAGATCCGAGCTAACACACCTTAATTATCAAAATTTAGGGTGTAAAATCTTACCAAGATGCAATTGCAAAGGTTTATGGAATAACATAAGAGTGGAGTTGAACAGGGAGTAGAACTTTCTACAGAGAAACAAAACAGTGAAACCCTACAGGAGAGAAAAAGAACATTATATTAGTAGCACTACCCTCACATGTAAAAACCCTAAGGTGTGTGTTTCCTCAGCCCTAGGTTTTTGATAATGGAATGGGCCTGTGTGAAAGGTGTGGAGTGGTTTGATTTGTGCGAGGTAGCCATAGAGGTGTTAGCCACGTATCACAAAAAGTAAAAAAGGAAGGAAAAAGATCAGGAACTATTAAAGGAACATGAAGTTAACTTACTTGAGATCAAGATCTTTGACCTCTTCTCTTGCCCACAGTGTGAAAATTGATCATTCCCTCGCCAGATCCGGTCCCTTTAATAGCCATCCACACTTAGCACAGCACGCATAAACCAGCATAGCATACGACTCAACATCCACATCCAAGCGCTCATGACACTAAAAAATACAACAATGCACGTTATGTACGAGTTGTCCACATTTAAAGAGTGATAGTTTCACTATTTGCATTTAAGAAAAATAAAAAACGTAGTCTTACAAAAATACACTTAATTATTGTTAAACATCTCTTATTGGAGGGAGAAAAATAAAAATGAAAGCATGCAGGGAATTACAATTTAGCCCATCTCATTTAAAGCCTAGTTAGCAATTCGGGATTCGGCAAACGTATGGAACGGCAAACGTACGAGTATTATACGGTTTTGTAAAACTCAGATTCGGTCAACGGGGCGTGATTCGTCAGTAATTCGGAACGGCATACGTACGTGTATAATTCGATTTATAAATGTGAGTTCGGCTCTGAAAATTCGGTATCTATATATAACAAATAATTTGTATTTATAAAGTCATAGACCAATTTTTATGCATATGTGTGAGTTATTTAAAGAAAAAATAAACTTAATACGATGATATTAATAATATATACAACATTAGTCATCCAAGAGGACGTGGTATAGTGGTTTAGATGCTTGGTTAGTGAGTTTGAGATCTCTCTCACCTTCACCTTCAAATCTCTTCAGTCATTTTTGTTTCATAAAAATTACAACAACGTCTAATATTGGGTCGTGTATGCTCGGGAGGCAGTAAAGCCCAAAAAGTGGGGCCTTTGAAAACGTAAAAGCTAAAGAATTTTTGGCGAATTAAGCGAACGTATCATTCTGGATACGTAAAGTTCGTGAACGATTCGCGAATAATCCGGGAATGCCACATAATACGCGTCTTGGGTTCGGAGTTGCAAACGTATGCAAATAAGATGGTAAAATTCGTGATACGGAAAAATTCGCGAATCATTCGCGAACTTACTAACTAGGATTTAAAGTGTAAATTTTACAAAAAAATAATTCAATACAGTCATTCATTTACTGTTCATTCATATTTATGCTAACTAATTTCTAAAAAATAATAATAGAATACCGTTCATTTCTAAAAGATTTTTGTTATAGGGAAAGCTAATTTATTTAGGGGGAAAGCTAAAATTATTAGACTATGGTATATCTTTTTTGACTTTGGGTCATTTGAGGTTTTGACTTTGGGTCATTTGAGGGGAGGAGTAAAAGTTTGTCTTTCCCCCTAACAAAACATAGAGTTTACCATTTTGTCCCAACTTAATCGAATTCTATATTTGTGTAAACGATGGCCTAGGCAACAATTGCCATTGTGTTTCATCACATTCTTACACAGTCTCACTCTTGCATTCTTCACTTCAATTCGAACACCATGTTTGATAAATATATCTAAAGTATGTTGTTTAGATTTTTCGATTGTACCCATCTAATTTTCTAATAAAATATAAAAAAATCCATGTACCGAGAACTTCGAGTTGCAGGTTGGCCGTTTTGCAAGATCGTGCAATTCTTTTGAGTAATCAAATCCTTAGAGGATATAGATTAGTTCTTCCCCTAATACGTTCTGAGCTATGTAAAATGTAATTGTGTTTGTGCAGCCGATTGCCGGATCCGTGCCAGACCATTACCTGATTAAATTCGAAAACAACTTAAACAAAAAATAAATAAAAATACAGTGGGCTGGGCAGAGGGTAAAAATAGTAGTCGTCGTTGTGGAATACCGCATAACGACAAGGCATCATAATACTGTAAATCTGTAGATCGAAAATGGGAGTAGCCTGCAAAGAAAATGAGATTGTGTTTGTCGTTGTTGTAGGAACCCTAGAAAGTAGCGATGATGCCATTGGTAACTCTGTGTATAGTAATTACTTACATCTGGAGCCTTGCCTAAATTTCCTTTTAAGTTGAAACAAATAGGAAGAAATTAGACAAATGCTTTAGGAAGAAACAAAAGAATCTTCTTCTTTTGTCGATGGAACTTTTAGGCGGGTTTCTGAATTTTAATTAATTAAAATTTTAAATTTGTTGATTCTCAAGAACTGTATGATTTTGAACATTCTCAACAGAGATTTCTCTGATGAAGGATGGGTAACTGGGTGATGATAGGGAAGATTCGTTGAGATGTTATCAGATGCAACGTTGGCTAGAGGTTAATTTGGTCGTATACGTAATTTGTAAAAACTAAATTTCAGTCAATACTCCCCCCTATACATCGCTCTAAGTTATTAGTTTTCCCCTTATATTTCTTCCCCCTGTACAAATCAGCTTTCCCTATAACCCCCTGTACAAATCAGCTTTCCCTATAACAAAAATCTTCTAAAAATCTAAGATACACATGAGTAGAAGCTAACTTATTTACAAATGTTATGCAACCAAGCACATTATTTGCAAAAGAAATTCATAAGTTCACCACAATTAGTTTGAAGATGAGTCACGGCATGGTTATTTGTGTGTTCTGACATGCTATGTTTTTGAAGGATAAAAGCAAAACACCATACAAATACAGGTAACTCTGTGGCACTACCCAAAACACTCCAATATGTACAATGACATGCCCACACAAGTATTCTTTGCTTAAAAGACTACAGTAAACATACCTCATCGAGTTTAGGATTTAATATGAGTTTCTCAAAGAATACTCTGATGCACAAAGAACCTAACAGAACCGCCCCCCACTGAACATATGAGAGCAGAAAAGCTGCGGCATGAGCAGACGTTGCATCTGTGTTCATGGAACTGTTACCAAGTTTACCTATAATCAAAATAGAAGCAAAAAATCGATATCAAAGAATAAAAATAGCATCATATACAAAACCTGGACATCTAATTTTCTTAATTCTAGAATACCTACCTATTCTTGGAAGTAGGAAATATAATTTAGTCCTAGGAATAATATATTAGAGAGAGTCTAGTCCAGTTGACTCAGTCAACTGTCTGTTTGGTCCTTTTTGAGAAAATATATTATAGTTTGGTCCTAAAAATTATAGTTTGGTCCTAGGGTGACGTCATGGATGATGTAATTATCATCTTGTAGTGGCAGAAATACCTTTTTGGGACCATTACATCATCCATGATGTCACCCTAGGACATATATACTCAATTATCAAGGAGAAGATATTATTTTCAGATTTACATTCTCTCACCTCCATATTTTCAGATCTAGTTTTTCTCTCTCTATTTTTTTTCTTCATCTTCCTGCTAGGGTTTTGATTTTGCAGAGATGATAAAGATGATTGCAGAGAAGATTGTGTGAGTTCGTCATCTTCATCTTCCTGCTGCTGCTGTAACAATGGCGATTCGAAGGTGAAAATCTAAATTCGTTTTTTTTTTTTTTTTTTTTTTTTTTTTTTTTCTGGATTTGTTTTTGATTTCTTCCTGCTCGTGTTGAAGATGAAGATGAAGAATTTCATTTTTTACATGAACTCATGTTGTTGTTGCTGCTCGTGTTGAAGATGAAGAAGAAGATGAAGATGATGATGATGAAGACTTTCAAGATCTGCTGCTATTGATGATGTTGCAGTCGATGAAGATAATGAAGACGATGTAGTTTTTGTGTTTGTTTTTTCGTCTCTATTGTTTGCTGCTGCTGTTAAAGATGATGAAGACGATGAACGTGATGAACACGATGTTGCTGCTGCTGTTTGAAGATGATGATGTTTGCTGCTGCTGCTGTTGAAGACGACGAAGATGATGAAGATGATGCTGTTGCAGTTCATTTTTACGAATGAACTCTGATTTTTATGGATTTTTTTTGTGTGTTCATGTAAAGAATGAACTCTATTTTTAGATCTTGGATTGTTAGGTGTTCATATTAAAGAATGAACCCAATTCTAGGTTTGAATTAGTTAGTTTTGATAGGTGTTCATTTTGTCAAATGAACTCTGTTTTCTTATAGGTTCTGTCAGCTGTTTATTTGAAGAATGAACTCTGTTTCCATATAGGTTTTATCAGGTGTTCATTTGAAAGAATGAAATCTGTTTTTTGTCATCATAATGAAGCTTTATGTTGTGTTCATTTTACAGAATGAACTTTGTTTTCATATGTGATTTAGTTCGGTTTTATTAGGTGTTCATTTGAAGGAATGAACTCCGGAGTTCATTAGACAGAATGAACTGCTACAAAAAACAAGTAAACAGAATTTTTTAGGTTTTTATTAGGTGTTCATTTGAAGGAATGAACTCCTGAGTTCATCAGACAGAATGAACTGCTACAAAAAACAAGTAAGCAAAATTCTTTAGGTTTTTATTAGGTGTTCATTTGAAGGAATGAACTCTGGAGTTCATCAGACAGAATGAACTGCTATAAAAAATAAGTAAGAATTAACACGAAAGGGTACTTTTGTCCATTTAATATTTTTAAATAATTATGGACCAAATGGAAAATATGATTTCTGAAAGGACTAAACAGACATGGGACCACCTAAAAAAGGACCAAACGATATTTTTCCCTTGTTGGAATTCTAGAATAAACCCAACCTACAAAGATAAGCAAGAGTTTTAACTTAGTTATTTAAGATTTAGTAGTGAATCAATGATCTGTTAGTGAGACTATGCAATAGGTCAGTAAATGTTAGTATTGTCCTAGTAATTAGGAGTTAGATGCGCAACCGACGCTTATTAGTGCAGTCTAAGTAGGGAGTTCTGTTAAGTTTTGTAGCCGAAGGAATAGTTCTTCATTAATGAAATTGCATCGAGTATACAACAATGTAACCTCTAATTTATTCTGTGTGTGTATCCTCTCTACTCTCTCTCTTTGCCAAATTCCTGCATTGAATAAAATTAATTATTACCCACATACAAGAAACCACCGATACCAAAATGCTCCACTTCCATGATTCCGAGTACCAGTTATATGGCGTACACAACTTCTTGTACCCGTACTTTAGCTACTTCACCTGACCTCTCTTGGATCAACATGAACAAAAGTCTGTCCACAGCAAGTTTTCTTTACCTCTTCAAAGATGGTTGCTGCCAACATATCTCTGCAAAGAACAAACTCGTACCCACTGTGAACCCACATTATAAAATCGAACTGGATTAGCTTTAGGACTGCACCACCTTTGATTTCCTTCACAGAGTGTGAAACTTCTGTATGTCTTCTAATGGCCCATGAACCAGACGTGGAGTACTATACTCGAAACATACATTTCTTTCATCCATTATTTTATACAGGCATAAACAAATCAACCCCGAACGCACAAATACAGAAGCAAATACAACTGCATCAACTGTACTGTACCACACACAATCATTACCATGCTGAACTGAACACACTTCAAGGAAATAACACTAATCACCAGTCCGTAAGTGATGGGCACATCATGCTTTAATCCATCTAATCCACTAACTCTTACTTATAGCCAATTAGAATAAAAGGATCCACAAACTTAGAATGCATCTATATAACCAAATCATTGACTTAAAATGTAAGAAATAGAATGAACAGCAAACCAAACAGAACTTTTTATTTCTTACCCTGGTTGCTCAACTGAAAGGAATTTTGGTTTCTCACTTGAAACATGAAACTCCACAAACAGACCTTGGCCTTTCTGCGATAGTATGATCACAAAAATCACGAAACCAAATCACACACAGTCCATTCTTTTGTTGATGTCTTAACTACTGCGAAATTATCAATCTTCCTTGAAAAAACAAATGCTCTACCC
Source organism: Papaver atlanticum (assembly GCA_023531105.1). Lineage (NCBI taxonomy): Eukaryota > Viridiplantae > Streptophyta > Magnoliopsida > Ranunculales > Papaveraceae > Papaver > Papaver atlanticum. Next base: position 1,268,043 of record JAJJMB010008256.1, on the reverse strand, counting down.
ACCGTATTGTCTTAAGATACAACTCTACTGAGTAATGAGAACAAACACCTTATGGGCAATTTTTTTGTCACATTTTCTTCATACTAGAAGCATTAACGACACCACCTTGGTCGGATTAACTTCAAGACAACAACACAGGAATAACACTTTCATGAAGACAATCGACAGCAGCATGTTCAAATCACTTGCAGACAATATTAGAAAGAATGCTTCTATCAATAATACCAGTAGAAACGAAACTTATAACCTTTTGCTTCTTCTTCACACACAGGAATCAAAGATTCAAGGAACTTCTCAGAATCCTAAGCAACATAACAAGGTATACAAGTTATGCCTCATATAACAACAGCGGAAACGGATCGAACTTTTAGCTTCTTATTTTTAACAAAAAAAAACACGCTCTCTAATTATTATTTTTTATCCTCCCTCAACTCTATTATCTCTCTACCTAGCTGTGATACCAAATGTACCAAATTAGAGCATAGAGAGAGAGTAGAGAGGATACACACAGAAGAAATTAGAGCCCACATTGTTGTAAACTCGATGCAATTTTATTAATGAAGACTATGCCTTTTATAGGCTACAAAACTTAACAGAACTCCCTACTTAGACTCAACTAACAAGCCTCGGTTGCACATCTAACTCCTAATTAATAGGACAATACTAACTGATACTGATTCACTACTACTTCTTAAATAACTAAGTTAAAACTCTTGGTTATCTTTATAGGTTGGGTTTAATCTAGAATTCCAACAAGTCATCAAGTGCTACAACCATCAAGAATCTCGAGAGAACTGTAGCATAGATAGCCCCCGTATTAAGCTCTAGATTAACATTTGCACCTACAGAGACTCCCCCAATAAAACCTCTGATACAAAGTATAACTAAGAATACTAGATGACTGTTGCCACGGTGGGACGGCCAACCGAAGAAATAGGCGCAAAACTATCATTTTTCCTGACACGGTGTGAAAGTGTCATTTTTCCTAACACGCGAAAGTATCATTTTTCCTGACACGGCGTGAAAGTATCATTTTTCCTGACACGGGGTGAAAGTATCACTTTTTCTGAAACGGAGAATTAGCCGATGCATAAACCAAAATATGGCTGCATAATGTGTTAAGCATCCTTTGTGATGGTTTGCAAAATGACTATGCATTCAATTTTCGAAAATTGTGCCTAAAGTGAAAGTATCACTTTTCTTGAAACGGAGGGAGTACATCGTTTTATTAGTTGCAACAAAAAATAAGTTGATGCATAAACCAAAATATGGCTACATAAAGTATTATGTAACATCTTAGGGGTTTTTTTGAAGCATGTATCCTTTGTGGTGGTTTGCATAAAGGATATACATTTAATTTTCAAAACTTATGCCTAAAATGATAAACACCTCCGATTTTCTCGTAAAATCTCTAAATTTGATATTATTGTTTGTACTCATTGCGTAAATTTTTTTAAAACCATTCCAACGAGATAAAATTTGTAAAATTCCAAGGCACGGATTTTTAGATATGTTATATTAAAGTTTAGTTGCCAATTATATCCTAAAAGATAAAAAATTATTGTAATTGGACTAAAAGGGAGGGACAATTTAGTCCTTTTGTTGTTGATTGAAAAAAAAGTTTTGTTACAAACACCAAATCCAATCTTTTTGTGTCAAATTGGAAAAATAAATAAATTATGTTTCACATTGACACAAAGTCACCATATACAAGGTCCTCCCTCGCTTCGCTCGGTCGGCCCAATTATTAAATACCAATTTCAGATTAGCCAATTATGTGATATAATTACACATTTGTTTTCTTAATTTCTTTAAAAATCACTACTAAAGATCACATTATTGACAAAATCGAAGATTAACATGTATCAATTTCACACAAGCACATGCAAAATTACCAGTAGTATTCGATCTCGAGACTTAACATAAGTAAAATCAGTAGAAGAAATGAATCATCAATCACCAACTACAGAATCCAATCCAATTAGCACAACTTCAGTTACTAGATCTCCCCAGTGTATAGTATTTGGTTAGGTAGATGGTTAACCCATTTTCCAGCCATTCAGATTCTTGGTATGGTACTAAAGAAAGAAGATGAACATTGAGAAGAAGACTATTCGTCATCATCAACAACTAATCAAGAAGTGGTGGTGGTGGTGGTAGAGGCGGCTAAGAACTTCAAAGGCTGCTACAAGGGTTGCCGATTTTAGATGTGCGAGGAAGGAGGAGAGAAAACCAAGGATAAAAATTGAATTTACTACCTACCACCTATATTTGATTACTTTGACCGGTCAAAACGAGGATCGGCTATCCCGCATCCGTTACCGTTGGTTTTACCGGGTAGTGGCTGCCATGGGCCGTATCATGTACGGTCTCATGACAATAGACGTCCGGTGGCGTGTTATTAGTGATGTTGTCCATTTTTTTGCTTAATTATGAAAAGAGTTTTCTGACGGACAGAGTGCACGCACCCACTCAATTCCCCAGAAAATGGGCAAAAATCTAAATATTTGGTTACTTGGGCCTAAGTTGCTGGCCAGTTACCATAAGTGTCCACACTGCTGGTGCCATCCTTTAGCAATTCCGATCTTAGAGTGAGCACCTGCCTTTTTCCTTCCTCGGCAATCTAATACCATTTCTCGTCCGGGAAACCAAGAGATGTTGATTTTTTTTATAAATTTGCTTTTAATCTGTAAATGACCGTAATACCCTTAAATCAAAATTCTATATGCTTACACTAGTTCTTCCATTCTTGCTATGTAGGAGCACTACTTGTACTCAAAAGAGTCAATTTTGATCACAAGAGGCTGAAATAGGCATTTTTTATCCTTCCGATAAAAAATTTCATTCCCTTGAAAAATGGGTATGATTGGAAATTTACAGCTGTTTCGCTTTTTTCAGGACAAAGAAAAAGAAAAACCTTTGGTTGACTCCTTTACGGAGCTGGTGCTGCCTTTGCTGTATGGCCTTTTGCAGCTCCAACAGAGCTCTTCACATATGCAGCAGCATCAGATAGCACCATTGACTTCTTAATCTGCCCAAAACAGTGTTAAAGAAAAGATTGTAAAGCTTGCTCTAGAAAGATATCTAGTAGTAAAATATAGGTGCGCAGAGGTAGAGAAGAAAAACAAACCGCTGCAAGGCGCTCTCGGTGAATTTCATTTGTATACTGCAAACAACAAATATGCATTTAGTCTAAATAAGAAATAGAGAAGAAAATGAAGGTTTATGCTTAAACAACTATTACAGTCCTGCAATAACTATTCCTGCAATGCACAATTCTGTTCATAATAACCAAAGTCTAAATTATAACGAGAACGCTTACCGGCTTCTTATAGTTTTTTATCTCATCCCCACCAAACCCAGGTAGTGACATGTTCCAGTTTCTTTCTGCATTAAATGCAAAGAACAAATCAACATCAAACAATATGAAAAGCTGATCAAGAAATGGGCAATTCCTCATTACTAACCTAAATGTAGAAGGATATCTTTTGCTTCCAGGACATTTGATTTTCGGTGCTTGGCCAGTGAACAGGCAAAAGTTGTTACCTTCACAAGCCAAATAGAGAACATCAATCAAATATTAGAAAAAAAATAAAGAAGAATAAGAACTTACTTGAACAAATGAAAATTAGGAAAACGATAAAAAGCTGTCAAGTGCACAGTGACATGATAGCGTTTTGATACAGCAAATCTTAATGACCCTAAGTATCTATTAAAAAATAGAAATTCAATCAACTTACCGACTCGACGAAATCCTCTGCAATATCCACCAGAATGTCTTCAACCTCCGGATCAACCTTCTCTGATGGATCAATCTGTACCAAATTTCCTGGTTATTAAGAACTTGGGAACTATCATAGTCACAAAGGTAGATTAATACAAAACCCATTGACCTTTAGAAGTACAAAGAGTTGATGACAAGACCTCCTGTAAATAAGATTAAGAACATGAATTACTCACCTGAGTTATTAACTCGTGGATACTTCTCTTACTGAGAATCTGGTTACTTGTTTCCCCAGGATCTGCACTAAATGGCGAGTTGTTAACTCCAGATGGTGATGTAGTAGAAATTTTCACGCTTCCTGGTGCTACACCTCTCAAAGCCAGTGCTGGATGTGGTGAGGGTTGTTGGATCCTTGTTGGTGGAAATTGGTGATTGTAATGCTCTTGTGACTGATTTGGCTGAGAGGGTTGTTGTTGTTGTTGCTGTTGCTGTTGCTGTTGCTGCTGCTGTTGTTGAGGAGCCGATGGCATCTGATGCGAGACCGTTGAGTAAGAATGGGGGTGCTGCTGAGGAATATGTGATCTTTGTGACAAGGTTTGTGATCTCATCTGCTGCCTGTATGGAGGGGATGTTAAAGTAGGTGAATGCATTGGTCTCCCTGGTCCTGTGGATGACATCCATTGCTGTGTAAGCTGTGGTTGCATACCAGCTGGAGCAGCAGGTGATGGAGCACTAGTTGTACTCACTCTTTGTAAAACATGAGGTTGTTCATGGCTTTGATACTTCTGAAAGAAAGGAAATTGAAACGTGTATTCAGGTAATCACTTCCATGGTTATGTTTCCCAGAAAGAGAGTGTCTTATTTCAAATTTTCGACAAAAGTACTTAGATTCACTCAGGGGTTCTGCTAAGCCTAGGAAGTAATAATCACTGGGTACTAATATTATACCTCCTCCGTTACAGGAAAAGTGAAAGTACCACTTGTGTGTTCCAGGACCCAGGTTAAGATTGTCAAATGTAGTGTAAAAAAACAGGAAACCATAAGAATCCGAACGGGTTAAGATTGTGATTCATGTTGAGCTGTGTCATACTCCAGGACCTAGCTTAAGATTGTCAAATGTAGTACCGAAACTTGAGCATACATAGCACACAGAAACTTGGTAACCATAAGATGCCAGGGTTTTTCATGTTATCTAACCAGAAAGTACTTCACTAAATCTAATATCTTAAAACACCAGAAAGGAGCAGTAGCTTATTAACACGCACTCTTGGCACTACTCCACAAATTCATTCGATCCTTTTATGAGGACCCAATGACTATTCATTGCACCTATCTAATCTTCATAGTGCTAGGGTCAGCTATTCACGGTTCATCCAACGAAGTTAATCTAAATTGAGTTGCAGACTATGGCACAATCACATCTAAAACCCAAAAAATGTTGAGGTGAATCATACCAGTCTTTACTGGAGGTTATTGCTCATTTTTCCACTTTCTATTCCAATTATTTCCTTGAAAGTCCTAGATCGTCCAGGGCCTCTACTAAGCCTAGAAAACTATAAACTGCAGGGCATTCCGAGTTAAGAACTTGAACTTACATAGTACAAGTAGGAACATCCAATGTCAGGGTTTTTCATCTTACTAGACGGCATAAAGACTTTACCAGATCCTATTTCACTGACAACAACAAGGTAAGCACATAACATTGTACACCACATAAAACCCAATCTTACTACGGCACAATGACATCCACATTTCAAGCAACATATGCAATTCTGTACAAGACAATATAGTAACTGAATTAAACATAAAAGGGCATTTTAACACTAACTTGAGTAGCAGCTAGAGATTGGTTAGTTGCTGGAACCGATGGTCTCATAGACGACTGCGTAGACACCGCAGCTCTATTCTGAAGGTGTGACATCGAACCCCCCGGCGGCCGCATAATCGAACCTGAACTAATCGAACCCATCATCCCAATATTCTGAATTCCTGGATGTACAGATTTCATCTGGAAAAAACAAAAATCACCAACAAACAAAAACCTCTACATTCAGAAACCCAATTTCAAGAAAACCCCCAAAATTAAAAGATTCATCATCTAACATTACCTGATTAGGGGTTAGGGTTTCAGGAACATTAACAGGATTCCGACTAAATTGAGTAGTATAAGAAGAAGGACCAAACGAAGAGAAATGAGAAGGTTGTTGTTGTGATGATGGTGTTGGTGGTCTTGAAGGATGAGCTGGTACACCAATTGCAACACCACCTCTTTGAAGATGCGGTGTTGAAGTAACAGTGTTTGGAATAGGAGAGGAAGTGGCAGATGGGAAGTGTGATGTTGATAAAGCTTGCGGTGGTTGTTGTTGTTGTTGCGGTGGTGGTGGTCGGATTCTGTTGTTCATTGGTGGAGCTCTGATTTGAGATTGGTGGTTGTGTATTGATTGTTGTTGATGGTGAAGTGGATTTGTTGAAGATTGAATTTGGGGATTATTGTTAGGGTTAGGGTTTTGGGGGATTTCGGGTGGTGGAGTTAATGTAGGTTGAGGGATATTTGATTGTTGTGGTGGATGTTGAGATTGTGGTGGCGATGGTTGCGAAGGCGTTGATTGTGGTGGTTGAGAGGCGGTTGACGGTGGTGGTTGTGTTTCTTTGGAATCCATTTGGGAATTTTGGGAGGGAATTGAAAATCCTCTCTCTCTGTTTTGCTTCGTGTTTATAAAAAGAAGGGGGTGTCCTCTTCTCTTTTGGCTGACTGGACTTTTTCGTCTGACTCAAAATTGAGTCAGCTGTTTTGCTTTTTGTTAGGCATGTCAATGGATAACTAAATATTCAATATTCGTCCAAGTTCGTTGGAATAAGGGTTGTTTATGGACGGTTTCTGCTCGGTATCTAGCCAAACCAGAACCGAAACCATTATTATTGGTTTCTAAAAAAATTACCACCACCTAGCCGTTAACCATTGGCTCGGTTTCTAAACGGTTGGAACCGGTTTCAGTTAATTCCATTGGCTAATGGATAACCGATTGTATGTCAATTTTCTGAAACTGACAGTTCAAATTCTTAAAAAACATAATCACAGTTGAATGTTTTTTTAACCTATATTGAAAATGTAATCAACACACGAGCACAGAGTTCATAACTCAAGTTTATAAACATAATTCAAAACTCAAAGTTTATAAGCACAATTCAAAACATAAACTGACATTACAAATTAAAAAAAAAACATAAACTCCAAGTTCAGCATGCTCCTTGCATTTCACAACATTAGTCAGGAACATTGTCTCAATGACTAAAAACACTGGGGGTACCAAAATACACCTCCAACTTTTTCGTAGGCAATCTGTATGGACAACTCAACACAACTCCGGGAGTTAAAACTCAATCAAGGAAAGTTTTTAGAGTTATATCTTTATCTCTCTTATGATTATAATGTTTATAGAATCGAATCCGTGAAACAAATCACCATGAGAGTTCTTGGACAGTACCAAAGACCAATGTCCAAGGATCAATCAAGTCGTATCCAACAAAACTAGGTCAGACATATCTACTTAGATTGATCAACGCACAGCCTGTGATATTTCAGTTATAAAGAAAAACTATATAATGCGGTAAAAGAAATAACACAGACACCATAAATTTTATTAACGATGAAACCGCAAATGCAAAAAAACCTCAGGACCTAGTCCCGATTGAACACCAAGCTGTATTAAGCCGCTACAAACACTGGCCTACTACCAATTAACTTTGGTATGGAATGTAGTTGAGCCCGAACTCAGTTTCCCACTAATTCAGGACTCCGCGCAAATGTTTCGCTTAGATAACGTCACACCAACTAAGAGTTGCTTCAACTCAATTGAAGACCTTAAACAAAATCTGCCTCCCACTGATTAAGCCTATTTAATTGATTTCCTGATTTACGATCGAAATGGATGATCATATCAAATGTAAGATCCATGTGATGGAAGTCGATAGCAACTTGATAAAAGTCTGGCTATCCTCAAAATCCGGACTTATGCACCCCAAAGTGCAGTATATATTATTATTCACCTCACAAGTATTAAACATGTGGAATCACAAAGTTGAGAAGAAGAGACTTTATGATTTCTATCTATCTTGTTCAAGTGATAAATCAACAATCGAACAAGATCAGGATACTTAAGTTATCAAGATAAAAGATAACTGATCATGGCTTCACGAATCCCAGTGAAGTCTTTAATAGTCACCAAAACCTAAAAGGGTTTCTGGAAAGGACGACTCTAGCTAGATACAACTAGGACACACAAAAAGTAGTGTCAGGATTCAAAGATCCCAGTTGCCAAGAGCTCCCCTTAGACTTCAAAGATAGGTTGCTTTAGGTTTAAGCTAAGTTAGCTTTGGAACCAAGCAAACAATATTCACTGTTAGATGAAACCTTTGAATCTTATTCACATACAAGATATACACTCTGGTTAGTAAACCGTAAACGAACCGTGTACAAAGACTATGTCCAACATGGTTAGCCGAAACTAGCCGGTTTGAACTTAAAAGCTTAACATTCATTTTCATGATCACTAAGACATTGATCTTGAGTCACAATCATGTGATCAAATAAGTCTAGTGTTATTTAGAGAATTGATTAAATGCAAATCATCTCGTAGAAATAATTTAATCGCATTTGAATACAATTGACATGGTTTATAAATGCACAAGGTACAAATACATGATCCGTTGTCATGGTACGCGGACCGGTTTGCAAACTTATTAGCAAAACCGAGTTCCGGAGTTAACAGAACTTTTTCAGTTCACGTACCGGTTTATAAACTTTGGTGCAAAACTGAGTTCCGGAGTCAACAAAACTTTTTCAATTTGTGAACCGGTTTGTAAGCCTTAAGACTATACCGGTTCCGGAGTTCACAGAACCTATTCAGTTTGCGTACCGGTTTGGTTACTAAACTGGTTCTAGAACGTAGAACTGTATTGGTTCAAATATCACACCTATCCGGATCACGAGTCAAACAGATTTTCCCATGATATACATACGAATATGCGTATCATACAAATCTGCAAGTCGATATATATATCTACTCCGCTACGTGAACGAGTACATGTAATACGGCTTCAGACATATAACAGTTATCTCAGTTTGTAAGACTGATAACACTGTCTTGTATTCCGAATATAGTGGTTCTATATTTCTCTAAATCAGTTCGAAACATTCCTGAATAACATCAATGACACATATCACTGTTCCAGGCTATTTGCCGAATGATAATCTTGAATCATGATTTGGTTCCGAACAATAAATTGTTCTCCACCGAAATTTGATCAAGTATGAACGAATGTTCATTAAGCTTAGTCATTATATTTCGAGAAATTTATAAAATAAATAAATAGTTCGCAACTCGAAATTCTTTTCTATGCTAGCTAGTCTAATTAGTTATGTGACAAATGTCTCAAGGATAGAAAGGTGAATATAACTTGAGAAAAGCTTCGGCTGATCTTTTCCTTCAAATGGTAGAACGCAAATAATGACTTGTTCGTTTCTCAACTACCTCAATCCTAGACTGAGACTTAACTAATTGTAGAATAGAAATCAAGATATAGTTTTGACAACTAAATTTTATAACAAGATTGATATAGCAACACTTGTGATTTCGACCAAGCAATGCTCTAACAATCTCCCCCTTTGTCAATTTTAGTAACAAACCTATTAATACATATGGATAACAAAAATAAAGCTTCGAAAAACTCATCGATCCATCATGCCTTGATTTCCTTGGTTTCTTCAACTCTCCTTTAACTCTTCGTTATTTCAAGTCGTAATGATTCTGAACGTGTTCAACTCAGCATTGTTGTTGTTGAAGATCCGATTCCTTAGTGATAACAACTTTAGAAAACAAAGTTCTCAATTGTCATTATACAGAAACATAGTATTATTATCTTGTCTCCAAAGTTCAATTGTATCTCAACTCTGAAGTAATACTACGGTGATATGTTTCTCCCCCTTAATCAATACTTACATCTTTTGTATAATAGGTGAAACCTATTGCTATATGATTCACTCCCCTTTATATAATGATCCGTAAACCATATGTATGTAGTATGAAACTACTAAATAATTCTCCTCCTTTTTGTCAATAAAATTAACAAAGGTACGGGATCATAATGAATACAACCAAAAGATATCTCAAGTTTTAAGGAAGATGAAGATACTACATAATAACATAGTTAAAATGTAACTCCTCATATCAACTTATTTTAGATGATATCACATAGTAGTAAATACTTAGCGCTCATCCTAAGAGATTAAAAAGACACAAGCATCCCCTTTAAAATTCCACAGCCACACTCCCCATAAAGATATAGCAATTAAGCATAAATTCATTTAAGAACTCTCCCCCATTAAATGTCATTCCCAAGAGAACAACATGAGTGACCTTACTTTTGTGAAAAAAAAGGATTTAATCAGATGACAACAATTCGTTACTTGGAACTCAAATTTTTATTTCCCAAGGGTCCTGGATAATTACAAGGGCATGTGGGAAAACTTGATTAATGATCCAAAACAACACGAATAGACTTTCGAAAGTATTGAAATGTTGCGGTGTCTAGAGGTTTGGTGGAGAATATCAGCCAATTGTTGTTCTGACAGCACAAACTCGAGGTTGACAATACTATTTTCATAGAGATCTCTAATGAAGTCATATCTTATGTCAATTGATGTAATTTTAAATAGTGGTAAGAATGGGTTCGTTCAGATTTGTGAAGATTCGAGTTTTTTAAAATCAATAAAAATTATATACAAAAATAGTACAATTGGTGTAAGAGGTACTGGGACTAAGGATTTAATTTAAAGAGTGAAAATAACCAAGACACTAGATTCCACTATTACACATGAATAAATGATGATAAGAATTCCAAAACTCTAATTATTTTTAAAATATCTTTTTCTTAATTCACAAATTATCAAGCATATTCTCAAACATTAATTGTATCCCTTAAGCATAGATTATCTAACCAAAGCATAACCTATCTAATTGAATCACAACTAATTAGGAAAAATTATGCAAATAATTAAAATTCTGCAAA
>JAJJMB010008256.1:1157363-1257241 GCA_023531105.1 Papaver atlanticum | reverse complement strand
AAATATATACAATAGAGAAGAAAATAGACACATAAATGCGTCTATCATCAATGTGTTAAGTTCTTGAGTGATCAACAGGATTCTCAATAATTCTAATCGCACTTGCGTTATCACAAAAGATTTTCATTGTTCCATTATCGATTCCATAATCAGTAAGCATTTGTTTCATCCATAAAAGTTAGGTACAATACGAACCTGCAGCAATGAATTTTGCTTCGCACGTTGATAGATATTGTGAGTTTTGTTTCTTTCTATGCCATGCAACAAGATTTAGTCCAACATAGTAGAATTCTCCAGATGTGTTTTTCCTATCTTCTACACAACTTTCCCAATCTGCATCAGAATAAGCTGTAAGATCGGTGTTGGTATCAAATGTATAGGAGAGACCATAACCGATAATATGATGTACATATCTTATGATCTATTTTGCGGTTGCAAGATGAGATTATTTTGGCTTAGCCTGAAATCTAGCACAACAACCAATGCTAATAGCGATATATGGTCTTGTTGCTGTTAGATATAGAAGACTTCCAATGATGGATCTATAAAGTTTTTGATCAACATCAACACCATTTTCATCCTTATGCAACTTCCCTGTATTGGGCATAGGAGTTAATTTGGGAGTGTTTTTCTCAAGACCAAATCTTTTAACAAGATCTTTTGTATACTTTTATTGAGAAATATAGATTTCATCGTCGTGTTGTTGAATTTGTAGACCCAAAAAGAATCTTAATTCACCAACATTGCTCATCTCGAATTCCTTTCCAAGAGAGGTTTGAAACTCTTTTGCAAGTTTCTCGGAAGTAGACCCATAAATTATGTCATCTACATAGATTTTAGCAATAAGAACATCTTTCCCACTTCATTTGGTAAACATATTCTTATCTGCTCCTTCTCTTGAGAACCCTTTTCGAAGAAGTGAAGTAGTAAGATTTTCGTACCACGCTCGAGGTGCTTGTATAGTGCCTTATTGAGCCTATTGACATGATCGGGTCTGGACTTTCAAAACCTTTAGGTTGAGCAACATATACCTCTTCCTTCAAACTTCCATTCAAGAATGCAAATTTTACGTCCATTTGAAATAGCTTAATCTTGATAAAACAAGCATGAGCTAATAATAATCTTATGGACTCAAGGCGGGAACAGTAGCAAAGGTTTAATCAAAGTCGATTCAATCGATCTGTGAATATCCATGAACGACAAATCTAGCCTTATTTCGTACCACTGTTCCGAATTCATCTGACTTGTTCTTATATATCCATTTTGTACCAACAATATTAATACTAGAGGGACAAGGAATGAGTTCCCATACGTCTTGTGTGTTTTGAATTGATTTATCTCTTCATGCATAACATTCACCCAAAAGGTATCATTCATAGCTTCATCAACATTCTTAGGTTCCACTTGCGAGAGATAACACCCAAAATTGCAAATATTTCAGAGTTGATTTCTCGTCTTACATGTGGACTCCGTTCCTAGAATAATATTGTCAGTATCATTATTCCTATGAACCCCCAGATGTCGTGGAGTGGCATGTTCAACAGGAACACCCTGAACATGGTTTTTCTCCTCGTTATCAGAAACGTCAGGATCAGTAACCGTTGGTACAACTTCTGCTGATTCCGAAACTTCTTTGACTTTCTCAGTTGTCTGCAAGGGAGGTAACTCAGTAGGAGAGTCATCATGACGAAAGTTTTTTAAATCATCAATGATGAAATTTTCCGATTCCATCATAATACGAGTTCTGAGATTATATACTCTAAAACCACGACTGTCAGATGCATAGCCAAGGAAAATACCTTCATTGCTTTTTTAATCAAACTGTGCTTTCTATTCTCGGTCCTTGAGAATGTAGCACTTACTGCCAAATATACGGAGATAGTGTAAGTTAGGTTTCTTACCATACCATAACTTATAAGGAGTATTCAGAGTTCGTGAGCGTAGATATACACGATTGATCAAGTAACAGGCTGTAAAGACTGCTTCTCCCTAAAAAATTAACGGTAAGTTTTTGTAATGGAGTATTACCCTGGCCATTTTCTGTATACTTCTATTCTTTCTTTCTGCAACTCTGTTGGCTTGCGGAGTGATAGGTGGAGAATATTGTTGAATAATATTAGTTGGTCACATAATACGAACACTTTGGTGTTTTTGAATTTAGTTCCTCGATCGCTCCTAATTTTCTTTAGTCTGCGACCTTCTTTATTCTAGATTCTATTAACAATAATCTTAAATTCACTTAGGGTCTCATTCTTGTGATCTTAGAACGCCACCCAAGTAAATCTGTTATAATTATCAACCATTACCGTAACATATTTCTTCCCTCCAACAGTAGGTTGTTGAATGGTTCCAAAGAGATCCATATGAATTAAATCAAGTGGTGATTTGGTGGCAATGTCTCGAGATGATTTATGTGAAACTCATATTTGTTTAAATTTTTGAAAAGCTCCACAGACACCATCGATTTTTAGTCTACTTATAGCTAAGTCTCGGATTAGGATAGAAAGTGTAGTTGAGCTTTAGACTTCACGGCGTTCATCGATTGAAGACGAAGAACTACTAAGGGGAGCTTGCGGAACTTCATCAACAAAAGGTATGTGGAGACTTGAACTCATCTATCACTCAAAAGTCTATATACTCTATTTCCTATTTGAGACAAAACTCGTATAACTATATAGCCTTCGATTATACACATTTGATATTTCGAGGTGAGTTTAACTTGCTTATATATTTCTAGAAATATGTGTTGGTAAGCTTTCGCTTTAACCAAGTTCATATTATATTCTTGACGAAAGTCAAAAGATGATCATGTGAAAATCGCCTTGTAACATCTTACATGATTTGTGTTAGACAGTCATTTGATGTAGACTCAGAATGTTTCGTATTGATCATTCGATCACTTGAAAATTGCTTCGAAGCTAATAGTTTGTGTGAGACAACTATTGTCGTCTTCTAAGAATGTTTCAATGATTGAAATGGGAGTTTAGAACAAATAACCATGATTGGATATAGCACAGTATGCGTACTTGTGTGCTAATTGTTGCAAGATATTCCAAGTCCGGGAACCATAGTATGCATACCCGTATGTGTACTGGTTGGTTTATGAAAGTCCGGGAACTCAGTATGCATACCGGTATGCGTACTGGCGTGAGTTTCAAGTTCCGGGATTTAACTGAGTTTGGATGGTATGCGTACCCGTTCGCATACTGGCGAACCCAAACTTTGTCCGGCCACTTAGGTATGCGTAACCGTTAGCATACTTGAGTAGGTTATGTTCTAAAATCGGTTTATTCATGAACTAATACATTTATATAATAAGGAATGCAATCTTTTGCATACCATGGCTATAATGTTTTGGTATGTTTACATCCTGGTTGGTGAATTTACCATTATATTGCTTTAGTTCAATGTGTTGTAATTCTTTGATGTGAATTTTAGTTGTAGTGAAAGTGGTGAGAAAAGTTCGTTCAACTCGGGCTTGTGAAGGATTTTTGAAAATTAAATAAAATTGTTTCAATAATAATAAGAAAGTACCAAGACTCTGGATTCCACCATTGACCAATTAATTGATAAAATCTAATCAATATTCATGCAATATTCTTCTTTAAAGTGATTCTAATATTTGCCTCTAATAGATTTTTGAAGTAGAAGTTGTAATCACAAAGCATGAAACATCAAAAGTGTCAAAACCTAGCATGTTCCATCAAAACAATTCACAACCACTCAATAAAAACCAATTTTTCTTTTAAGTTCTATGCAAAAAAATCATGTAAAATAATTGCAATAAATAATTGAAATAGAATTATACCACTTTTCATGGAACAATGGCTTCCTCCGTCGCCTCGGCTAAGGGGTTTAGCTCCTCATATTAATCGTGTTCTCAAAATACATGTTTGGTGTTCAAAAGTTGATTACAAGAGAGAAAAGGGTATACTGGAGTCGCTGAAAGTCTAATACAGCGGACGGAATCGTTGCTGAAGAGCTTTGGTGACTGCTGGATGATGCGACCGTAATTCGTTGTCACTGAAAATAAGTCTGCCTCTGCAACTTTCTTTTTCCGCTGTTCTGTGTTCTTCGTCTTCTCCGGCACAGTTTGCACCAGCAGAAACGTGTTTTCTTCCAATGATTTTTCTAGCTTCTCTAAGGCTCTAAACTTCCCCTAACTTCTTCCTTCCCTTCCTAGGACCCTAACCAACCCTTTTATACATAGTAGAGCAAAGAAAATTCGAGAATAAACTTGGTTTTTTCCTCCACAACACGTTAAGTTATTTCTTTTTTTTCTTCTGTTTCACGTGCATTCGATTGTCCAAACTCCTCCCTTGATAGAAACAAGTCCTTAATAAGAGTTTCCTTCCTCTTCTTCACGTAAATTTCTAAAAAATAAACCAAGAAACTTCCCAAAAATAGAACGTGATATTTTAACCATTTTTCGCTTCCAATTCGAGTTCTAGCCACTTTGGATCCATTCCAACACCCTTACCTCACCTGTTAGGTCCATAGGAACAAACCCAATCAAATTCAGCCCTTTAATCTCCCTAAAAATCGATCAAAAATCCATCCAAAAAATCGTCTGTTTTCTGAAAATTTTCCCGCCAAATTTCTGTTTTTGAAAACGTGAAGAAATTTATCCTCCCCCTATCCAGTCTCGGTCTGTGCTTAGCAGCTGCTTGGAAATGGGTTACCCCTTATCCAAAATGAGAGTCCGAATAGCAAATGTCCTCCCAGGAGCCTTTAACAACTTTTCGAGCCAATTTTCCCGCAAAAGCCTATTCCTCCAAAATACACCTACAAGGGATAAAATACCAAAATTAGTACAAAAATGGGTGCTAACACTATACATAAAAGAGATGAAAATAGACACATAAATGCGTCTATCATTCTTTACTTATGAAGTTATTGTAAATAGAATTTCATACTTACTAAGCCTAAGGTGAATCGTTCTCATTGCAGGTTTGTTGCAGTGGAGAAGCTGAAAGACCAATTGCTAGCAAATAACCAACAGACTTACTGGGTCCCTGATTTTGTCAAGGTCACATATCCTTCTAAAGTAGTTTATAGCCTTTTTCCTTCTTCACAAAGTACATAGAAGCATGCCATATGCTTGTTTTGAGAATGAACTATTCTTTTATTATTACTGGAATATTTGACCTTCAATTCAAAACCCCTTTCTTTTTTGCGATTGCATGTCATTATTTGAATTTGTCACTCAGTAAATCAGATCAAAGACTATGAAATGCTTTATATAAACAAGAGATGGTCTTCAGTTGAAAGGCTTAAATTACATGAATGAATACGTTCAAACAGTATGTTTGGAACACTCTAAGTTATTATTGTGAAGCATACACATGCAACAATTAATAATGACCTGGATAGGAAGTCAATTGCTAGATCCAATATATCCATGTGAAATTATTTATAGGTCTTTATTCAGGTGGTGAGACTTCTATTAGTCGTTAAAACGTGCATAAGTTCATAAGCATCTCTGTTTGTGTTTTCTTGCCAGTTTCTTTCTTTTGTTATTTACCTTATCCATGTCATATTGCAGGAGAAACGTTTCCACAATTGGCTGGAAAATGCTGGAGACTGGGCTGTAAGCCGAAGTAGGTTAAATTGTGCAAATTGAGAATGTATGGATCTCAGTAAATTGAGAATATATGAATTGCGGACTAAATTGTATTTGAAGGCCTGCGTTTCAGGTTAAATTGTATTACAGGCCTGTAAACTGAAGGTCCAGGTCCATGATAATAACCTGGACTGCCCATTTTTTTTAAATTGTAATTAAAGAATTGTCACTTGGATATCTGTAACAAAAAATGTTAAGAATAAACAGCACGTGTCATCATTTCTGTATTGTTACGTATGAAAGGTAACAGTTTAAACGTTGCAAAGGTTGTGACAGAAAAATGACATGTGTCCATCTGCGAGTCGTTGCAAAAAGATTGTAACACTTATAAGTGTTACTTTAGTCGTGACAAAAAAGAGACAGGTGTCTTCTTAAGAATTGTTGAAAGCATGTGTAACAATTAAAACCGTTGGATTAATTGTGACAAGTAAGACACGTGTCGTAACCTAAAAATTAGACTAGTTGTTGCTATTAATTATTGTAACTGTTATCGAGTGTGACTTAAATTGACAAATGTCACAGTAAAAACCGTTGCAAGACATAATAACAAATATTAATCACAACATTTCTGCAACGGCGTATATGTGTTACAAATTTAATCAATAACAGATAAGCCCTGTGACAAAAACCTGGATTTGGTGTAGTGTGTCCACGTTAACCATTTCACTATTTTCTTTTATTTCTCTATCTATTTTAACTTTCATAGGATGTGTCTGATCACTACAAAGAAGTGAAAGTGATAGATAAACAAAAACGGTCAAGAATATAACAAACAAAAAAGTAGTTCGTCTTAGTGACGGAGTACAAATCTAAATAAATACAATACAAATTCTCGCACAATAATCGAAACCTCTTTAATATGAAAGAGACGGGGCGGGTATGGGATGGGGACCTTGAATCCCGAGCCCGCCTCATCCCCATAACTTAGGTTTCGGGTATTACCCATACCCGACCCCATCCCCGTTTTTACGGGTAAAACCCTACCCAAACGGGGCGGGTACCCACGGGGATGGGTTTGGGTGGTGCAAATGGCCATCGTTAGGCCCTTTGTCACAAATTTGACTAGCATAAAGAAGATTTGCAGTCATACCTTTGACGTAAACGACATCATGGATTTAAGGGAACACCAGGTAGCTTGATGGTTCCCTTTTTGCTAATATAGCAACAACTCCCGTCTCCGAATGTCACATGACCTCTATCAAAGTCACTGGAGTATACGAACCACGAAAGATCGCCTATCATATCCTGGATACATCCACTGTCAAGAAACCATTGGAAATGTGAGGATAACTTTAAAGAAAAAGCTCCCATACTAACATTATTATTCCCATAGAAATATTTTGTTAGTTTTTTAGAACTCATAAGGTTCAAGAAAAGTTTTCTAGCTTTCTTATTAAGATTACTAGGAACCTTTAATTTCTTCCTAAAGAGTTTACACGTATGTTGGTAATGATTGAGCGCACCATAAAACATACAGGAGCCTATAGACGTTTTGGCAACACCACTAGATTCTTTTGAATCGTATTGGTTTTATTGAAGCCTAAGCCTTTTTTATCTCCAAACTGAACGAAAATTCTGAGACATGAATTAAGGGAATTTATCGAATCCTTAGATGGATTGGAAGACTTTTCAACAGAGTTCATTATCCCAAGAGGTTCGTTAATAGAGGATATACAATGTCCTGCACCCACAACTTCCTCTTTATTAATTCGAATCTACTCATCCAACTTATCATGGAGAGTCTTTTCCCTTTCAGATCCTTCTCGATGATCAGAATATTTGAAGTAAATTTCACAGCTAAGTCCATCGATTATCCTTATCATTCGGTGTTTCTCATGACAAACTTTATTGATCATCCTCTTTAGATCACTACCAAAACAACATCGATGGTTTCTAGAGCACCCTCGGGTTTTGGCATGATTTGTGTTGGTGATATGTTTTTCGATATTTCTTCTCTGTCCATATCATAAGACCGCTTCAAACACAGACTTATTAGGTCTTCATGCATTTGCCTGCTGTGATATCAATTGAAAACACTGGGGTTACCAAAATACACCTACAACTTTTTCGAAGGAAATTTGTAGGGACAACTCAACACAACTCCGAGAGTTAAAACTCAATCAAGTAAAGTGTCTAGAGTTATACCTCTATCTCCATTATGATTAGAACGTTTACAAAATCGAATCCTTGAACCAAATCACCACGAGAGTTCTTGGACGGTACCAAAGACCAGTGTCCAAGGATCAATCAAGTCATGCGTATCCAACAAAACTAGGTCGGACGTATCTACTTAGATTGATCAAAGCAGAACATGTGATATTTCAATTATAAAGATAAACAATATAATGTGAAAAAAGAAATAACACACAGACCCGAAATTTTGTTAACGAGGAAACCGCAAATGTAGAAAAACCCCGGGACCTATTCCAGGTTGAACACCAAACTGTATTAAGCCGCTATAGACACTAGCCTGCAACTACCAATTAACTTCATTCTGGAATCTAGTTGATCCCGAACTCAGTCTCCAACAGATTCAGGTACAGTTACGCTCCTTACGCCTCTTGAATCCCAGCAGGACTCTGCGCAATTGATTCCCTTAGATGACTTCACACCAACTAAGAGTTTATTCAACTCAATTGAAGACTTTAAACCAAATCTTCTTCCCACATATTAAGCCCATTTTATTGATTTCCTGATATACGATCGAAATGGATGATCATATCAAACGTATGATCCAAGTGACGGAAATCAATAACAACTTGACAAAAGTCTGGCTATCCTAAAAATCCGGACTTATGCAACCCGAAGTGCAGCCTAGATTATTATTCACCTCACAAGTATAAAACTTGTAAAATCACAAAGTTGAGACGAAAGAGACTTTTTGATTTCTACCTATCTTGTTCAAGTGATAAATCAACAGTCGAACAAGATCAAGATACTTAAGTTATAAATAAAAAAGATAACTGATCCTGGCTTCACGAATCCCAGTGAAGTCTTTGATAGGTTGCTTTAGGTTGCCACACAAATATGACACACAAAAAGTAGTGTCAAGATTCAAAGATCCCAGTTGCCAAGAGTTCCCCTTATATAAACTTCAAAGATAGGTTGCTTTAGGTTTAAGCTAAGTAAGCTTTAGAACATAGAAAACAATATTCACCGTTAGATGAAATCTTTAGATCTTATTCACATATACAAGATATACACTATGGTTAGGTGAACCGTAATCGAACCGTGTATAAAGACTATGTCCAACATGGTTAGCCGAAACTAGCCGGTTTGAACTTAAAAGATTAACAATCATTCTCATGATCACTAAGACATTGATCTTGAGTTACAATCATGTGATCAAATAAGTCTAGTGTTAATTAGAGAATTAATCAAATGCAAATCATCTCGTATAAATAATTTAATCGTATTTGAACACAATGGACATGGTTTGTAAATGCGCAAGGTACAAATACATGAGACGTTCGTGAATCGGTTGAGTCATGGTATGCAGAACGATTTGCAAACTTATTAGCAAAACCGAGATCCGTAGTTGACAGAAAATTTTCAGTTCACGTACCAGTTTGTAAACTTTGGTGCAAAACTGAGTTTCGGAGTCAACATAACTTTTTCAGTTTGTGAACCGGTTTGTAAACATTAAAACTTTAACGGATCCGGAGTTCACATAACCTATGCAGTCTGCGTACCTGTTTGGGTACTAAACGGGTTCTAGAATGTAGAACTATATTGGTTCGCATATCGGTTTGTATTTAAACCCGATTCCCTTACCCCAGTTCCAAAATGGTTTGTATTCGAATATAAATACCTATCCGGATCACGAGTCAGACAGATTTTCCCATGATATACATATGAATATGCGTATCATACAAATCTGTAAGTCGATATATAGCTACTCCGCTACGTGTACGAGTACATGTGATACAGTTTCAGACATATAAAAATTATCTCAGTTTTGTAAGACTGATAACACTGTCTTTTATTCCGAATATAGTAGTTCTATATTTCTCAAAATTAATTTGAAACATTCCTGAGTAACATCAATGACACGTATCACTGTTCTAGGCTATTTGTCGAATGATAATCTTGAATCATGATTTGGTTCTGAACAATAAATTTTTCTCCACCGAAATTTGATCAAGTATGAACAAATGTTCATTAAGCTTAGTCATTATATTTCGAGAAATTTGTAAACTAAATAAATAGTTCTCAACTCGAAATTCTTGTCTATGCAAGCTAGTCTAGTTAGTTATGCGAAAATCGTCTCAAGAATAGAAAGGTGAATATAATTTGAGAAATAGGTGGTTCAGTCTTCACTTACCTTTTGTTGATGAAGTTCTCTAAAAGATTCGGTTGATCTTCTCCTTCAAACAGTAGAATGCAAATGATGACTGGTTAGTTTCTCAACTACCTCTATCCTAGACCGAGACTTAACTAATTGTAGACTAGAAATCAAGTATAGTTTTTACAACCAAATTTGACAAAAAGCTTGATATAGCAACACTTGTGAGTTCGACCGAGCAATGCTATAATAATGACTCTCAACAAATCCATGACATTGTGCTTCTTCAAGAATTTCTTGGTCAGATACTTCATGTACCTAATCACATGAACAAAAAAAGGATTCAGTATAAGCAAACATACAACTTCAGCTTATACAACTTCACACTAAGCATCCATACTTGAGTTGATCAAAATGTTATAAGAGTCTCTCGGCTCAGCTCATTTTATAATCCCATCAAAAGCTCATGAACTCCAAGATTAGGTGAGTCATAGAATTTTATTGAGACATGAACATAAGAGGGACTAAAAGAAAAAACAAAGAAATTCAAGCTTAACAAGATGAATTTTATCCGTCTTGTACAAGAACTTAGTAAAATTTCCAATGACCAACTAACCTAGTACCTAACCTATGTATAAGTACTTCAAATATTTAAGGAAAACGCAAGAGGAATCAGGAATTGTCATAATCGAAATATACATCACTATAGGCACTACAAAGATCATCCATTGACTTATACAACATATACATCAATACATGCTACCGGCTACAACAATAAAATCAAAGTTCATGAAAACACCCAAATTTTAGATCCCTAATTTTTGAATTCTTGAGGAAAATTAATATCTTAGTGGAGTTGATTGCGAATCCTCCATAGTTGAATCAAAGAAATCAACTGAAACCCGCAAAAACTAAAACATGCAAAATTATTTTAGTAAACCCTAGGTTAAACTTAAATCATGTAATTCAAGTAACCCAACTACACAGTTAAGATAAAATGATACCTTTTAAAAGCAATTAGATGTTCACTTGTTTATTTCGTCTAAAACTGATACCTTCTAGTAACCCTAGCTAACACTAACAGGTTACAGAATCGTCTGAGATTTCGTCTGAGAAAAAGGAGGAGAAGATTAGATTCTACTAGAGATCATGATTCATAAGTCATGATTTGATTTTTTAACACATCTTGACATCATGAGGAAGAAGTATGGTTGTTCTTTTCTGTGAACCGAAGAAGGAGGAGAAGAAAAAACTAGAGAAGTGAAGCGAGAATAAAATATGTCGATGATCTCTTAGTTAGGTTAAGTACAATGAAGGGTGTAGATTAAATCTTAGGCTTTAATGTAACGGTTGAATATAACCGGTTTTTCAATGGGATTCGGTTTGGTTTTGAAGGTCAAACCAAAACCGAAACCACTACTTCGGTTTTCCACCTTCTACACCATTACCATTCCATTAGTAAACGTCTCGGTTCGGTTTCCTCCTAATTGGTCCGGTTCCGGCGGAAATCCGTAACCATGTTCAACCCTAGTTGGAATCGTTAAGATATTATCTGAAATTTCGGATAATGGATATCCTACCGGATATTCTTACTTTAATGAAGCGGATACGAAAAAGGCATCATCTATAGGATAATATCCGATATCCGTTAAAGAATGCATACACTGTTTTTTTTTTTCAAATTTTGTTTTGAATATTTAGTTGTTAACTTGTACATAAAAAAATAGAAATAAAAATATTAAGAACGAAAACACAGCTAATTTTGTTGTTTATGAAAAAAGTGAAAAAAAATTCAATTCTGGTAGAAAATATTTAAGTTTTCCATAAATGTAATTTAACGTAATAATTTATAAAGTGAAATTTTTGCATTTTTGATCAAAGTATTTGGTTTTATTTAGTTAAATTTTCTTAGGTTTTTTTTGTTTGTTGTAATTTATGAAATGTAGAGAAACACTAAAAAAGAATTTAAATTATTTTTATAAAAGTCTGCCTCAAGGGGCTTATATTAAAAAGCAAATAAAGGTTTTATACATGAATGACTGGAAGACGGGCAACAATCTGTGCACCGACTCCTTTCTGGATTGCCAAAAGGTTTTATTATTATTATTATTATTATTGGGTAGTTTTCTCTTTCATAGGATAGGGTTGGCTATCCAAAAAGGCGTCGGGGCACAACTTGTTGCCCGGCTTCCAACCATTTCTATGTAAAATACCTTTATTATAATAATAATTAATATTTTATAATAATAATAATAATATTTTTTTATAATGAAATATTATCGGATATCCGAAAATGTTATCGAAACAGATATGAAAAGTATTTTTAGATACCCGTCGGATATTATCAGATACAGATACGATGGATGCCATATCCGTTCCGATAAATACTGTTGACAAGTTTACTTTTTGTGGTGAGTTTGAATGGAGCATTTGACCTAGCCTCTTTAGGCAGGTTCTCACCGGAAGAGTCAAAGAAAAAAAAGAAAAAACATTTTCATGCTATGTATTTCACCGCTATGATAAAAGCGTCCAATTTTAATAAAATAATATATTACTATCCCTGGTTTTAAAAAACTGATACTATCACTTTTTCATTTTAGCCTAAAAATAGGTTAAGTTGAAATAGTGATAGTATTTCTTGTTTAAAAACGAACGGAATATGTGTTCGGTAGGATCCTATGTAATAAAATATATTATCTCCATTTTTAGTAAAGCGATACCATAATTTTTCAATTTGGTCTAAAAATAAGCCAAATTAAAAAAATGATAGGACCCCTTTTCCAGAAACGGAGAAACCATATGTCCATACGTATGGTGGGATATGTGAGACCCTTAGTAAATAAAAATATATTAGAATATTCGAAAAGTAGGAGTGAAGAAGATATATTATGTATATAAATCGACCTGGAGATAAAGTCTTCATTACCGGCTATAGAGATTTGATCACTCTACCAAGCGATGGAGCCTTTATTGCTCAACGCATATTTTATCACAGGTGCCTAAGTGGTATATTTGATGCTTAAGAACTAACATTTTCCACTTTGCCATAGAATGGTTGCAAAAGTAGTAAACTATTTCATTTGACATGTGTTTAGGAACCGACCTTATTTCTAACATCATCTTTTGTGATATAACATGATCTAAGTTGTAAATGCCATATATCGCATGTACCTTGTTTGGATGGAAGAATCGAAATCGAATTCAATTAAGGGCCATCCATTTTCTAGAATCCGAAATGTTAACGTTTGGTTGATGTAATTTTTTTAATTTTTTTTACCCTGAAATCTAATTTAATTCCACTATTAGACTAGCTAGTGAAATAGAATCTATTATTTTGGAGTGAATTTGATTCCTAGGAATCAAAAATCTTACAAGGATATATTTAATCAGGAATCATGGTATTCAATTTAGATTTATTTAAATTCCAAATTTTCGAGGTATTCAATTTCGTGGATATTGGACACCATAAAAATCCGAGGTATCCAATTTATTTAGACTTTTATGGATTAATAGGGACCTAAGATTTATGCGAACTTTTGTGGATATTACAAGGCAAAATATCTACAATATTTTCTTCCACAAATCTCAAACCAAGGCACAAAGCTTTTGTGGAAATTTTTGGATTATCATATTTTACTTATAAACTAGCACCACCATCGCACCAACACTACAACCACCACCTTTCCCAGCCACCCTACCTTCACCACCGGTACCACCATCACCACTACTAGTGCCATAAATGCCACCACAGCCTCACCACCACCAGCACTGCCCTACCACCGCCACCAATATTGCCCCAACCACCATCGCAACACTAGCTAGGGCCATCCCTACCTCAACCAACACCGCCGCCAGTACTACCGCCACCGACACTGCCCTTACCACCAACGCCAACAACACTAGGATAATCACTAACTCTACCACTACAGCCACAACCAGCAACACAGCCGCCAATGCAACCAACACCACTAACACCGCCACCACCTCCATCGCAAATATATCCTCATCAAAATATTTCTTATTTTATAAATTTGTAATATTCCTTATTTTTCCATAAAAAATGTCCAATATAATATGTTAAATTCTTTGCATATTTTCAGATTCTATATAGGACCTTTGGATACTAAAAAGATCAACACCCACTATTATCCGTAAAATTCCTAATCCAATACACCCCTATTAATTAAACAAAGTTGATTTGCCCTTTCTAAGAGTTGGATTACCTAGCTAGCCTTTAATCATTGAATCAAACATGTTATAAGTTTCATGTTTTTAGAAATTTTTGACGTCCGAATAAGATTTACGTATTGGTGTTTGATTGATAGATGTTTTCCTCGTCTAATTTGTTGGAAGTTGTGTTAGATAAATACATCTTTCACAAACGTATTAACAATCTTGATAAATCTCAGTGTGGAGTCTCACTTAATTTTAACATGCCAAAAATAATTTTTTTATTATTATTTTGATAATTAAGGAAATTTTGTATTAATGGCAACCTATGTATCACTGACACACCGGCATTGGTTCCGTGTCCGTGTCAATGCACGTCGGACACAGGACGCGTGTGGGACATCGACACGATACACGTGCAGAAATATATACTTTTTAGTAGTTGGGTAATCTAATGTGTTAAGGAAATTAGTATAATAGTTAATTTTTCTAGATGTGGATTAACCTAACGGCATAAGATTGAGTTTTTTTTCCATATATTCGCGTGATTAATGTATTTGATATACTATAACACTATGATTTTAGTATATAAAAATTATTTTATATATATGTCTGTGTCCTGATGATTTTAAATTTTGCCGATCCCTGTGTCCCTTACATGTTGTGTCAGCGTCCCGTGTCCGTGTCAGTGCTTCCCATATCCCTATATATTGATCTGAAAAACCAAAACCAACATCCAAGAACCAACATTAAAGCATAGATAAACCTCTAAAAAGTAAGCAAACAACCATAACAGTTCGGATAATTAATTAAGTAGAAAACAAAACAACAACAAAACTAAAGCAAATGACTTAACTAGAAAGCAAAATGGGCTCAAATCTGATCAGAAGAAAGACACCTGGAATGTTAAATTTAGAGGTATTATTTATAGCATTATTGGTGCAGCCGGTGTACCTAGACTCTGATTTAAAATAACATCAAAATAATAGTCTTAGGATAAAATAGATTTTCCATGTAACATCACCCTAAACATAGTTAGCATCAAATAATACTTTTTTTTGTTGTTGCAGGATTCTCTTAAAAAACAACGAAAGAAGAGAGCGCCCGAGAGTTGACATCCTTGCACAATGCACTGCCACCCCATGACATCGAAATCGGAACTATGCTGTTTGCATGAGGAAATATGTTTATCGTTTTGTAGCCATTAGTATTAGCACAATCAAATAATTTGTTCATTGTGGAAGTTTTGAGGTCATAACAATAGACAGTCTCTTCAGCATAACTCAATAGAAGTTCATTGTTCCTTGTAATTGTGATAGGATGAAAGGACGACAGGCACATATCTCTCCAGTACGTCACTTCCCACTCTATTCTGTGCATCTTGATCCAATGCCACACATTCTTGTTGTTGTAGTTTTCTTTCACATGAAAACCATTTGTGGTGCTAGTATTTTTCTCTTATAAGCCCAAATATCCGTGCAATAAGTTTTATCACAGATGGTATCCTCGACATACAGATTATTCCCTCCCAGCAACTTGAATTGATGGCCGTATTTAACATATCTATCATATGGCAATGAGATAAACTGGAAATTCTCATCCACCAAATCGAAGGCAGCAATCCTATAGTGGTAACCATTATCAATGCGGTGTAGCCAATGAAGAGCTCCAATGGCGCAGACACCAGTTGAATCACTTACGGGACGAATACGGACGGTTTCTTTGTTTCTCCAGTCACCGCGGCCACCTACAGTATAAACTTGGACCATATACTCTTCGTCGTACATTATAACAATCTTGTACTCGTTTGTTGAATGACAATAACCAAACCCACTTATGGTAACCCGTCTTTCATAATAGCTTACGGAACGCTCTAGTTGTGTATTGTTAGGAACGTACACAGCTTCTCCAGTGACGGGATTGCAAATTAAGAAAGGTTTCCCGGAAGTCCAACGACGTCTTTGGAAGCAAACTAAACCATTGCATGACCCAAGCATGCCATCCACCATATCATCAAGTACGTAGCAAGTGTATTTCATCTTCCCACCAATAGGATCACCATAACAAAGTCGGTATTTGGCAGGATATCCAGGGAATTTCATAGTGAAAAGCAAACCTACCTTATCAGTTTTCCTACGAAGGAGAATTCTCCATGCTTTGCATACCCGTTTTGCTTGTAAAGCTGTCTGAATCGGTAACGGGTCAAATATGTTTTCTACAATATCTGAGGGAAGCTTCTCCATGATTAATGTTGTTGGTGTTGGTATAGTTTTCGTCTCTACCTTATTTCCGCTGAGAATAATAAAACCCTAAAACAAACTGGTGTGGGTGTGTGTTCCTTTTATAGATAGGCTCCGTCGGTAAGAAAACGGAAATAAAGTTTTTCACCTCTCTACACAACTCAGGTCGGTCGGGATAACCACAAACTAGTATACCATGGTATTGGTTCACCATAGATGCCTAAATATGACCAATTTAATGATGAAATTCGGAACTGCATTTCCTAGTTAATTAGTCGCAATGACTTGTAGGTTGTAGCAAAAGTCGATCTGGCCGCTTTAGGTTGTACCGTCATAGTGAAACCGTCTGAAGGTAAATTTAAGAACTAATCAGTAAATTAACAGAAACTAACATTTTCGTTCTTATTTGGATATATTGACGACAAAAAAACAAACAAACAAGCATTCTGAGAAACGGGATACGTTCAGGGCCAAAACGGACACAACGACACGAGCTTGGCAGCAACCTTGGAGATATCATTGCGAGGTTGTTATCGCGAATTACATCAAACGCTAGCAGTTCAAGACATCACGTTCACTGTTTCTAGCAAGTAGTTCCGGTAATATCTCACTAAGCAAAGGTTCAAGACCTCATGGGCACCTCTGCCTAAAATGGTATTTCCTACGTTTTTATGTGATTTTTGTTTTTTATCGAAATTTAATTCATTTCGAGAAAATGAGTTTCATGTTGTTTTGATGGTTTTGGTATTATTGGAACTTAGGACCTAAGGGTCGCTAAGGGTTCACTAGATTTTTTCACTTTGGTGAATGGATCCTTTAGTCCCAAGAATGGGAAACTAAAGATGAAAGCTCTCCATACTACTATGATTGTTTGCACTCCATAGTATGATCCTGGGGTCAACACACTGTTGTGTGAGGGAGAGGACGTTGAAATGGCTAGTATGACTTCAACAAACGCATGACATGTCTGCCTGTTTGGTCAGGTTAGGTCGTGGGATTGGGGTGATGATTTACGAAGAACTATCTATATTTTTCATGTTTTATTGAGTTTTCATTCATGTGGAGGATTGTTGGAAAACGATTAATAAAATTGATTTTTAAAGGTTTTAATAAAAATAATAATTGATAGTTTCTTTTGTGAATGAGAAAACTTATTAGTCCCACATCGTGGATTTCCACTCTTTAGTTGTTTTAAGAGACTATATAAATTTTTAGTCCCACATCGGGGAGTTCCTCTTCTTAAGTTGTTTTATTCCGTTATATAAATAAATTCTCTACTTTTGTAAAATCTATGAAAAAGGGGTTTCTCTATAATTTAGAGAGACCCCCAAGGGAAAAATATTTTATATTGTTTTCTTTAGCGTTTGTGATTTTCCTTAAGGGTTTTTCGGAGTTGCTAAGTTCAAGTTGAGCATCTACTACATATGCTAGTAGTAGGGTGTTTTATCCTGGAGATATCCGTCCTGTGAGGGCTATAGCATCACTCTTGAGTGTAGCCGGGCGCTAATGTCTTAAGGACAGCGTGTTCAACACATGACTCACTCTGTTTTTCCAAAGTTTTTCCTTGTTGCTGTTGTGGAGATATGGGAAGCTCGTTCGTTTCGTCAATCGATAACTTCCATTATAAAGGAGCTAAGTATCAATAACTTTTTATTATTTGATTTTTCTTCGTTTTTGATTATTGCACCCAACAATCTTAAGACATTAAAAGTTTGTAATAATCATGAATGTTAATCGTGGAGTGAAAAACAAAAAACGAATTTCTGGTCAGCTGTAGAGTTTCGAATTTATATATTAACCTAGAAGGAATTTCGATGAACCCTTTTGACCTAATGTAGTAGACATCTTGATAGTTACCCACATAAAATTTCAGAATTTTTGGAGTTGAAAAAGTATTTTTTTGATATTTTATAAAACAGAGAAACGTTCCCGAAAAATTCTGACGAGCAGAAATTTGTTCTTAACTAAAGTAGTTTTTATGGGGTAACCATGAGTTTTTTGAAATGGTGATTCAAACGAAGTTTGTAGATCTAGATGTTATCTTCAAAACTCATATTTTACTTTCCGATTCGGAATTGTGGTTTGTGAATAAAGGTGTCATATCCAAGGGACATGGCTAATAGGCGCATGTGATTGGAAACAAATCTTCCAAAGCTTGAAAAGGGGAAAACATCGAACGCAACTCTAAGCGTGGTCTTCATAAGAAAGGTATGTTTCGTAAACCTGAATCTAGCATTACTTTAATTAAGGTGATTTTTATGTTTGTAAATTCATGGCCATATGGCAATAAATTGTAGACAACGTAAAAACCTTAATAAGTAGAAAGTTAATGCTAATTTAATTGAAACAAACTAGAACGAGTTCAGTGGCATAATGTCGGAAGTTATTATAATAACCAATGTGAGAGATTGGTGGGTGTACTTTGGAGCCACCAAGCATGTTTGTTGAAACAAAGACTTGTTTACCTTCTATCAGAGGATAGAGGATGTTGAGAAACTCTGTATGAGTAACTCATCTGCGACATAGGTTGCATAAAAGGGAAAGGTCGAGCAGAAGCTCATATCTGTAATATTCTCACATTGAATGAAGTTTTCATATTCCGGGCATGTGCAAGAATCTTGTATCTTGTTTTGTTGTAGATGGTAAAAGATTTAAGATTTTGATTGAATCTAGAGAACTTGTTGTAACTAAGGGCAATGATTTTTTAGGCAACGGTTAATAGACTTTAGGTCTATATAAGCTTAACGGAAAAAAATGATGAAGTGAACATAGTTGATTCTTGTGCTTTCTTTTGTGTGGTTGAATGTTTTGCATGGTAAACTTGGAACCGTAAACTTATAAGTCAATGCATAAAATTGATAGCGTAGGCTGCATACCCAAATTTAGTTTGGATATTGAACACAAAAGTTAAATCTTTGCAGAATCAAAATATGCTATAAGACCTTTTAGCAAAATTGTTCAGAGTAATTTCTAAGCCCTTAAAATTAATTCAGTTAGACCTAGTTGACATGAAATCAACCCAAACTAAGATGGTAAAAGGTGGTTTATAACTTTCATAGATGATTGTACGAGGTACTATCTTGTATACTTGCTTAGGGGTAAGGATGATGCCTTAGAAGCCTTAAGAGTACAAACTTAAAATTGAAAGCGAAGTATATTACCACAAAAAGGGTTTGGTATGAACGTGATGGCAACTATGAAATTCATATAGGAGAACTTTACTTTTAAATGGCATTATTCATGAGATCGCACCTCCTTATTCACCATAGTTTAATGGTATAGTTGAACATAAGAACATAACCATTAAGGAGAAGATTTATGTCATGTTGATTAAAGGATTAACTGCCAACTTGTGGGGGAGGTCGTCCTCTAAATTTGTTATATCCTGAATAGAGTAACCTTTAAAAGATCAAAAAGAACTCCATATGAGTATGGAAAGATAGGAAACCTACTTATGCGTACGTCAAAATGTGGGGGTGTTTGGATAAGGTATCCATTCCTCCTCATAAGAGAACTAAGATAGGACCCAAAACTGTTGACTGCGTCTTCATAGGGTATCCTGAATACACTGCTGCATATAGTTTTTTGGTTGAGTTTTGATTTTTCTGACATTAGTGTGAATACTTTTATGGAGTCTAGGGATGTTGAGTTCTTTGAACATGTTTATTTTGAAACCTATCTCTCATGAGGGATGTGTTGTTAATTCCCTAGATGTCTTTTCAACCAGTCAGAATTTACCTTCAAAGGAAGATGAAGTAGAGTTGATCCTAGGAGAAGTAAAAGGATTATAACTGAGATTTATTATAGACATGACTTCATAATATTCCTAGCTCAGTCTGAGCTCCAGACTCGTAAAGAATCAATAATATTTACCGAAACCCCATTCTAGTAAGAAGTTTCATTTAGTGAAATGGACTAAGTTCACCTGAACCAGACTTGGGAGCATGCTAGTTTACCTCAAGGGAGTAAGACCATAAGATGTAAATGAGTCTTTAAGAGGAAACGTAAGGTAGATGGAACAGTGGAAAAATATAAGGATAGGTTGGTAGCTAAAGGCTATAAACTAAAAGAAGGTGTAGATTTCCTTGATTCTTATTCACCTGTGACGAGAATTACTTCCGTAGGATGCTAATTGTTATTGCTGCCATAAACAACTTAGAGATATATCAGATGGATGATAATACAGCTTTTCTAAAACCGTGAATTAGATAAAGAAATTTATATAGACCAACCTGAGGACTTTGTAGTGAAAGGTTTTGAAGACAAAGTTTGTAAGTTGAACAAATCTTTGTATGGTTTTCAAATAAGCACGTAAACAATGACATGGAAAATTTGATCATGTGATAATGAGTAGTGGATTTAAGTTTATGACTGACAAGTATATTTATAAGTAACTTGTTAAGGATGCTTGTGTGATTGTATGCTTGTATATTGATGATATGCTTATACTTGATACAAACATAGATGTGATTAATTCCACTAAAAACATGCGCTGAATGAGAACGCTGACTTGAAAGACTTAGGCCCTGTTGATGTGATCTTAGGGATGAGTATTAGAAGATAATCTAATATTTATAGTCTTAGTTATTCTCATTATATTAAATTCTTGCTTAAGAGATACAATCAGTCTGATTGTAAGCCTGCTTGTAATCCTTACGATTCTTCTTGTAGACTCAAGAAAAATAAGGGTAATGGAGTATCTTAACTTGAATACTCAAGAGTTATAGGATGGCTGATGAATTTAATGAACTGTAAGAGTCTAGACATTGCCTATATTGTGAGTAAGTTAAGTAGAAATACTTGTAGTCCAGAGCAAGAGCATTGGGATGCACTTAGTAGAGTATTACAGTACCTAAAATACTCTATTACCTTTTGTTTGATTTATGAAAGGTATCTTGCTGTCCTTGTGGGACTTTATGATGCAAATTGGATAGTTGACTCAGAGGAGTCTAAGTCTACGAGTGGATATGGTTTCACTCTAACAGAAGGGTTTGTTTTTGGAAGATTTCTAAACAGACATATTATGCTCAATTCATTATGGAATCTGAGAGTTTGCGTTAGATAAAGCACGAGAGGGGGCCGAGTGCCTAAGATGCTTTTTAGAAGACATTCCTCGCTGGCATAGGCCTGTGCCAGCTATATCTATACATTGTGTTAGCCAAGCTATAATAGCTAAAGCTAAAAAATAACTAATCTCAATCGGAGTTATTTCCATTGATTGGATAAAGTCCGAGGAGAATATCGCGCAACCTTTGACGAAAGGCTTGTCCAAAGAGATAGTTAGAAATGCATCGAAGGGGATGGGGCTTAAGCTCATAAATTAAACTTGTCGTGAAGGATACTCAACCTTGCTGACTGGAGATCCCAAGATCAAGGTTTCAAATGAGACAACTAACTTGTGGTGGGTAAAGGTAAACACTATCAGAGAATTTCATTCTCTATCCCTTCCCTATGGTGTAAACGTGATAGTATGGGAGGATGACTTTTTAATAAGTCTTAATGAGTTTTATAGTTTCAATTTAAGATTGAAGTGGGTGTAGAAGTAAACACTCTTGATGGAATTCACCTATCTGAATTAGGAAGTAGGTCGCTTCCTATGAGAATATGAGCTAATTTTCTAGAGCATTCTGAGAAACGGGATACGTCCAGGGCCAAAACGGACACAGCGACACGAGCTTGGCAGCAACCTTGGAGATATCATTACGTGGTTGTTATCGCGAATTTCATCAAACGCTAGTAGTTCAAGACATCACGTTCACTGTTTCTAGCAAGTAGTTCCGGTAATATCCCACTAAGCAAAGGTTCAAGACCTCATGGACACCTCTGCCTAATATGGTATTTCCTACGTTTTTATGTGATTTTTGTTTTTTATCGAAATTTAATTCATTTTGAGAAAATGAGTTTCATGTTGTTTTGATGGTTTTGGTATTATTGGAACATAGGACCTAAGAGTCGCTAAGGGTTCACTAGATATTTTCACTTTGGTGAATGGATCCTTTAGTCCCAAGAATGGGAAACTAAATATAAAAGCTCTCTATACTACTATGATTGTTTGCAATCCATAGTATGATCCTGGGGTCAATACACTGTTGTGTGAGGATAAGACGTTTAAATGGCTAGTATGACTTCAACAAACGCACGACATGTCTGACTGTTCGGTCAGGTTAGGTCGTGGGATTAGGGTGATGATTTACCAAGAACTATCTATATTTTTCATGTTTTATTGAGTTTTCATTCATGTGGAGGATTGTTGGAAAACTATTAATAAAATTGATTTTTAAAGGTTTTAATAAAAATAATAATTGATTGTTTCTTTTGTGAATGAGAAAACTTATTAGTCCCACATCGTGGAGTTTCCACTCTTTAGGTTTTTTAAGAGACTATATAAATTTTTAGTCCCACATCGGGGATTTCCTCTTCTTAAGTTGTTTTATTCCGTTATATAAACAAATTCTATACTTTTGTGAAATCTATGGAAAAGGGGATTCTCTATAATTTAGAGAGACCCCAAGGGAAAAATATTTTATATTGTTTTCTTTAGCGTTTGTGATTTTCCTTGAGGGTTTTTCGGAGTTGCCAAGTTCAAGTTGAGCATCTACTACATATGCTAGTAGTAGGTTGTTTTATCATGGAGATATCCGTCCTGTGAGGGCTATAGCATCACTCTTGAGTGTAGCCGGGCGCTAATGTCTTAAGGACAGCGTGTTGAACACGTGACTCACTCTAATTTTCCAAAGTTTTGCCTTGTTGCTGTTGTGGAGATATGGGAAGCTCGTTCGTTTCGTCAATCGATCACTTCCATTAAAGGAGCTAAGTATCAATAACTTTTGCTTATTTGATTTTTCTTTGTTTTTGATTATGTCACTCAACAGTAATCCCTATCAATGCGGTGCAGCCAATAAAGAGCTCCATTTGCGTAGATACCTTTTGAATTTAGTCCGGGATGAATATGGATGGATTCTTTGGTTCTCCGGTGACCACAGTCACCTACAGTATAAACTTGGACCCTCGACCCGTTCTTGTACATAACAACAATCTTGTACTCGTTGGTTGAATGACAATAACCAAACCCATTTATGGTTACCCATGGCCCATAATAATCTGAGAAATATCCCTCTAGTTGTGTATTAGTTTTAGGAACGTGCACAACTTCTCCGGTGACGGGATTGCAAATTAAGAAAGGGTCTCCTCATCTCCGATGTTGTCTTTGGAAACAAACCAAGCCATTGCATGACCCAAGCATGCCATTAAAGTAAGCGTACCACATAATAGATTTGTCATTGTCAATATTATCAAGCGCATAACAAGCGTAGTTCATCTTCCCACTAATAGGATTACCATAATAAAGTCGGTATTTATCATGAAATCCAGGGTATCCCATAGCGAAAAGCAAACCTACCTGATCAGTCTTACCACGGAGGATTATTTTCCATGTTTTGCATACCCGTTTTGCTTGCAAAGCTGTCTCAGTCGGTAATCGAAGAAGTATGTTCTCCACAATATCTGTATGAAGCTTCCCCATAATTGGTGTCGGTAAAGTTTTCGTCTCTACCTTACTTTCGCTGAGAATAATACCCAAGCACAAACTTGTCTGGTGATCCCTTTTTATACATAGGCTCCGTTGGTGGGATCCCACACTTACAAGGAAACCCACACTAGTACGAAAACCGTGGTTTAAAAAGGGGTTCCTTTAAAAGTCCGTAAAGATGGGTATAAGATGATCAAGGATTGATTTTAATTTCTGTGTGGAGAGGGGAAAAAAAAAAAAGCCCATCCAGTTTTGTAACTAAGATACTGATAAATTTTGAATTCATATTTTAGATAACAAAACTCCACAAAACAGCCAAACAATTTTATTAAAAGAAGTTGAATGACTAACCAATTAAACCAGCTACTTATTGTGAAAGACAAACCTCTATAAATTTAAGATCATATACAACTTGTTCCGTGACGGGTTTGCAAATTAAGAAATGTTAAACACACTCCAGTTGTATACCTTTGCAGATCTACTGGATTCTCTAGAAAGACAACGAAACAAGAGAGCGCCTGAGCTGTGACATCCATGCACCCCAAGACATCGAAATCGGAACTATGCTGTTTGCGTGAGGAATTACGTTTATAATTTTGCAATCCCTAGCATTGGAGTAATCAAAAACTTTTTTCATTGTCCAAGTTTTGAGGTCATAACAATAGACAGTCTCTTTAGCAGCATAACTCAGTAGAAGTTCATCGTTCATTGTAATTGCCATGGGACTAAAGAACCATCTCCAGTATCGCTCTTCCCACTCTATTCTGAAATCCTTGACCCAGTGCCACGAATTATTGTCGTCGTAGTTTTCTTTCATATTACAACCATTGGTGCCGTTAGTATTCTTTCTCTTATATGCCCAAATACTCGTGCAATGTTTATAATGAGTCGTATACACGAAATACAAATTATTTCCTCCAAGCAGCGAAAACTGGTGTTTGTATTTTCCATCTGTCGGAATTGGCAATGGGATAAACTTGAAATTCTCATCTTCCAAATTGAAGGCTACGATTGTATAGTGGTAATTATAATTGAATTTACTGCGGTGCAGCCAATGAAGAGCTCCATTTGCGCAGATACCTACTGAATCCAGCTCGTAGGGGTGAATATGGATGGATTCTTTGGTTCTCCAGTCACCACCACCTACAGTATAAACTTGGACCCTTGGCTCTTTGTTATAACAATCTTGTACTCGTTGGTTGAATGACAATAACCAAACCCACTTACGATAATAGGTTGCCATTCTAATTGTTTATAAGTTTGAGGAACATGCACAGCTTCTCCAGTTATGGGATTGCAAATTAAGAAAGCTTTTCCGGGGTATGGAGATTGTCTTTGGAAACAAACCAAACCATTGCATGAACCAAGCATACCATCAAGGTAATAGGACAACTCGATAGATTTGCAATTGTCCATCTTATCAAGGGCATAGAAAGTATAGTTCATCTTTCCACGATTAGGATCATAATTACCATAATATAGTTTGTTTAAGTTTTCATAACCATGTGGATATGATACAGCGAAAAGAAAACCTAACTTATCCGTCTTTCTGCGGAGGAGAGTTCTCCATTACATACCTGTTTCGCTTGTAAAGCTTCCTTGATTGGTAATAGATCAACAAGTATATTCTCTATGATCTCCGTTGGAAGATTCTCCATGGTGTTATTGTTAGGTATATGGCTTACTGAGAATAAAACCCCAAAACAAACTGGTGTGTTCCCTTTTATAGACAGGCTCCGTCGGTGGAATCCCACGCTAGGTAGAAAAAGGAAATATATCTTTTTTATCGGGAAGTTTTACAAAAAGTATCATTTTATATCGAGAATAAAAATATTTTTTTTTGTTAAGAAAAAAGAGAGAAGGAAATCTCCTTTTATGCGGATCTACTGGATTCTCTATTAGCTTTTAATGTTAAGCATGTATTCACAAGAGGAGTTGATGAGATACTGTCAATGAGAGGATGAGGACCAGTGTAGTCAAGAAAACAACGAAAGAAGAGAGCCCCTGAGCTGTGACATCCTTGCACCCAAAGATCTTCTAAGTGTTGAAACAATGCTGTATGCGTGAGGAATTATGTTCACCATATTGCATCCCATAGCAAAACCATCCAATAACAATTTTAAAGTCGAAGTTTTAAGGTCATAGAGTCCTGATATTGTAACGCAACAGAAGTTCATCGTTCCTTGTAATTGCCATGGGATCAAAGGACCACAGACGTTCCCTGTACGGGTCTACCACTTTATAGTGAATTTCTTAATCCAATGCCACAAATTCTTGTCGTTGTATTTTTCTTTCACATCACAACCATTAGTGGTGTTAGTATTTTTTCTCTTATATTCCCAAATATCCGTGCAATAAGGTTCATCGCTGATTGTATGACAATACAGATTATTCCCTCCCAGCCTATGTTGTAAAAGGCGCCCTGGGCGCTCGCCTAGGTGTCCTAGGCGCCCAGGAGGAGCCTAAGAAAAAAGTCTCCCAAGGCGCCAAAGTATACTTGTAAGTACAATTTTCCAATTTTTCCGCGACGCCTAGGTGCTAGGCGCTAGGTTTGGCGCCTCGGCTCGCCTAACGCCTAATACAACATAGCTCCCAGCAACATGGGGCGATGTTTGTATATAACATCTTCAAAACCTACTGGCAATGGGATAAATTGAAACTTCTCATCTTCCAAGTCAAAAGCTAATGTTGTATAATCTTCGTGCAGCTGGATATTATCAAATTGGTGCAGCCAATGAAGAGCACTATTTACGTAAATACCTGTTTGCTTAAATGGAGAAATGTTGATGGATCCTCTGTTTCTCCAGTCACCACTACCAATAGTATAAACAAGGACAAGGTGTCGGTACTTATTTTGCTCTTCGTAATCTGAGTACATTCGGACAATTTTGTACTCGTTCGTTGAATGACAGTAACCAAACCCACTAATTTTAGTCGGACGACAATCTCGTGATATAGATTTATCAGGTTCGGGAACATGAACAACTTCTCCGGTGATTGGATTACAAATTAAGGAAGGCTTTTCACGATACAACTAATGACTTTCGAAACAAACAAATCCATTGCATGAACCTAGCATGTTATCCATGTATTTATACCCTTTTATAGATTTGTCATCCTGCATCTTCTCGACTCTATCATAAGAGTAGCTGTAGTTCATCTTCCCACCAATAGGATCATACCGATCACCATAACTAAGTTTGATTTTGTTTTCAATATGATTATAATATGAGAATGCAAAAAGCAAACCTACCTTATCAGTCTTACTACAGAGGAAGCTTCTGCATGTTTTGCCTACCCATTGGGCTTGTAAAGCTGACTCAATTGGCAATCGACGAAGTAAGTTCTCTACGATATCTGAGTGAAGCTTCTCCATGGTGTTATTGGTGTTGCCGTGCTGGTATAATAGCTGAGAGTAATACCCAAGCACAAACTGGTGTGTTCCTTTTTATAGACAGACTCTACTGCTGGAAAGTGGAAAACCACGCTAACAAGGAAACCACAATTAAGCCTTCTAGAAGTTGAACGAGAGTTTCCTTTACTGATGGAAGGGTGATATGGTCATTTAAAAATTAGTGGCAAATTCTTTTATTAACCAGAAACTAATTGAAGGGAAAGATCTTTCTAATCTCTGGGTAGAGAAAAGCAAAAGCTGTTTTATTTTGGAGCTTTACCAATGGGGTGATGAAACTCGCGACTTGTTAATCAGTTGCAGCGACTTGTAACTACCATTTGAACGCTTAAGCTAATTTTAATTAAATTGTTGGAATGTAACACAGTATCGTACGTCCAGATTACTAAGTATGCATAAAAAACCAGATCACAGTATCTCCGAATTAAAAAAACTACCATGGGATTGGTGACGCAAACAATTTGCATCTCCAGATTACGAAGTATGCATATATAATCTAGCCATACATTAGATTTCTGCATCTCCTGCTATCGAATACATGAACATGGTGCACACAAAGTGTGCAATATTTTTTTTCTAGTACAAAAAATTAAAAGAATATAAGGTTTTGTTTTCTCCTAGAGCCATCTAGGGTATTTGTAAAGATCTTTAAGAATATTTGTAAAGGCCCATCAAAAATGAGGGTATTTATTCAATTTCCACTTTCAGAAATTATTCTACGGACTTTGGCCAATTTGTGACGCTTAAGTTATTTTGACACAAATTGAAGTATAAAATATAAATTACTCTAATTTGCTCAATCTGAAAGATTTGTTAAAAAATTGAAAATGGTGAAGGAAAAATTGATCTAATCTGGTCATTTAGCAAAAGGCAGTACTAGGGAATCAAATGTATCCTATAATGATATATCTGTTAATTAGTTCATATAATGCCGTTACTGCATATGCAAAGGTCTCTACCGGAGTATAAACTATAACTACAAAAGTTCATATACAACAGCAAAGGCAGCACCAGTTCCATTATGGAACTGAAGGGTTCTTTTTCAGGAAAGGAAATAGCTGTATGTTTCCTCATACCTAATTTTAAAGCGGAACAAAAAAAAATTGTATACATCAGCTTCTTGAGTTATGATCAATCTAATGGTACAAAATTGACTCTTTTGAGTTCAACAAGTAGTGCTCCTCCTCATACAAAGGTTCCGGCTGATTATAGAAATACATTGTGATTCTGAAAACTAGCAACAAAAGAAGCAAATGAAAAGGCACTAGGAATTAACTTAATGCGTAGCACTGTTTTTATACTATCTATGTGAAACGAAAGGACTTTTTTCTTAAAGAAAAACAGGAAAAAAAAAGACGTTACTGACGATCTTGAACCTCTTCAAGATCTTTCAACAACATCGAAACCGTGCTATTTGCATGAGGAATTACGTTGATCCTGATGCAGCCCATAGCATCACCATCAAAAAGTTTTTTCACTGTGTCATAACAGTAGAGAGTCTTGAAATCGTAACACAATAGAAATTCATTGCTCCTTGTAACTGCTAAAGGCTCTAAGAACCGCTTATCTTTCCAGAACGGCTCTTCCCACTCTATACTGTACTCCTTGATCCAATGCGTCAAATTCTCGTCGTTGTAGTTTTCTTTCAAATCACAACCATTAGTGGTGTTGGTATTTTCCCTCTTGTACGCCCAAATATGCGTGCAATAAGGTTGATAATGGAATGTTGTATACACCAAATATAAATTACTCCCTCCCAGTAACTTTGGGCGGTGATCGTATCTTAAATCTTCAAAATGTGACAAATGGATAAACTCTAACTTCTCAACTTCCATATCGAAGGCCATGATTGTATAATCTTGGTGCTGCCTGTTAATATAGCTATCGTACAGCCAATACAGATCTCCCTTTGCGTAGGTTCCTGCTGAATACGATAGGGAAATATTGAGGGATCCAATATGGATGGATCCTAAGCTTCTCCACCCACCACCACCACCACCGATCGTATACACTAGGACACGGTACTTTTTTAGGCCAAGGTAATGCATTCTAACAATCTTATACTTGTTCTTCGAATGACAGTAACCAAACCCACTAATGCCAGAAGGACTACAATCTTGCTCTATCGATTTATTAGGCTTAGGAACATAAACAACTTCTCTGGTTAAGGGATTGCAGATTAAGTAAGGTTTTTCGAATTCAGGACGTCGGTTTCGGATACAAACCAAACCATTGCATGAGCCAAGCATGTTATCATATCCGTAACGCACAAAATACCTACCATTGTGTATCTCATCAAGTCTATTGTCATAAGAGTAATTGTAGTTCATCTTCCCGAGAATAGGATCATATTGATCACCATAATATAGTCTGTTACTGTTTTTATCAGAATATGATTCAGCGAAAAGCAAACCTACCTTATCAGTCTTACAACGGAGGAGATTTCTCCATGTTTTGCATACCTGTTTGGCTTGTAAAGCTGCCTCAATTGGTAACGGATGAAGTATGTTCTCTAAGATCTCTGTGGGAAGCTTCTCCATGAAAGGTTTTGTTGTTCTTGATAACGTTATTGAAGAACCATCTGCCATGATTCTGCTGCTGCTGCTGAATCTGCTTGTCGGTTGATGATAAACATGGGCAGATTCTGGAAGCTGTTGTTGTTTGTTAATCTCTAGGGTTTACGAGTTATAGTTTTCTTCAACGGCTGAAACATTTCTTGTGACTGACCGTAATTTTCGACCGATATATATATAGTATATAATGTAAGACGCCTGTAATTATATATTTGGCACACGTTGGACTCCCACCCTGGCCACCCAATAATTTCCAAAAACACACTACTCCATAGGATCATACTGATAGAGGGATTGCAAAAATCAACAACAACAAAAAAAAAACAATCTTGCCATTGTGCATCTTATCGAAGTCCAGTACTTGCAGAAATTTTTACACCATAGGATCATACTGATCACCAATGTTTAAGATAGAGGGATTGCAAAAATCAACAAAGAAAACAATCTTGCCATTGTGCATCTTATCGAAGTCTAGTACTTGCAGAAATCTTCCCACCATAGGATCATACTGAGCACCAATGTTAAAGTTGTCTTTCATTATATCACTAGATAAGAATGCAGTCTTACAAGAGCCAGGCTTAAATTCAGACATGCCAAAAGGAGGAGATGAGATAAACAGTAATATACGAGAGAGGGCACCAGGAACTGAACACCCCTATGCAAACAAAAAAATGTTCATTATCGTAACATAACCAACAACATATACCATCATTTTTATAACCATCGAGAGACAGCTTCATTCTGAAAATTGTGTTTCTGAGTTAACTTTTCTTTAGTAGCTTCTCGCTCGTACGAAATCTTTGCTTCACTATTGTTTAACTAAATTTATACTGCTGAAAGTGCAGTTTCAAGTACGTCTTTAGACTAAAGAACCTAATGACCACGATCATACCATAAAAATATAATACTGAGAAACCCAACAAGATAAAGAAAAGAATTAGTTGAATAAGACAAATACCAGTATGACTAAGGCTCGTTTGAATATGAGGAATAATGGTTTTTCTCGGAATTTTTATTCCAATCATTTTGTATGTTTTTATTTTTTCGAAAGATGTATCCTAAAATAGGAATGATTTGCTCAAATCTGTTATAAATAGTGATGAATCCGTCATCAAAAAAACTACCGATAAAGATTCCATTGCCAGGTCAATTATGATGAAATTTCGATGAAGATTCTATCGCAAGATACAACAAATATGAAGATTTCGTAATTAAAAAATATTCACCAATAACCAAAAACTGTCATTAAAACGTCGATAAACCTCCGATTACAACTAAAGCAATTAAATAAATTAGAAAGCAAGAAATAATTGAAAAACCTGGTTGGATCCGGCCCAAAACAGATCAAACCTGAACAGAGGAAAGTCGGGTTCATATAGATTAAGAACAAATTAATGCGAGAGACCGGAGAGAAGATATAAAATTTAGAAATATTCTTCTTAACATTATCGTCTACCTAGATAGATTCTGATATAAAATAACATTAAAATATCAAATTAACATGCTCACGATAAAAAAAAAAAAAAAAAAAGATTTAGCATGTAATATCACCCTAAACACACTCCAGTTAGCATCAAATTCTCCTTTGCAGATCTACTGAGTTTTCTAGAAAAATAACAACGAAGAGAACGCTTGAGCCGTGACATCCATGCACCCCAAGACATCAAAATCGGAACTATGCTGTTTGCGTGAGGAATTACGTTTATTATTTTGTGGCCATCATCATTAGAACAATCAAAAAGTTTGCTCATTGTTGAGGTTTTGAGGTCATAACAATAGACAATCTTGTTACCGTAGTTCAATAGAAGTTCATTGTTCCTTGTTATTGTCATAGGGTACGACAACAGGCATATATCTCTCAAGTCCGTCTCTTCATACTCTATTCTGTACTCCTTGATCCAGTGCCAAATACTCTCGTCGTTGTAGTTTCCATTCAAATAACAACCATCAGTGGTGCTAGTATTTTTTCTCTTATATGCTCAAATATCCGTGCAATGTTTATCCTCGAATGCTTCCAGGACATACAGATTATTCCCTCCCAGCAACGTGAGGAGATGGCCGTCTTTAACATATTTATCATGTGGCAATGGGATAAACTGGAAATTCTCATCTACCAAATTGAAGGCTGCAATCATACAGTGGTAATCATTATTAATGCGGTGTACCCAATGAAGAGCTCCATTGGCGCAGACACCAGTTGAATCACTTAAGGGATGAATACGGAAGGATTCTTTGTTTCTTCAGTCACCACGGTAACCTACTGTATAAACTTTGACCGTATACTCTTCTTCGTACAATATAACAATCTTGTACTCGTTTGTTAAATGAGAATAACCAAACCCACTTATGGTAACCCCTATCCCATAATAATAATCCACGGAATATCGCTCTTGTAGTTGCGAGAAATCTCACAACCATACCCTTAATAAAATTTATGAAACAATCTATGAAACCATATCGAAATACACAAGAACTCTTATTAAAATCTTAGAACAAGTATAAAGATATGAAGAAATCCTAACTTGGGGAACAAATTACTTTCTCTCTCCTAAAATTCTTCCCTAAGCTCACCCAAAAAGATCTCTCTTTTACAAAGGCGCTCTGCTCCTTTTATAGGAGTTTACATAGTGGAGGACAGCTAATAAAGCCCCTAATTTCGGATCTTACGTGCGTCAATGTCGCACAAAAGTTTATCATTGTCGCACGATTTCTTTACTGTTGCATAGATCTTTACACCTTTCTCATGATTTGGTTACGTCATCTGGTTCGTCATCTTGGATATAACGTATGCGGTTGTGTTCGCTTAATACTTACGGAGTTACTTCGCACATAAAATGAGTGTGCGGTATTTTGTATCCACATTTTTCCTCTTCTCATATATCTCTTTTGGTAGAGAGTGCGGTATGAGAAAACTCTAATTTATTTTGCCGCACCAGTTCATCTCTTCGTATTCTTATCAACCGACATTTTTCCGTACCTTCGGCTTTACCGCCTACACGTGTTATCTCATCCACTCGTTATTTGACACGTCCTTAATAACCGCCTCTTTCTGATCCGCTTGTTCTTAATTAATGCACTGATGGAAGAAAATCTCTCGGGAGTTGGGATGAAAATCCTTTATTTACTGCTACATATCTTCTCTTCTTTCTTTTTACTTTCTCTCTTGTTCTCTCTCCTTCTCTGCAACTTTCGTCTGCTGCTGCTGTTCATCTT
Organism: Papaver atlanticum; assembly: GCA_023531105.1. Classification (NCBI taxonomy): domain Eukaryota; kingdom Viridiplantae; phylum Streptophyta; class Magnoliopsida; order Ranunculales; family Papaveraceae; genus Papaver; species Papaver atlanticum. Next base: position 1,224,197 of record JAJJMB010008256.1, on the reverse strand, counting down.
CATTCCTTGATCACTCTTTGCCATCATCTTTATTTTCTTCGCATTCTCTTCCAATTGATCTTTTCTTATTTTCAAGCTCTGTTTATTTCCATCATCTTGATCATCCTGATCTTGATTGATTTGATCATCTCAGTTAAACTCTCATCTCCATTCCCATTCTAAAAATGGTTCTGAAGCCTGGTTGGAAGAATGTCAAAGAGTTCGATAGATTAAAAGCTGAATTCGAGCAAAGAGGTTTTACATTATCCGTTCCTCCTGAATCAAGACCTTCTTCTTCTCTCGAACCTAAATGGTTTTCGTTTGATCAATGGGATGATCAGAAAATCATTATTTCGCTCGGGCAGCTACTCACTGGCCTTCCCATTCCCCTTTATAATCCTCAAATTCCTCTATTTTACGAGCTTCTTTCTCACGCGAATTTTTCGCGCGACATATTCCAGTTGAGTGGTGATTGCATCAGGATTATGATAGAATATGCTCATCGTGCTGCCGGGTTAGAATCTCTTTGCCCAGAAGATGTAAGGAATCCAAAACACGCGCAAAAATAAATCATTCCAACAGAGTATACTGTTTAGAATTTCTTTCTTCATTATGAAGTTGGTATCATGAAGACTGAATCAACTCGTTGAGGAATTCGCTTGATGATGAAAGATGGTTTCTCAGAAGACCAGGGGATCATGCGGGATGTTGACTTTCATGACTCCTCTAATAACACCGCTCGTAAATCTAAGGATACTCGTTGGATGGAGTATCTCATCATTTTGAGGGGGTCCTTATATTACAGGCAAAGGTGCTGATGGGTCTGATCTCCCTCTTCCTGAGAGATTTGCCGCTTATAAACCTTGGTAGATGGCCTGAGGAACATGATGTGGTATGTTACTTTTTCCTTTGTTTTTCTATTTATTTCTCCTCTATTGTTCTTTGCTTCCTTCATTATTTCCTTTAATCTTAGATTGCGAAGCAGAAGAGGAAGGCTAATAAAAATGCGTCTCATGCGTCACATTCGCATGATAATGAAAAAAGAAATACTCGAACCCTGAATTTTAACAATATTGTTGTCTCTGTTTCTTATCTCTCATTATGCGTGTAGATGGGAGATGGAGACGCTGAGCGTTCTAATAACGACGCTCTTCCTTCTAAGGGTAAGAGTAAGAAGACCGTCTCTAAGTCCGCCTCTCAGAATCCTCTCAAGAAGAAAAAGGCGTCTTCCCCAGTTCCCTCTCATTCTGAGGATGACACTCTCCTTCCTCCTGATAATTCCGTTTCCTCATCTTCAATGGGCGATCTATCCAGCGTCTTTTATGATACCTTGTGCGGTGTTGGTAATACCTCACTGGGTCGCGCGTGTGAGGCGGTGGTAAAGATATGTGACGCCCCTTCTTTGAGTCATGACTCTCTTCATGGCTTTGCCTCTGCCTTGACTCCAAGCTTCCAATTTGCATTTGGATCTTTGGTTAGTTTCTTTCTTGCGCTTCAATCTTCATTGTGAGTCTGCGTATTTTATTGATTTTTTCGCTTCCTCTTTGTTAATGCAATACGCTCGCATGTCTCATGCTGTCACTTCAGACCTTCTAAGAAAACTTCATTCTCTCGAGGTTGAAAAGCTTAAACTTGAAGCTGAGGTCTCTACTTATAAAAATGATGTCACTAAGCTTCGCAAGAGGAATGATCAATTGGTTGGTGCGTAATTCTTTATTTCTCCCGCCCTTTTGCTTATGCGTTCTTTTCGCTCCCTTTTAATTGCCTGTTCTTGCATAGATTTACAACTTGACTGATGAGGCAATTCATTATCCTGTTGATGATGAGATCCTTCTAGAGCATCTTAACGCTTCTTTGAATAACATCTCTGATGAAAAATTAAGAACTTTTACCACAGAGGATCTCAGGTCGAAGTACCAAACTCTTAATCGTGATCATAGGAGTGCCTTATCCGTTAGTAATGGTTTTAGACGTCGTTTTCGTGAATCCAAAGAAAAGATTAAGGCTTTAGAGGCGAAAAATAACACTCTCATTACTGAGAAGGATCATGTTGTTCTCAAGGGTGCGAAATCTTTAAAGGAGTTTCATGAGGTTAGTCTCCAAGTTCAAGTGGAGAGAGATCTAGCTATAAGCGAAAAGAACGCACTGATTGAGCGAGAGAATATGATTCCATCTCGACTTCTTATAGAAAATGATGTTGAGTTTGATTGGGCTGCTAGGGTTATTGATAATGCTAGGAATGATTTAGCTACAAATGTTAGCTTAGAGTCTGATCATGCTGAAATGGTTAGATCCATTATTTCTGAAAAAGAAGGTTGTCTATAATTCTATATTGTCTTCATTTTTGTGCTACTTTATGTATTTCGTTTGCATGCGGCTTTAATAAAAAAAAAAAAATTCCTTTCGCAGCTACCGAAAAGAAGCATCTTGAGGAGATTGAGAACTTGAAGGTGGAGCTTTCCAACAGAAACAATAAATGCCGCAGACTTAAGAAGAAGCTAGTGACTACCGTTTCCAATTTAACTAAGGATGCGGTTCGTATTCGAGATGCGGCCGTTAAGAAGAATACGTTGGAGATCTGTACTGATAATAATATTCCCATACCAGATTACAGTTTCGCTGAAGAAGAATATAAACGGTTGCACCAACTCCAATCATTCCCAATTTTGAAGGGGATGAAAAAAGGTCAAAAAATAAATAAAAAAAACATATTTCGGCATCATGTGATCCAAATTGACTAAGGTGCAAAATTTACTATTTTGGGGACATAGGTTTTGTCATGCATTGCGGTCTTGAACAGTAGCAGCAAAAGAAGAAAAGGAAACGCACTAGCCAGGAACTTAAGGCATAGGCATTGCACTATTTTTATAAATTAATGATTAAATGTAAGCTAATCCAAAAAGAAAACAAAAGAAAAGAACATGTTGTAATGCTATTCCCCACTCTTCATAGCACTCTATTCACCACTCACGCTGAGCTGTCAGCCCAGTATACAGTCTACCGAGGTGAGAGGACAACAACTTTAACACACACAAAAAAAAAAAAAAAAAAAAAAAAAAAAGTCAGTCACGTGATTCTTTTTTCCTCTTTCTATCTTTATTGGTTATTCCTCTACTTCTTCATCAGTTCTTCCCCTTTCCTAATTTTTTTTTTCTCTGTTACCTCCATCAGACACTTCTATCACAACATCCTCAAAATTTCAAACCCATAGAAAAACAATGGGTTTTAACATCAATGGAAAAGTCTCTAGCAATACAAAAGCAACAATTTGGTTTCAACATCAAGAACCCCTCTAGAATCAAGACACTGCCCTTTTCCTATTTGATTAACAGACTAACAATGACAATTAATTGAGAAAAAAAGATCAAACCTAATCATTGTATCAAGATAATCCTGGAGAGTGACACAGCATATAGAAACTTTGTTTGAATTAAAAAATCAATTATTAAATCTAAAATTACTCGTCTCCAAATTTGGAATCAAAGAATATGGGTTTTGTATATGTATGGCTAAAATAAAGATGATGAGTTTTAATTTTGATCTGATGATCATAATAGTGCTGGTGTAAATGAATTTGTTAATATTGATAATTACTATCAGTAGTGAGAAGGTTAGAAAAAGAATCAATTGATTGTGAATGTTGCTGTAGTGATGCTGCAGGTTGTATAGAATTACCACCACCGATGTGAAAGAATTTTTTTTGAAAAATAATCATATTCATCACCACCGCTTCCTGATGACTACATACTTCCAAAAAAAAAATCACTGAAAATTATTTCTCTCACTATCACTTCTTTAAAATTCAAAGATTTGAGAACAACATGAAAAGGTTCTCAGAACACGAACCATTTGATAAAAAAAGATGAAGAAGGAGAATAAATTACAGAGGAAGTGAAAGTTTTTTTCATTTTATCAAAAAAAGTGAAGGATAGAGAGATAAAAACATAAAAGGAAGAAAAAATGACGTGGTTTGTATACTGGGATGACAGCTCAGCCTGAGTGGTGAATAGAGTGCCAAGAAGAGTGGGGAATAGCATTACCGGTTGTTTTTATACTAAATATATCTGAAAACAAGAGATTTGTTCTCGAAAGATAAACAGCCAAAGTAAAAAGCGTCATAACTGTAAATACCCATGCACCCCACCCCAGGATCTTTGAAGCGTTACTGATGGTCCTCAACCTCCTCAAGATCTTTCTTTTCTTCTTTTTTTAGGAGAAAGTTCTAAACTCATTGATATACAAAATAAAAAGAGAACAAGAAATGATGCGCCTAAGCGAGTCAAAACGGAAGGCAAGGGCCTTAAGCAAAACCAAAACAAAAACAACAAAAGGAGAGAACTACCCTCATCCTCTACCAGGAAACCAAATAGCTTAAACAAAATGGACCTCAACCAGAAACAAACTAAATTGATAAAACAGCAAAACAATTAAGCCTTTCTGTTCTTTGCTTGAGATCTTTGACCTCTCCCAAGATTTTCTTGCTCCAAATCTTCAATGCTTCCATTCCATTCGAGCCTGTGAAGCTCTCTTTCTTTTCTCTTGGAGTCTCTCTCATTTCTTTTTTTGATCTTGTCCTCACTAGACAATATTGAAACAATGCTGTTTGTATGAGGAATTACGTTTATCATTTTCCCACCCACAGCAGTGATAGAACAACCAAGAAAAAGTCTTGTCAAAGTAGAAGTATTAAGGTCATAACAAAAGAGAGTACTTGTACAACGGAATAAAACTTCATTGTTCCTTGTAATTGCCAAGGGCTCAAACTGCAACAGGTCTTTCCAGTACGGCTCTTCCCATTCTATTCTGAACTCCTTGATCCAATGCCACAAATTCTTGTCGTTGTAGTTTTTTTTCACATCGCAACCATTAATACTTTTTCTCTTATACGACCAAATATACGTGCAGTAAGATTTATGATCAAAGATTGTATACACCAAATAAAGATTATTCCCACTCACCAACTTGGGGCGATGATTGCATTTAAAATCTTTAACCGGTGATAATGGAATGTAGTGCAACTCCTCGTCTTCCTAATCAAAAGCTATGATGGTATACTCTTCGTGCAGCTGGTATACTATTGAGCCAATGGAGAGCTCTGTTTGCGTAGATACCTATTGGTGAATCCAATTTCGAAATATGGATGGATCCTTTGTTTCTCTACGTGTTCAATTATATGCATTTAGAGCATCTAAGAGCTGATTTACATAGTGGAATGAAAAAATTACTGCTTAAAGGGAGATTTATTCATAAAGGAAAGAGAATTGTGTTGCTATCGTCAGTTACCGGAGGGCCAAGATATATGATGCAGCCTTATCAAGATGCCATTGCAATCTGTCGGCGTATTGGTGCTCCAAATCTGTTTATAACTTTCACTTGCAATCCAAAATGGAAGGAAATTTCAATGGCTTTAGAGATGATACCAGGTCAGCTTCCAGAGATGTTGCATCCATTTCTGCCAGCAATTTAAGAGGACACCATGTTTTAATTTATACAATATGTTATGTTTCCCAAATCTCATGCGATAAATTTAGGAACGTTTATTTCTTTTTGACGTGGATACGAAAAAATTCCACGTCTTTCCGCCATTATACCTTCCATGTAGGATCAGCTGTTATTGCGCTGTCAACGAGCGGGTCATATAGCAATTTCGCTAGGGAAGCTACTTATGAAACAGCTTCCTATCTTATACAAACACTATTTAAGGAAATATATGCACCTCTAAACTAACCTTATGACTCATTTAAAATGATAATGTAATGTGTAAAACAGCAGTATACAGGACCTAATGTGCCACGTTAAATGCGTCTTGGCTGTGTGTATTTTGTCTTTTAACTTGTTTCCGTGTGCGCCTTTCTCTCTATATATAAATCTTTCGCTGCTTTCATTCTTCTTCAGTATTCTCTCTATCTCACTCACTCATTAGTAAATAAAATTAGTAATAATGGGGAGTCCTCCAATTGGTAACCTTGAAAGCGTGTCAATATGTGCACAAAATCCACTTGGCCCTGATGAATTCAGAAGGAAAGATCACATGATCACTGGTTTCCTTGCTGATTACGACTACCACGAAAATGTTGAGAGTTAACCTGTTATATATGGGTCAAGTTAAAGCTGGCTGCTTGGGTAAAAACGATTACAATCAAAAAAACGAATTTCAGAAATAAATATGGATAAAAACAATGTTAAATTTTGTGACAATGGCTTACCCAAATTGACAGCATAGAGGCAAATGGTGGTGTTCTCGTAACTTTAATTGGGTTAGTATTTATACCTCTTATAGGATATGCTTCAAACAGCGCTAAAGATTAGATGTATAAACACTAACTCATTTCAGTTAGGAGTGTATCCTTTATACCTTCAGAATATGCAGGTAATTAAGCGCGCACGATCAACACTCATTTCTGAGGTGCTTACCCGTAGCGAAACAGAGATGACACAAAGTGCATCACTATACTAACGAAGGAATTCCCTCAAACTTAAGTCACCAAAATGAGGTTTATAGAGAATGTACCTGAAGCATCTTTGGACCCACAAATATCCAATCCTCTTCAGGATTCCTGAAAGAAAAAGTAATGAAACAAACAAATGTCAGAGCAGATAATTATATATCTTTCATTAACATATCTCAACCTACTCAACTACAGCCAAAGTCCAAGCTTTTGTTGGATACTGTAAAACTGGAATACTTGCCTATGATTATCAGCTTATATCCATGAAAATCCGTACAATAAGCTTGGACACGCCTAATTCAAATTTGATGACAAAAGTTATAATCATGGATTATATCTAAAAATTTACTTGCACCTACAGTAAAAAACTAAAAATGGTATGTACAGTTGCTTGAAACAATAGGTTAAGAACAATTTGGTTTTGTTCTTATCAGTCTTCCATCATGCCGTTGTATTTTTGAACTTTAAATTGGTGCAACTATCAAATTCCGATACAACATGAAGCAGCAGCATTACCACAACTCAAAGGAATATATTAGAGAAAAAGTGCACAGGAACTTCTAAAGGAATAAAAGGTTAGTAGTAAACGAAAAAAAGAAAAACAATTATAGAAGATGTGCCCGGGTGCATTAAATAATCAAATAATACGGAGTATTACTTTTAGCATTTACAAAACAGTGAAATACTTAAAAATAAGTTGAGAAAATGAACTATCTTACATCATCCAAAATAGATCTTCTTCCCTCAGTAAAGAGTTTGCCGTGATGTAAAACCCCAGCATATATATAATTACTTAATCATATTGATACTGACGTGTTAGATTATTGCTAGTGGATGAATTCAAATCTCAAAATTTACATCATGAACTTTTATGCAATTTTTCTATCTATAAATTGAAGATAGATAACTTGTAAGAGCAAGAGGTGAAGCAGCAAGCCATATCAGAAATAAGTAACTTAATTATCTTAGAAAAGAATCAAACTTTGGTAAGAGGAAACATCCACCTTCAAAACAAATTAATACTTCATTATCAATAGAGTTCCCGAGAGAATATAGTAATCAACATTTCGCGGAACCTCGCCAACAAAACTTAATTAGATGTCAACAGTATGTTAGTATCCCGATGGTGAATGACAAAGATTATTACTACTTGGCTACTTGCTAGCAAGAAATTTCCTACGACCCCAAAATCCTATTATAGACTTGGAATACATCGATCAATAAAATGAATATGGAAGATACCTTGAGAAGTGAGGACATGAGTTTAGCTGGAGTGTTCTATGCGGCGGATAACAACCCTTAAGTAAAGCGTAGTTTGGTGACTTTAGTCCAAAACTATTGACCGCCATTGTTTCTATAGAATGCTTTGACACATTCTTCTTTGCTTTTTGAAAGTCCTAGCCAAAAGTGCAAGAAAAGCAAATCTCATCAGAATATGAAACACCAATCAGAATTCCGACCACTTTAGAAATCAATGAAAACAGTGAATGGAAAGCATCGTCTAATCCTTAAATTGAAATGTGGTTGAGGATCACTTTCAAGGTTATTCTTTAATTTTGTAAAAAAAAAAAAGGGATTTAAGTTTGCATATATACTTACCGAACTCAATGTGGCTTTTCAGAATCGCAAATTTCATCGAATTACCATAGCATCCTTGCCGAGCTAATTCTTTTATCTGCAAGGGAAATTCATATCAGTTCAAGAGATCAATATTAAAGAAAAAGAAACCCTAATTGACAAACTTTTGAAAACTGATAAGACGATAAAAAGAACAGAGAGGAGGGAGTTACATTATATGAAGAAGTAAAACAGAATGGACCAAACCCTAATTTCTGAAAACCCATCTACAAAAAAAAACAAAAAAAAAACATTCAAACAAAAGTAAGCCCTAAGAAAGTTTGTAAAGATCGTACCTGATGGCAGGTGAATAGTTTGTGTACCTGTTAACAAATCAATAAACAATGGGAAAAATCACAAAACACTACTGAAAAAGAAGTGAATATATAAGACGGAAAATGGGTGTGCAGTTAGATTTCGTGTTTAATAGTTTGTTCTCTGCAAGGACTCATCATGTGGACTCCAGTCAGTCCATCCAGAAGTAGTTTTGGTTCATCTTCTCTTCTTCCCCTTTTCTTTCGGCAGTCCTTAGTGTTTTAATCCATCTGTTATCATCTGAATTTCTAGGTTTAATTGATTCACCTCAGCGCCTCCATTAAATCATGAATAAACTCTCCCTTTCAAGGGTATCAGCAGATCTAAGATGAATCAAGAGCAGATTAGGAACGAATTAAGAGAAGATTAGAGATGGCTTAATCGAAGGGATAAGAAGAAAAAAAGATCGAAAGCGAAAGCCGTAAGAGAGATTATGGGTGTGAAGCGGGAAGGTACTCATCACACACACTCTTTGAGTGTAGCCAAAATAACTAAAAATAAGACGAAAATCATCGATTCCTATTGGTCGGGGGCCAGGAGTTCTAGAATTCAAGCTTTTGGCCTAACTTTTAATGTGAGGCAAGTAATTTGTACTCAAATTATATATAACACAAAATGAAGGTCATAACAAAGGAGAGTACTTATGTAATTGTTAAAACGGAAGAAAACTTCATTGTTCCTTGTAATTGCTAAGGGCTCAAACTGCAACAGATCTTTCCAGTAAGGCTCTTCCCATTCTATTCTGAACTCCTTCATCCAATGCCACAAATTCTTGTCCTTGTACTTTTCTTTCACCTCACAACCATCATGAGTACTTTTTCTCTTATATGACCAAATATACGTAATGTAACGTATATGATCAAAGATTGTATACAACAAATACAGATTATTCCCTCTCAGCAACTTGGGGCGATGATTGTGTTTAACATCTTTAACATGTGAAAATGGAATGAAGTGGAACTCCTCATCTTCCAAATCAAAAGCTATGATCCTATAATCTTTGTGCAGCTGGTTACTGTCAAGCCAATGGAGAGCTCCGTTTGCGTAGATACCTATTGGTGAATCCAATTTGGGAATATGGGTGATCCCTTGCTTCTCCACCCACCACCACCACCAACAGTATAGACTTGGACATGAGACTTCTTGCTTGGGTTTACGTAGCGCATACTAACAATCTTGTACTCTTTGGTTGAATGACAATAACCGAACCCAGTTATCATATCCCCTGGAAATTTGGCCAGGCTATCTAGCGCTGGATAAATTTTCGGAACATACACAACTTCTCCTGTGAAGGGATTGCAAATTAAAATGATAAACGTAATTCCTCATGCAAACAGCATTGTTTCAATATTGTCTAGTGAAGACAAGATCACAAAAAGAAATGAGAGAGAGACTCCAAGAGAAAAGAAAGAGAGCTTCACAGGCTCGAATGGAATGGAAGCATTGAAGATTTGAAGCAAGAAAATCTTGGAAGAGGTCAAAGATCTCAAGCAAAGAAGAGAAAGGCTTAATTGTTTTGCTGTTTTTTCAATTTAGTTTGTTTCTGGTTGAGGTCCATTTTGTTTAAGCTATTTGGTTTCCTGGTAGAGGATGAGGGTAGTTCTCTCCTTTTGTTGTTTTTGTTTTGGTTTTGCTTAAGGCCCTTGCCTTCCGTTTTGACTCGCTTAAGCGCATCATTTCTTGTTCTCTTTTTATTTTATATATCAATGAATTTTGAACTTTCTCCTCAAAAAAAAAAAAAAAAAAAAAAAAAAAAAAAAAATGAGAAAGAAAGAAAGATCTTGGGGATACATGAGGACCGTCAGTAACGCTTCAATGATCCTAGGGTGCATGGGTATTTCCAACCAAGACGCTTTTTTCTTTCACTGTTTATCTTTTGAGAACAAATCTTTTCTTCTCAGATAGATAGTATAAAAACAGCATGTTCTTTTCTTTTCTTTTTGGATAGCATACATTTAATTATCAATTTATAAAAATAGTGCAATGCCTATGCCTTAAGTTCCTGGCTAATGCGTTTCCTTTTCTTCTTTTGCTGCTACTGTTCAAGACCGCAATGCAGGAACGAACATGTCCTTAAAATAGTCAATTTTGGACCTTAGATTGATCACATGAGGCCGAAATATGCATTTTTTTTATTAACCTTTTTTCATCCCCTTCAAAATTGGAGTTGGTGCTGCCGTTTACATCCTTCTTCATACAAAAAAAAAACCCTTCAGTTCCTTGATGGAATTAGTGCTGCCTTTGCTGTATATACCTTTTGCAGTTCCAGTTGCTAGTACTCCGACAGAGCTCTTTGCATATGCAACATCAGATTGCACCATTGACTTCTTAATCTGCCCAAAACAGTGTAAAAGAAAAGATTGTGAGCTGGCGCTAGAAATCTATATTACTAACAAAAAGCAACGAAGTTATATTCAGTGTGTGGCTCCATTTAAACCAAAACATATGGGTGAAACAAAAACAACAATTTGGGAAGTCATCGCACAAGATGAGGGTCTGTCATCCTCTGATCAAGTGTATCACAATGAATTCAGGGTGACAATCCAATCCAAATTTTCTCATCATCCAGTTCTTGTTCAACGCCTGTTTACCTGCAAAAAAAAAGAAGAGAGAACACGAATAAAAACTGTTTATGGTACCCTAGATTAATCTGGCTAATCAAGGGAATATAGGACGATAACAAAAAGCAGTTTGTAGAAACAGCAAATTGTTCTTGTGACCACATCCGGTGATGATTAATTTTTTTTTTGTTGCCTTTATTGCTTGATTCAGTGGATGCTTCTTGAGGTCCCTCTCCTTTCAGGTTTGCAGCCATGTGGTTTCTGGTTCCAGGATTCATTGACAAAGTTAAGGAGTGGTGGAGCAATATCTCTTTTTCAGGTTCTCCTAGCTCTCCTCTAGATACGGAAATTGTCTTTGGAAACAAACCAAACCATTGCATGATCCAAGCATGTTATCAATGTATTTGGACCACGGAATAGATTATCCATTGTGCACCATTTCATCAACTCCATAGTGAGTGTTGTTCATCTCTCCTCGGATATGATCAAACTGATCACCATAATAAAGTTTGGTTCTTCTTTCTGTTGGAAAACTATTGTTGTTGCTTATGCATATATGATCATTTGATTCAACGAAAAGCAAACCTACCTTAGTATCAGTCTTATGACGGAGGAGAATTCTCTATGTTTTGCATATCCATTTTGCTTGTAAAGCTTCCTGAATTGGTAATCGATAAAGTATGTCCTCTATGATCTCCGTGGGAAGCGTCTCCATAATGTTGATGGTGTTGGTAAAGTTTTAGACTCTGCCTTACTACTCCGAAGAGTATACCCAAACACAGACCGGTGTGTTCCTTTTATAGATAGGCTAGCTAGGCTCCATTCCACGAGAGAAGCGCTAATAAGGAAACCGAAAGAAAGCGTTTCTTCGGGAAGTTCAAAACAGAGTTTCCTTTAATGAATAAAGAGCAATATGGTCATTTCCCAAGATCTTTCCGAAATTACGTTTATCAAGCTGCAGACCATAGCACGACCGTCCCGAAGTTTCGTCAAAGTAGAAGTTTTAAGGCCATAAAAGAAAAGAGTTGTGGAATTTTAACGCAGTAAATATACATTGCTCCTCGTAACTCGTAAGAGCATCTCCAATAGAAGGTGTAAAAAATCCTATGTGGCCTTTTTATTTAGTCCTTTAATTTATGGGGTCTACACATAGAGTAAATATATGACCTCATATCTAAAAAGCCATCTCCAACATAAGAGAATTTATTTGAAAAAATAGTGAAAAATATGACGTGGAGGTGGAGCCGGAGATGTAGATAACACTTTCTTGAACACCTTCATATTTAGTAATTGGTCCCTCCTAGTTTGTAGGACCCTACTATTGGAGATGGATTTATGCCAAACGGGGGTCTAAAATCCTATGTGTCATTAAAAAATAAAAAATTCACCCTCTGTTGGAGATGCTCTAATGCCATAAAGTTTAAACCAATATTCCAGAATTGCTCTTCCCACTTCTTTTTTGTTGTTCTGTTTGGGGCAAGGGCTAAATATTGATCACAATATGGTAATTACACAAATTATGGATTACATGGGAAACGATTAAGTGTTGTGATTTCACAACAATTAAACACACAGATCGATGGAAATAGGGATAAAATGGTTTTAAATACCTCTTGAATCAAAGATCCAAGCCAGAAATCTGTGCTGTTAAGCGCAGCCAATGAAGAACAATTTTCATTAATTTCAGATATATAAAAACACAGTCTCTCTTACAGCTTAAATGACCAATAACTAGACCTAATCCTACGCAATGGATGGAGAGCACGTGTCCTTCATCAAACGGACAGTAACAACCAATAACAGATTTGCTAAACACACTCAGCTAATTACTATGGGAAGACTAATTAGACAACCCCTACTCTGCACATTGTGACATTGCCTTCCCTTGAAAAACATCTTTGTCCTCAAGGATGAACTTTGGGTAGTGAGTGCGAATGTTGGAGAGATCTTCTCATGTAGCATTCTCTGGAAATGAGTTAGTCCATTGGATCAATACTTGTCTGACCAACCTTTTACCCTGTAGAATGGTCCCGGTGGCTAAAATCTTTTCAGGTAACATGATAATCTAGCCCTCATGATCGACCACTGGAAGGGATGGTGATGGAGTGTGTTTCTGACCAATGTGCTTCTTAAGTTGAGAAACATGAAACACTTGATGAATACGTGAATGAGATGGTAAATCCAACCTGTAAGCCACCTTTCTAACACGCTGAAGGACTGGGAAAGGACCATAAAACTTTGATGAGAGATTAAAATTCTTTCTCAAGGATAGAGAAGACTGTCTGTATGGTTGAAGCTTAAGGTAAACCAAGTCCCCCTCTTCAAAAGATTTATCTGTTCTGGACTTGTCAGCATACATTTCCATCCTCTCCTTAGCTTTATAAAGTGACTCTTTGAGAATATAAATTAGAGAAGCTATTTCCTTCAAATAAGTCTCAACTACATCAACTGAAGTTGTAGTAGTAGAAGGAAAGGCAAGATGAGGAGGTACATACCCATAAAGTGTTTGAAAAGGAGAAAGTTTTAAGCTTGTGTGATAGCTGGTAATGTACCACCATTCTGCAAGAGCTAAGAATTCACTCCATTTGCCTAGTTTGTGGCCAGTAATGCATCTAAAATAGTTTTCTACACAACCATTGACCCTCTCAGTTTGGCCATCTGTTTGGGGATGATAGGTTGTGCTAAGGTTAAGGTTAGTACCCAAAGCTTTGAATAAATCCTGCCAGAAATTGCTGGTAAAAACCTTATCTCTGTCAGACACAATAGAGGAAGAAAATCCATGTAGTTTGACCACTTGATTCAGAAAGGCATGAGTTACAGAAGCAACTATGTAAGGATGTTGTAGAGCTAGGAAGTGAGCATATTTTGTCAGCCTTTCCACAACCATGCATGCTCGGGTATTGGAAGTGGTTAGATCAAACCAGCAGAGTTTGTGTGATCAGCTTTGTTTCTATTACAAACATCATATTGTGACACAAAGGAAAATATGTCTCTGTGCATGCCTGTCCGATAAAAGTGACTTATGGCTCTCACAGAAGTAGCTTGAATGCCAGAATGGCCCCCAATGGCATATGCATGTAATGAACTCAGGAGGTTGTCTCTGACATGACCACCCTCACCTATGTAGAGCTTATTTTTGTATCTCAGAACTCTATCTTTGATTATGTAATTAGGAAGAGCATCAGGGCTGAGTAGGAGTTGACACATGAGATGGTTGGCCTTTACATCATTAACATGGCTCTGTTGAACTTCTTGCACCCAAGTTGGTGTAGACATGACCAATGAATGGCAAGTAGCAGAATCTGAAGGTCTTCTAGAGAGTGCATCAGCAACCACATTGCCACTGCCCTTCTTGTACTGAATGTCATAATCAAAGCCCAATAATTTGATGAGCCATTTTTGCTGTAGTGTAGTGGTAAATTTTTGTTCAAGGAAGTACTTGATACTCTGATGATCAGTTTTGATGATGAATCTGTTGCCTTGTAGGTAGTGTTTCCATCTCTGTAGTGCTGTTACAATAGCTAGAAATTCCTTCTCATAAGTAGATAGTATTGCAGCTCTGGGCCTAATGGTTTGCTGAAGTAAGCAATAGGTTTTTTCTCTTGGAGTTGAACAGCTCCAATGCACATGTCACTAGCATCACTTTCAACAGCAAATGGTTTTGAAAAGTCTGGCAAGGCTAAAATAAGTGTAGTGCTCATTATTTTTTTAAGTGTCTCAAATGCAGTTGTAGCAGTTGGACTCCAGTGAAAGGAATTTTTCTTGAGAAGGTTAGTGAGAGGTTTGCTGATAGCTCCATAATGCTGCACAAATTTTCTATAGTAGCCAGTGAGACCCAGAAATCCTCTCAGTTCCTTGATAGTCTTAGGTAGTGGCCAGGATTGCATACAAGCAATTTTATTTGGGTCAGCACAAACTCCTTCAGCTGTGACTATATTGCCTTTTGAAGTAAATTGTTATGTGCATAATAAAGAGAAAAGAAGACGAGTACCAGTAAAAATATAATGATATTAGAATTTTGATCTTATATCTTAGTATGTTAGAAATTCAATCCGGTGCGTATGCACCGGGTTAGAGGCTTGTTTTAAGAATTATGCTGGCCTCTGGACTCTGGAGAAGAAAAGACAAACCTGAAACTGAACTTTCACAGGTAAAAATTCAGATAAGGAAAGCTGAAGCTGTGATTTCATATGTACAAGAAGCTATTCAAGAAATGAAGACTATGAAAAGACTAGTTGCTGAGATTTTGTTCGGATCACTAAAGGATTTAGTCATTTTCAACTTGGTTTTCTGTTAGGGTGCCTTGTAATGTAAAAATCTGAAATCTCTTCAGATTTAATGACCAAATCTCAAGGTAGTATAAATAACTCTCAAGGTAGTATAAATAATCTCAAGGTAGTATAAATAACTCTACATTCACTCAATTAATAGATTTGTCAAAATCCAAAATAGAAAATAAAAGAAAAAACTGATAAGTGCAAACTTATCAATAAACATCAATGGTGAAGTTAGACAAATAATTAGGTTAAGGAAGGGAAGAAATTCAGAAAAGAGGCAAGAAGAATCATTTAGAATCAGGGAAGAAGGGGATACAGACAAGATAACATTACACTTCCATCCTCCATATTACATACTTACAGACAAATATATAGATGTCTGTTTACAACCGTACGACAACTACCTAAACCACCTAATATCATCCAAACATAAAACATGCACGTATCATTACCAACCCCTTGAAAACAACCTTGTCCTCAAGGTTGTGCATATGTAGTGTTAATCTTTTGACAGCATGCATTACATAAGACATGGTAAGGATAATGACAATGAAGATTATGATGCGCCCACGAACTTTTCCCGCGTAGTTGCTATGTTTCAATGCTAAGAAGGAAAGGTAAACTTCTGCTCTGCTAATACAAGCAAAGCATAGTATATAGCATTCATCACTTGATTTACTTTGTGTCTTATGAACGTGCACATCGATTTCTGGAAATTCTTCGTCAAATATTGGGAAGAAATCGACAATATCGTAAAAAATGGAATCTCGAAATCTTGTACAAACAGTTTCGTGTTTTTCTGCAAATATGTCAAAAGAGTCTTCCAAGTAGATGCATTCTTCTTCTTCAATTAACGCCGAGATGTTTGATGAAATGTTTGAAATGAGATCTTTCATTTCTTTGTTCAATCACCGTCTTTCATCGATATGTGCTGAGAGCATTAAATTGAGATTCCTGATAGCATCAATACACAAATTCATCTCTATACACCGTCCGACAAGATCGAACGGCTCTGATACCCTTGATAAGTGCAAACTTATCAATAAACATCAATGGTGAAGTTAGACGAATAATTAGGTTAAGGAAGGGAAGAAATTCAGAAAAGAGGCAAGAAGAATCAGGGAAGAAGGGGATACAGACAAGATAACATTACATTTCCATCCTCCATATTACATACTTACAGACAAATATATAGATGTCTGTTTACAACCGTACTACAACTACCTAAACCACCTAATATCATCCAAACATAAAACATGCCCGTATCAAAAACAAACACTTTAAATAAAAGACTTCTTCTTGATGAAAAACAGCAAAAGAATAGAGCGCCTTTGAGGAATTAAATTTATCATGTTGCAGCCCGTCGTAGCAAGACCATGGGAAATTTTGTTCATTGTCGAGGTCTTAAGGTCCAAATAATAGAGATTCGTGCATTGGTAACGCAATAGTAATTCATTGTTCCATGTAACTGCTAAGGGCACTGGCAATTAGAACTGCGAATCTTTCCAGATCGGCTCTTCCCACATACGCTAAACTCCTTGATCCAATGCCACGAATTTTTGTCGGTTTAGTTTTCTTTCAATTCACGAGCATTAGTGGTGTTGGTAACTTCCCTCTTATATATCCAAATCTGTGTGCAGTAAGGTTGATTGTAGAATGTTGAATACACCAAATATAAATTCTTCCCTCCCAGCAACGTTGGGCCATCATCGTATCTTAAATTTCGAAAATGTGACAAATCAATAAACTCGAACTTCTCGTCTTCCAAATCGAAGGCCATAATCGCATTATTTATGTTCTGGTTGTTTACAAGGTACAGCCAATGAAGAGCACCATTTGCGTAGACGCCTGGGTAGATACCTGCTGCTAAATACGATGGGTGTATATGGATGGATCCTTTGCTTCTCCACCCACCAACATCACCAATAGTATAAACTAGAACATGGGACATTGTTTGGCCTTGGTAGTGCTATCTGACAATCTTGTACTCGTTCGTTGAATGACAGTAACCAAACCCAAAAATTCTACTCGGATCACAATTATCGCGCTATATAATTACTAGGTCTAGGAGCATAAACAACTTCTCCAGTAATTGGGTTGCAAATTAAGAAAGGTTTTTCCGCATCCGCTCCCTCGATACAAACCAAACCATTGCATGACCCAAGCAAGTCATTTGTGTATCTGTACCCTAGAACGAATTTGCCATCGAGCCGCTTATAAATTTTATCATAAGAGAAGTAATTATAGTTCATGTCGCCACGAATAGGATCATACTCATCACCATAATAAATTTTGTTTCTGTCTTCCTTATAATTTGATTCAGCGAAAAGCAATCCTACCTTATCAGTCTTACTATGGAGGAGAAATCTCCATGTTGTGCATACCCGTTTTACTTGTAAAGCTGCCTCTGTTTGTAATCGATCAAGTATGTTCTCTATCATCTCCGTCGGAAGCTTCTCCATAGTGTTTTTGGTATTGGTTGGTCAATAACCTAGCAACCGTTTTTATATATATGTGGAAAATTGAAGTTATACGGTTTGGGGTTTCGGTGTTTTTCTTTGACAGGCTCAAGAAACTCGAAGGATTTAACTGTCTGAGCCTATGTTGTAAAAGACGAGCGCCTTTGGCGCTTAAGACCAAAAGGCGTAATAAGCTCAGGACAAGCGCCTAGGGAAGAAAGGCCTCAAGGGGAGGCGTGATGACCAATTTATTTATTTATTTTTATTTATTTTTTGGCGCCTAGAGAGCACTTAAGCCCTAGGCGAGGCGAGGCGATGGGCTTGGCGCCTCGCCTCGCCTAGCGCCTTTTACAACATAGGTCTGAGCTTGGGCCTTTAGAACCGTATAACAATGTTTCTCGAAAGTTGGCTCACGCGGCATTTATTGGGTCATAGTGAAGGATGTATGGGTCATAGTGGTATCCTCGTGGAACTCTAATTTCAATGGTTCTGGTGCTTTTAAGCTTACCAAAACTCTGTTTCAAACCACTCAAACTGAAACATAAATAGTCAACTTATCTGTTTGTAGCCCAATTTTTCTTTTTCCTTTGTATCAAAAACCTGCCATTTAGAACATAGGTTTGAACCTCGCCTTGCCTAGCTCCTTTTACAACATAGGTCTGAGCTTGCGCCTTTAGAACCGTGTAACAATGTTTCTCGAAAGTTAGCTCACGCGGCATTTATTGGGTCATAGTGAAGGATGTATAGGTCATAGTGGTATCCTCGTGGAACTCTAATTTCAATGGTTCTGGTGCTTTTAAGCTTACCAAAACTCTGTTTCAAACTACTCAAACTGAAGCATAAATAGTCAACTTATTTGTTTGTAGCCCAATTTTTCTTTTTCCTTTGTATCAAAAACCTGCCATTTAGATTGCAGTATGAGACTATGAGTAACCCTTATTAGTTATGATGGTATGACATGATTAATTTAATATTAATCCATAGAATTTTTTCGGTCCGAAATACATTCTATATAATAATGGAAGTGTTTGAGACATTGAGTTATGATAATAATTCGAGTCATAGTGGAAAATTTGGATCATGCAGCAAACATATATCTGCTCAGTTGTTCAAATTTCGGATTATGGGGCTTGTTTTGATTCAAAATGGTTGATGTTGTGTCATCGATACAACCTAATTCAGATCACAGTGAGTCAATATTAAATTTGTTTTTGGGATTTTTGTGTGTGTTATGATGTAATCATAAAGGATTCAAATACAAAATAATTTAACTTAGCAGATTATTATCTAGTAGCGATTACAGGTTATTTGTTGTGAAACTAGAAAATAGAGAAGAAGACACAAAGTAGAGGGAGAGAAGAAAAGAGGATTCTATTGATATGTGTATGGAATAAAAAGGTTTAGGACTCTATTTATAGAGTTTACATACTTGGTACCCAAGTAATAGGGTTCCACTAAAGTGGGCATCTACATAATAAACTGCCGTTCCCCCTAGATGACCAGTGTATGTAAACTAATTGCCTCATTAATACCTTATCAGGAAAATCTAAAGGTACAAAACCTGATTGAAGGGAAAAGAGTACAATTATGAGAAAACTTAGAACAGTGTTGGATATGCATATATATGTTTCCTCGTTAAAACGTTGACAAGGAAAACCTAGTGGGACAAAACCTTGACGAAGGAAAAAGACTACAACGTGATAGTCCAGTAAAATACCTTTTACTATGATGCTCCCTCTGATAAGTACTTCAGTCAAATCTTGGCTTGCAAATCTATGAGTTGAGACATTCCAATTTCGACGGACGAATTTCTTCAATGCATATGATCATTGTGCTTTCATGGAATGTCTGCTAGTTGATGAAGTCTTCTTTTATGTTACACAGCAGTATTGGCTTCGATTTATATACTTTTGAAAAGTCTACGTTCTTCTTCAACTCATTGAGAACTTATGTGATGTATTAATGCGATCTCGTGATGATTTGATGAAGTCGTTGATAGAGTTTCTTCGACAAAATAGTCAAGACGTAGATACATTACTATAAGTTTATTTCGGTAATACCATACCCACGCATTTTTTGTTTCATATAATCAATCATTTTGAAGTAAACACAAAAATCCTTTAACCAACTTTATCGTTATTGGCTAATTTATATACCTCTGATTAATAAGTGTTAATACGGTCGATTAATTGATGTTTTAATCTTGTTATCCTAAAAATCAACTATGTAATGGTAATTGATCACCAAAACATGAAATTCTTTTGATTTTCTTGTAAAACATCAACTAAGAATCGATGGATGTTTATGCACTCGTAGGTCAATCCTTGGTTGACGTTCTTCATAACACCTATAATCGGTGGATAATAGTTATTAAATAATTTTTTGTTAAAATCAGTGGTTGCCGATGATTGTGTAAGTCCACATACTTGATTTGGAAATGAGTATGATTTCATACTCGGCTTGAGTATTATTTAAAGCCTAGTATTAAATCATTCTCATTTCCAAATTGAGTATGGACTTTTACTATGTTTCAAATCGAGTGCGATACTCCACAAACTTCAAAAACCAGCAATGTGTATATTCATATCTTCCCATTGTAGAAAAATCAATGTGTATGGTGGTTTCTATTAGCCGATTATAGCGTAACAAACCCAAATAAAAATTCGGCATTTTCTTTATCCAGAATCGGTCTATAAGAATGTCCATATGGCCGATTCTGGGTTGATGTTCTTCAACCACGAAGAACATCAATAACAATCGTCTGATGTGTATGTGCATATCAGCCGATTGTACAAAATCGGCTAACATGGACATACACGTCCGCTGATTCTGGATAAATCTAGAAAAATAAAATTTCTAAATAGTTGGAATTTTGAATGTATGAATCAATCAGAAACCTAATTAAGAGAAACGAGTTGATAAAAAAGTACCTAAAAAGGTAAAATTTCATAGATTGGATTTAAGTTATCAAGTATCAATAGTGAGGGTAACTTAGTACTTTTGCCCTTTTTAGAACTATTTATCCGTCTCATCTAGGTGGACGAAGAAAATGATAGCTATGAACTAGTGAGGATCAAAAAACCAAGTTTTTAATGAACCTGTTCAAGGTAATTGTGCATCGATGAGTTTATTTTTTTATACTTTCTCGAAATTAAAATAATCATTATATACGAGTCGTAGATAAAACCGCAAAGAAAAACTATTATCTCACTATGAGTGGCACTGCCTTTCTTGAATTAGCAGGTGGCATTGTTCGCCGTATCGGGATATAATATCATATCGGTCCTCACGGATACAGATATGATACGTGAAAAGACGAGGGTACCAAAATATATCACAATCTTTTTGTTTCAACCTATATAAGTCCTCTACCGAAAGTGATCGTCTATGGACAGAGTCGAGACAATATAGCTATTTGGTTCACACTTCGTGTGATTGTCTGTGGATACGAGATCGAGACAACACAACTACAAGATAACTAGTGTGATTGACTATGGATACAAGATCGAGACAATACGACAACGAAGTATGTTACTTGGTAATAGGTTCAGACTTAACTGTAGCGCCCCCAAAGCTAGGAGCTGCCAAATCCGAAAGTTTAACTATAAAATGAGGCACTAAGGATCTAATTCATCTATTTAAGCATTAATTTAGAAGTTCTAAACAAGATTAACCCGAATTTAAAACCTCTCTGAAATAAAAATAAGAAATCCTCTCAAATTATACATATTCAGTAGTGTGTTGATTTACAAATAGAATATAAACACTAAATAAACATAGCGGAAGTTAACTAACGTAACTAAATCCTCGAAGCTTTCATCTCCACGTGCACAATCTCAATCTGTATCTAAAACTGAGAGCGGGAATGAGTGAGCACATCATCCCTAAAAGGGGTGTCCAGTAGAAATAACATTTAGCTTTCAATTAATCACTGGCATGATTTGGAAAACGATACATGTTTTCTCAAACATTAAAAGACAACCAACTCACTGAAATAAACAATCATGTATATGGAACTAACTCCTTTTTGCAAACAATTATTTCTGTGGTGACATTTACACACCGTAATATTGGTGACAATTACACGCCTACATAGTTATTTTTGTGGTGACATTTACACACCGTAATATTGGTGACAATTACACACCTAGATAGTTATTTCTGTGGTGACATTTACACACCTAGATAGTCTGTGGGTGACGTTTACACACCCGTAATATTGGTGACAATTACACACCTAGATAAGCATAAAAGCATAAAATAAAAGTAGGTATAAATGGAGGAGCGTATCCTATATACTACGGATGGAAATTCTTATTTCCCACAACAATTCATAATGACAAGCAAAACATTACAGGTCCTTTCCAAACCATGGAAAATTAAAATAATTAACAGAACTTCCGGAAAGTAATACAAACAATCGGAAAGATTAAAAGAACCAACATAACCATTGGAATTTAAATTAAACAATGCATGGAAAGCGCAACCAGACTATGCATGAGTTTGATGAACGTAAAATTTTGTAAAACAAAACAACAATGGTCACAAAAGAGTTAAATGTAAATTCCCACCTCTTTTGATGACAAACCACGCCTACCTTGTGATCCACGATCCACTGGTTCATCCTTTGAATCGATCGTTGTTAATAAAGACTAACTTTAAATCACACAAGAACTCTAAGAATCCAGCCAAAATAGCTCATACAAGAATCATATAGTTTTATCTAATGGTTCTAAGATCATTTATGGTTCTACACCTTTTTATTATCTATCTTTAGCATATCTAAGGTTTACTAATTCAATTAGGTTGGATCTATAGTTAGCTAAGTCTTATGAATGTCTACAACTTTGTAGATGAAACCAAGACTAATTTGGACCATAAGGGGTCCAATTCATGTTCAATTGGAAAACTGATTCTAAATCCAAGTTCTCTAAAAAGGCTCATTAACTAAAGGCCTGGTCCAACTGGTCAACTGACGGTCTCCAGCGGTCAGAGGGGTCAAGTCTTGGTCAAAGTACAGTCAATGAGATAAAGTCTGGTCAACAAAGTCATTCTGAGTCAAACTGATTCAACTCAGGATAACAGGGTCAACTTGACTCAGTCAGATGGTTCGAGTCAGGTAAGTCAGCTATACTGACTGGAATGACTAATAGGCCAAAAGCCTAAGTTAAACTTCTATTAGAGATTTCATTTCATTTCTTTTTCTAAACATCAACATCAATCCAGTTATATTAATCAGGAACTACAACACTACAATATTCTCAACTCAAACTTCATAAATCAATTACAACTAATAAATTAGCGTACCTGCAAATGCATCTCTAAGCAAGCTTACACTGGAATCACCATACTATAGACTACACTGGAATCACCAGCAGACATCCTTTTCCTTAACTGGGAAAATGGTCAAGACGTGTGTATGGATGTTACAGGTGTCTCGCCCTTCACTGGAGATGGAGTTCGTTCTTTCGTCCCAGGCCAGGACATTTCTAAAGCCATTTCGCGCAAGCGGTCTAAATACATGGATGAATGTGTTGCACATGACTATGGTTTGGGTGTCTTAGCTTTCACTACTTTAGTGGAGCTTAGCGAAGATACTGTATGTTTTTTCAAGCGTCTGAATTTTTTTTGAGTTAGTAATGATGCTGGTAGTGGTCTTGGTAGTTTTTATTTTCATAGATTGGTATTGCTATTCAAAAGGGTGTTGGTGCCCAGCTCGTCGCTCGGCTGCCAACTAAAAATCCTGGTGTAATTTTCTATATATTTTGTTATATTGAATTTCATAACATTTAATAAGAAAATAAAATAGTGAAATCAACACTATTTATTTTATCAAACAATATTGCCATAACTAAACCCTACAGCACAACTACATTGACAGAGCTCAAACCTCCCACAACATCTAAATCGGTTCATCTCATTCCCACCATGATCTCTTCCTCCAAAGCCATGTATTGAACAAACCATTATAAAAAGCAACACCAACTCCACCAACCCATGGTAAAACTGTCATCTCTGCAACAACCAATTCATTCGCCTTCATAACTCATTCATCATCTCAAGAAACCGATAACCTTCTTCATAGTCACAACAGTATCAACATTTACTTCCATTATCAATTGAACCAAACCTTTTTTTTTTTTTTTTCTTCGAAAAGAGGACAGAATCCTCATATAATAGATTGATACCTATGGTTCTCATAAACACGAGAGTCCATAGCAGTTACAAGATTACGACAGTTTTCAATATAAAGATAATGCAACATAGCTGTAAGTCCATCACCTGTCCAAGTATTTTGAATGACATTTAAGTTACAAAAGGTCGCTATGTTTGATGCCTTTCTAATACTAAATCTAGAAATTAAAATAAAAGCAGTAGCCTTGAAGTTAATACAGAAGTTTATGTTTGTTTCAAAGTCTTCACTAATCATATAACGATGTTGTCTAGCTTTTGCATATTTTCCCATTAGCAGCTTTAGAGTAGGTTCTGAATCACTTTGGAAAGTGATATTGTAGCCACTCCATTCAGTTTCCCACCGGAAAGCAGCTTCAACACCTTTCTCTTCTAATTGTTCTCTAGTTGTACAGTCCTCAAAGGATCCTCTTGCCTCAATTGTATTACCTGAAAAATCCATCAGAGTTATGCCAATTCCAGATTGACTTATTGGGATGTGCATAGTTAGTGCTATGGACATTCTCATACTTAGATATGTTACATGTTTTTCAGGTTCTCTATCCAAAATTTTCAGATCTTCATCATGCATAGGATCATAGAAAAGAGTTTGCATAATATTGTTGCCAGGCCTGTTAACAGTCATTGTACTATTGATAAACTGCACTATCTTTCTTGCCGTGTAAGCACTATTTTGAGTCTTTTTTGGAAAGTGATTTCACACCGCGCTTTCCATATATGCCAGGTTACTATACTACAAATTTCAGACCATTCTATTATCCCTTCTCCTTTTTTTTTTGAAACCAGTCATTTAACCATTCATGAAAGCAATTTTTTCCATCTGTCACAAAATTCATATCAAAGTTTAAGTGCCTGCATACCTGAATTGACAAATTGCACTTGAGAAAGAGATGAGATAAGGATTCTTCATTCTCATTACATAAATTGCATTTAGTATTAATATTAGGAAGAATTGCAGCTACTCTCATACCTGTGGATAATATTGCCTGAGATGCTTTCCAAATGAAAAGCTTTATAGATGGAGTTACTTTTAATCTCCATATTCTACCCCAATCACTGTCAGTAGGATTACTACTTCTATTTATTGTATTATACAAGGATTTTACAGTGAAATTACCTTTTCTTTCTAAGTTCCAGTGGGCAACATCTTCTAAATCAGTTACAGGTATAGGTATATTTAGAATTTTATTAACTGTGTTTTCATCAAAACATATTTGGAGTTTATGTTCATCCCAATTTTTGTTTGTTGTGAGAAGATGACATACCTTTTTCAAATTTGCAGTACCTGTAGTTGGTTTTTTAAGTGGAGCAATAGTATTTGGAATCCATTGATCCTCCAAAATATCAAAAAGTTTCCCATTTCCTATTTCCCATCGACAGTTTTTCTCAATCTCAGTATCACTAGTACAACCTGGAATCTCCATTCCTAAATCACCAAGTCAATTACAACTATAGTTCCACTAACATCTACAATTATCAGTTTCCAATCCATCGTCCTATCTACAATTCATACACCATTTACAATTTCATCAATTCACACATCTTAAAATTATTAATATCAACAGTATCATCATTCAATTCAGAACTACAACAAGAATTACTTCAAGTTACTGAAAAAGAATTACCTTGAATCCAAATTGTAATCCTTCATAGCTGCTCAACCTCCATTTGATTCAGATTCATTCAATACTAGTCTTATCCATGCTCCATCTATTTCTTCTTATCCAACATCCTCAAGAACAACCCTAATCTCTCTTCTTAATCATTCACAGGAAAACCCTAATTCACTGATTCAATCCTCAAACAACTCTAAAGCTTTAATCAATCATCGAATAAGAACAAACTCATCTGTTAATTTCTTCCTAATCCTTACCCAAAACGAGTTCCAATAGAAAATACAGAAACCCTAATTTCTCAATTCTTCACTATGATTTGAGAATCGAACTCTAATTTCTCTTCTTTGCTAACAACAATGAAAACCCATCTCCAATTGATCGATTTCATACTCAATTCTACAAAAACCTTCAATCAACCTTATCTTCCCGAAACCCTAACATCTGATTCTCAATTCTTCTTCCAGAACTTGAACAACTCCAACAACAACACCATCACCAACATTCATCCCTTAATATGTCCCCTAATTTTATTTTCGATAACACGGCCTCAGAAATCTCACAGAATCACCAGAGGCGAAGAACAGAAAAAGAAGAAAGAAAGAAGAAGAAGAAAAAGAAGAAGAAGAAGAAGAAGAATGAAGAGAAAGAGAAAAGAAACGAGAGTTTATCTTCTAGATTTGGGGATAAGGCCGACCAAAATACTGAGGCGCCCAAAAACTTTGATAAGGGCTGCCAAGGCGGTTAAACTGAAAAATGACTATTTTTCCCTTCAAACAAATCTAATGATATCTTCTTTGTCCGATATCCGAATGACACGGTCGAGTAGTCCATTCCATGTAACTTTTCGAGATCGATCTAACGATATTAGTTCCGAATCTAGATTGTTGTTAGATTAATTTCTATTAATTAAAATCTATTTTAACTATTCGAGTAATTATTGGCTAATTCGTCTCTTGATCATCGCTAGACCAGTCAAATAGCATTGACGAACTTGAGGGTCCTTAAATTCTCCCCACCTTATTCATTTTCGTCCTCGAAAATCGAACCATCCTTCTAGTCTTCAAAACTCCCCACCTTATTCAGAAATACAATCTCCCGTCTAAGTGTAAGTACTGCACATACTTACAACTGCGCGAAAATTCAACTCATTTAAAATGAGTTCGAAACAACAAGAAATAAAACACAAACCTATATCTTTCTACAACTAAAATTTGCCGCTTTAGGTTGAAAACACTATATTCTATTTCAATAAATTATTGGTTCTAAGTACACTAGAAGATACTCTATAATAAAGTTTCCATATGATATTCAGGATCTATCGAATATACTAATCTTACTTTTTTTTTCCTAGTATTGGATTGCCTACGCGATCATAATTTTTTTTAGACTAATTATTCTTTAATCTCTATCGGCTATAAGATTATAATACAATTGGCTTATCCTATAAATTTGTGTTCCAATAAATAAGTACGTCTAAGTTCTTTGCGCTAATTTTATAGTCTAATATTTAGTAATAGAATATAGTTTCATGTTTGCTATATATTTTATCTAATATAACTAATTCAAATTTGATTTCACTTCAATTTATAATATTTAATATTTTAACTTTAATGTTATACCATATAAAATTTTCTAAATATTATCTGTTAAAAGTTTGCTATCAACTTAATTACTCAAAATACTATTATCAACTGTGTTATTATTCTCATCATTCTTACTACTATCGTTATTGGTTTGTTGATTGACCAGCTGGTACACTAAGTCTTAATCTTTAAATATGATTCTACATTCACGTAAAGATTGATATAATTGATTTTATTTATTCATATCGAGTCTGTACACTATATATATATATATCTTGTTAAATATTAGCATTGAAAATTTAATATTATTTCAATTTGAGTCCGCATAAAACTGTAATGTATCCTAATAGTCTTTAGATTTTTCTATTAATGTAAAGTATCCTATTAATATACGAATTTATTTTCTTTCAAGTCTATTTTTGTACTAAGCATTCAGGTACTATAGATATCACTTCATGTTTATATTTTAGTGATTTAGTGAATCATTTGTTGGACCAAAAATAATCTGGTTATAAGATCGTTAACAAGTTTAGTCTTTATTTTATGCAACACATGACCTCACGTTCTTAATCTTACCTATTAAGTCTTATATAAACTATCTGGTTTAAACGCAAAACATATAATTCTAATTTGTCATTAATTAACTTTACAAAACTTAACCGTAATAAACATTAATAATCTTCCATAGCTATTTAATCTTAATCATATTTTATCGCTATATATTTGTTAATGATATTTTAATTTAAGTTATCTTCAATGTGATACTAATTTAAATTCTAACAATTTAAGTTCGTCATACTAATTTTCCATTTCAAAAAATGATTGAATCTGTTTACGAAGAAGGATCCTACAAATCTTTCTAAGTGAAATTATAAGCTATCAGTTTTCTAAAAGAGCTATATCATACTTCTATGATCGGTCATCTCTGCATGCAGTTGCCCTGTCAAGGTTGGACAGGCCCAACAATGCCTTCCTACGAACAGAGAAAACACAACCTTCACTATTCTCCAATGCTGGATTAACAAAGTGTTAACTTATTACGACTAATTAATCTCTAATTATCTATTAAAATATCTAGCTATTATGTACCTGGTTTCAACCTACAATTTTTTTATTTCATACTTTATACAATAACAAACCTACACAAAACAAAGAACAAGCAGATCAACATGTTATACAAATCAATCAAATCAATTCACTTCATAAATATTTTAATTAGTTCTTGGTAGCTTTTAGTGATTAAGATTTATCTCACAACCCAACCAAGTTCTAAGATAATCTAATAATCTATCTGGCACTGGCTATTATCTATTTTTTCCCATGTAAGATCTAATGGTGAGCTCTGATACCAACTTTGTAGCGCCATCAAAGCTAGCAGCTGACTAATCCGAAAGAGTAACTTTAAAATGAGGAACTAAGGATCTAATTCATTTATTTAAGCATTAATTTAGTAGTTCTAAACAAGATTAACCCGAATTTAAACCCTCTCTGAAATAAAAATAAGAACTCCTCTCAAATGATACATATTCAGTAGTGTGTTGATTTAGAAATAGAACATAAACACAAAATAAACATAGCAGAAGTTAACTAACTAACGTAACTAAATCCTCGAAGCTTTCATCGCCACGTGCACAATCTTGATCTGTCTCTGAAACTGAAAGTGGGAATGAGTGAGCACATCATCCTTAAAAGGAATTCCCAGTAGAAATAACATTTAACTTTCAAGTAATCACTGGCATGATTTGGAAAACAATACATGTTTTCCCAAACATTAAAAGACAACCAACTCACTGAAATAAACAATCATGTATATGGAACTAACTCCTTCTTGCAAACAATTATTTCTGTGGTGACATTTACATACCGTAATATTGGTGACAATTACACACCTTGATAGTTATTTATGTGGTGACATTTACACACCGTAATATTGGTGACAATTACACACCTAGATAGTTATTTCTGTAGTGACATTTACATACCTAGATAGTGTGTCGGTGACGTTTACACACCCGTAATATTGGTGACAAGTACACACCTAGATAAGCATAAAAGCAGGAAAGAAAAGTAGGTATAAATGGAGGAGCGTATCCTATATACTACGTCTGTAAATTCTTATTTCCCACAACAATTCAAAATGACAAGCAAAACACTACAGGTCCTTTTCAAAAATGTTCTCTGTATTTCGAAAATGGTAGGGGAATGTTAGAATATTTTCAAAATATAAGTATGTTTGCTGGAATTTTGAATCAAGAATTCAAAAGGTGCGTCTGTTCATGAACAGATTCATGGTGTTTCACTTGGAAGGTGGTTACTAAATCCATTGGTTACTAATACCGATTGGTTTAGTTAGTCATGAGAGGAAAACCATATCTGTAGACATGTCCTTTTCTAGATAGATATGTCTTTTCCTGGACAGACATGAAACTCCTCTCAATAGTATTTCTGGCCCATAAATAGAGGATGGTTAAGGATAACAAACATCAGAATAATCTCTGCAATACTAGTTACTCAATTAGGTTTCTTTTAGGCATTATCAGCAACAAGAGTACTCTTCGGTGTGATCAAACAATGCACATTTGACATCACACAAACTATTAGACTCCATTGTATCCTGACGACAGTTATTTCTTGGAATCCCTTGTGCACTCTATAGGGAAGAAATATTGTTTGAAAGACAGCGATTATGTGCCTTGGAGTGCTTGGGTTCTCAATGTTTTCTCCATCAGATTTACTACAGTATCCTCTTTGTCAAGGATAACATAGTTATCCATCCTCAAGACTCTCGACTAAGTCAGTCAGATGACCAAGTAAATAGCTCAGGTCTTTAGCCTAAGTATTCGTTCTTCAGGTGAAGTTGTTAGTCAGTTATTGAATGAGTTTTAAACTCTGCAACAACCGTATAACATTCGTGTTGTATCTTCTCATATGATTAAAGGGGAATAATCGTTTGGTATAGACCCAAGTCTGTTTGGTTCTTTGGGAAAACGCTTGGTCCATAATTATTTGAAAATATAAAACGGACAAAAATACCCATCGTGTTATTTTCTTGTAGCAGTTCATTTTATTATTTTTGATAAACTCTCACAAAATTACTAAGAAATAGGATTTAGAAGAATCAAACCTTAGTCGGCATCAGTGATAGAAGAGAGATCTAGAGAAACTGCTCAAGGTAAAGTACAACCGGAATAATAAGAGAAGGATGGATATGTCTCTTTCTCTAAACCCACACTGATATGGAAACCGAAATGAAGCCTTTCTTTTCACGAAGTTTAAAATGGAGGTTCATTTTAACCGAATTCTTCAGGCATTGCATACCGGTTTTGCTTCTAAAGTTCAAGTATTCTCTCCACGATGTCTGAGTGAAGCTTCTCCTTGGTGTTGTGGGTGCTGGCCGTAACCCACTGCAAGTTAATAGGGATTGGGTTTTGAATAAAGGGTAATATGGTCATTTACAAAGATAAAGCAGTTTTACACAAACCATTGCACGACCCAACCTGTTATCTTTGTATCCGTAAGCTTGCAAATTAAGAAAGGTCTTACACATGTCTGGATTCTGGTTTCCAATAACCATTGCATGACCCCGAGCATGTAATTGTAGGTGTATGAACAGATTTGTCAAACATATTATCAAGTCTATCATAAGAGCAACAGTACTAGTTCATCTTGCCAGTAATAGCATCGTACCACCATAACAAAGTTTGTTTTTCTCTTCCTCGTAATATGATTCAGCGAAAGAAAACCTACCTTATCAGTCTTATTGTAGAGGGAACAATCTCCATGTTTTACATATCTGTTTCGCTGGTAAAGCTGCTTCAATTGATAATCGACAAAGTATGTTCTCCCGGGGAAAGTAAACTATAGTGTTTCCGGCGCTGTCAATAATTAAAACGTTGAAGATGAAATTTAATCGACTCCGGTTATACAGAAAAGGCACGACAGAAACCGAAAGGATATCTTCGCATAAAAAAAAAAAAAATGCAATAAAAAAGAAAAAATTAAAATGCATTGGAACTTCATAATTCAATGATTTCAATAAAAAAGAAAAGACAAGAAAAGAAAAAACAAACAGTACTATTTGAAAGGCAAGATTTTTTCTTGACGAAAAACAGAAAAAAAACAAAAACATCTTAGGATTCTTAGCTGTAATTTCCATGCGTTACCGACGATCTTGACCCTTTTCCTTTTTTAACGACAATATTGAAACGGTGCTGTTTGCATGAGGAATTAAGTTTATCATGTTGCAGCCCACATCAAGACCATCGACAAGTTTGTGCAATGTCAAGGTTTTGAGGTCATAACAATAGATAAACCTGCATCCGTAACGCAATATAAATTCATTGTTCCTTGTAACTGCTAAGGGCTCTATGACGCGCAGATCTTTCCAGAATGGGTCTTCCGACTCTATACTGTACTCCTTGATCCAATGCCATGAATTCTGGTCATTGTAATTTCCTTTCAAATCACAAGCGTTAGTGGTGTTGGTATTTTCCCTCTTGTATGCCATAATATATGTGCAGTAAGGTTGACTGTGGACCAAATATAAATTCTTCCCTCCCAGCAACTTTAGGCTATGATCGTATCTTACATTTTGAAAATCTGACAAATCCATAAATTTGAATTTCTCATCTTCCAAATGGAAGGCCATAATAGCATAATCTTTGTTCTGCTTGTTTAGATTTTTACGGTACAGCCAATATTCGTTCTGCTTGTTTATATTTTTACGGTACAGCCAATGAACAGCCCCATTTGCGTAGACACCTGCTGCTGGATCCGATGGGGATATACATGGTGCTGCTATATCCGATGGGGAAATATGGACAGATCCTTTGTTTCTCCACCCACCACTACCGATAGTATAAACTAGAACATGAGACCTTAGGCCTTGGTAGTGCATTCTTCCAATCTTGTACTCGTTTGTTGAATGACAATAACCGAACCCACTAATTTTACACGGATCGCAATCTTGCGCAATAGATTTGTCAAGTCTAGGAGCATAAACAACTTCTCCAGTAATTGGATTGCAAATTAAGAAAGGTTTTTCCATATATGCTCTCTCGAAACAGACCAAACCATTGCATGATCCAAGCATGCAATGTGTGTATCTGTACCCAACAATTTTTTTTCCTTTGAGCATCTTATTAAGTTTATAATAAGAGGAGTAATTGTAGTTCATCTTCCCACCAACCGGATCAAACTCATCACCATAATAAAGTCTGTTTTTCTCTTTCGGATAGTATGATTCAGAAAAAAGTAAACCTACCTTATCAGTCTTACTACGGAGGAGGATTCTCCAAGTTGTGCATACCTGTTTGGCTCGTAAAGCTCTTTCGATTGGTAATCGACAAAGTATGTTCTCTATCATCTCTGTCGGAAGCTTCTCCATAGTGTTGTCGTTGTTGGTTGGTCGATAACCGAGCAACCGTTTTATATATATGTAGAAGATTTAAGTTATAGGGTTTGGTTTGTTTTTTTTTTTCTCTGACTTAGAACCGTATAACAATGTTTCTCGAAAGTTGGCTCACGCGGCATTTGCAGGATATATAGGTCATAGTGTTATCCTCTTGTGAAGAGCTCATTTCCTGCAATATGGAACTCTAAATTCAATGGTTCTGCTACCTGCAGTGCTTACTAAAACTGTGTTTCAAGCTAAGCAAATCAATTTTGAGAAAATGGAATTAAGAGCATTTTGGCAACATCACCACTCAAACTATCAATGTCAAAGCTCAAACGGAATACATAAATGGTCAGTTTGTAATTTCTCCGTAGCCCAATTTTCTTTTCCTTTGTATCGAAAACCCACCATTTAGATCGTGTGACATGACATGATTATCGTAGAATTTCTTTGGTTACGAAATATAATTCTGGAAGTGTCTGAGGTATGATAATAAATTGAGTCAGAGTGGAAAATTTGGATCATGCAGCAAATACATTTGCTCACTTGTTAAAATTTAAGATTATGAGACTCGTTTTGATTCAAAATGGTTAATGTTGTCTCATCTGATACAGCCGATTTTTTTTAATATGAAGTGACATTCCATACTTTGGGCATGAATTCTCTCTCATAAGCCGTCCAGATACAACCCAATTTAGATCACATTAAATTAATACTAAATTTGTTATTGGGATTTTCCGTGTGTTAAGATCTTATCATACAGGATTCACAATAAAAAGAAATCCAACTTAGCAGATTATTATCTAGTATCGATTAAAGGTTAAAAACTGAAGTTTATCTCGGTAATATTTGCACCTCGCATTTTTTGTTTCATCTAATCGAGAAGGTATTCATGAAAAGGCTATGAGAAACCTGGTTAGTTTTGGGTTTATCTCAATTATTTAGGACATATCACGAAGACAAAATACGGTCATTTTGAGCATCGCATCAGATATATTACTCCCAACAAAAACTAACGACCTGGGGTCTAGTTTTTATTTAAAAAAATCTGTTCTCTCATTCACTCTTTCTGGTTTCACCACCACCAATCAGCTCCACTCCACCACCAGCAAGCGGCAGCGCCATCACCTCTAGCAACAACACAACCACCAACTAGCAGCACCACCAGCCAACGCCACCACCACCAACTAGCAGCATCACCAATGAGTACCACCAATGAGCACACAAACCACCATCACTAGCAACCAGAACGAACACCAACTATCACTAGCACCACCACGAACGGGCACCTCCAACCAGCTCTGCCACCAACCACCACCACTACCAACGAGCATCACCACCAATACCATCGCCGCCACCAATACCCAGCACCATTAACCATCACAAACCGGCACTACTACGAACTAGCAACACCACCAACAATATTGGTTTTCAACAAAAATTAGGCAGAAAAATGATGAAACCAAATTCGGTTCAGCATAAAATTTGTATTTCAGCAACACAACACGAAGAAACCACATGCACCAAATTGAATAAACTAGGAAAATTTTAGTTGAAACCAAATTTGGTTTCATCATAAACATATTGTTTCACCATTAATCTTTGGTTTCATGATAAAAAGTAGGCAAAAATCAGATGAAACCAAATTTGGTTTCAACAAAATTTACCGTTTTCACAAACACAAAAATTGGTTTTAATGCTGTTTGGGTTTTGTAAAATTTGATGAAACCAGATTTGGTTTCATCATTTTTCTGACATTTCACCAACACAACAATGATGATGTATCATTATTTTTTGATGATGATCTGGAGGTGTTGGTGATGTTTGTAGAGGATAGAAGGAGGAGGAGACGGTGTTGTTGGTGGAGGATCTGGACATATAGTGGTGGGAAGAAAAGATAAGGAGGAAGAGGCGATGAGGGAGAATGAGGTGTTGTTGGTGTCAAATCAGGAATAAAACGAGAAGGAGGTGTTGGTGGAGGAGACGGAGGTGTTGGTGGAGGAGACGGAGGTGCTGTTAGTGGCGGATATGGGTGACTGAGGTACTATTGATGAACATACAAGTAAAATAAAAAGAGAAAGAG
The DNA here is from genome assembly GCA_023531105.1 of Papaver atlanticum. Lineage (NCBI taxonomy): Eukaryota > Viridiplantae > Streptophyta > Magnoliopsida > Ranunculales > Papaveraceae > Papaver > Papaver atlanticum. The sequence goes on along the minus strand of JAJJMB010008256.1, from coordinate 1,189,671 downwards.
GTGTTGGTGGAGGAGACAGAGGTGTTGTTGTTGTAGATCTATCTTTTCTCACTAGTTTGGTGGGGACGTAACTATTGTTGCTGCCGGTGGTGATGGTGTTGGGGAGAAAGAGGCGGAAGAAAGAAGAAAAAGGAAAGGAGAGAAGAAGAAGAAGAAGAAACCAAGGTAACAAGGGCATGTTTGGCTTTCTTAAGTTAGTAAAAACTGAACATAAACATTTTAAATAGAAATCGGGTTTTTATCTCATTTTTATTTCAAATGGTTTTTTTATATAAGTAGTAATATGTTTGGAGTTTTTGTACCCCAAATTTGGTCACCTTGGTGTTTTAATACTAGTTATTTCTTTGGATGGCTCATCCCGTAAATCTTTAGGTTATGATAGTTAGGGGTGAGCATGGGCTTATGGGCCGGTTCTTACCTCATCCTCATCCAATTATAAATATAAAAGTTTCATGGACAACACTCCAAGCAAACACCTTAAGAATTCCTAAACTATCTATATATTTTCTAAAAACTATATAAATGCCCATAATCTAACGGTTGTGGATGTCCAACTGATTTTAAGATTGCATCAGGACCCAATCCATAATCCGTTGGATCCAAAAAATTCCATCAGCATCCAACCCATTAGCTAACGGCAGGGATGGAGCGAGGACTTATATGCACTACACCATTTTTACTAATTCGTAACAGGAAACTGCTGTTACAAATTGGTTGTAACAGCTTATAGCTGTTACAAAACTTGTCAGAATTCGTAACTGCTCTATAGCTGTTACGAATTGTAACTGGATATAATTCCACATGTGCCATTTGCGTGCGTGGGTGATCACACCTTCATTTTTCCCACCCAAGCCAGGCAGGACATGAGGATATTTCCTCCCATGGTCACACCTTCACAGCCATTCACTCGACTACTTCTTTATCTTCTCGACCTTCTCTATTTTCTCCTCCCATTTTTTTCTTCTCCAAAAACTAAAGAAGAAACTAAACATATGAGGGTTTCAATTAGGGTTTCATAAAGTCACTGAAATATCTTGTGCGAGTCTATCAATTTATCTGAGGGTTTCTTTTTCAGTTTCAAATCTCTATTCTTTTAGATCTGTTAATCGATTTCATCTGATGATTTTAAGGCTTCAAAATTTGTTAACCGATTTCATCTGATGATTCACTTATTTTGATGTAGTTGAAACTTGGAAGATACTTGTTAATCGATCTTCAACTAATCCTGACAAGGTATTTGTTCTACTTTATCTGTTAGATTTAGGTGTTTGTTTTAGGGTTTCGATTTTCTAAGGTTTAATTTTATTTATTTTTTGTTTTGATATTTTCTATTTACTTGATCATTTAGATCTTAGATGAAGATTGGGTTATGTTTATTTTTCAGTTTAAGCTTTGGTTTTTGGAGATTTTTGATTCTAGGTTTTTGATTTTAGGCAGAACGTTTTGTTAACTTTTTATGGGTGTTTATAGCATCTAATAATCTACTTTATTTATTTTTATAGGTGTTTATAGCACATCAAAGCTCAATGGTGGAGATCTAGATGAAATCCAGGGTGGAGAGGTGGCCATTACAAAATTGCATTCATGTAAAGGTCCTGAGTTTGTTCTCCGGCACATAATAAACAGTATAATGGAAGAGTAGTTGCTTGATTTAGTAAGTGGGTAAGTGAATTTCAAACCTCGCTTGCTCCATTTAATAAATGTTTCTCTGTTACCTGGTGTTATCACACATAATAAACTGTATAATGGAAGAGTAGTTACTCGATTTAGTAATTGGTTCGTTATTGTTAGAGAAATTAGTAAATGGCTAAGTTAAATTACTTATAAATCTGTGCCCAAATATGCCTTTAGGGGCTTGATAGATTGCTTAGTTTCTGGTTATGCCTTTAGGGGCTTGTGCCCAAATACTGTGACCAAATATGTCTCTTAAAAGTTTGGGATGTAGCTTAGGGTTTAGGGGATTTAATCAGTTCGTCGTGTCTTTTTTGAGAGGAGACTTGCGGACTTCCACCACCTGACCTGTCATTTTCTCAGTAGAAATGTATTATGTTAAGACTTGCCAGAGTTTGCAAGTCTACATGACAGAGTTTGCAACTCTACATGACAGAAAGATAGGCTTTGGTCCAGTGCTTTGTAATTCGGTGGTGAATTGATAGCTAATTAGATTCTCAATGGGGCTAGAAGTTGCAAAACACTATGGGTTTTCTGTTAATTGTTCGGATGTAGTAGTGGATAGTTTGTCATGAGATTGTAATCTGCACACTGAGTGTTTCACCTCTGGTTTGGTGATATTTGACAGCAACTTGTTTTAGGTAACGTGACCGAAAGTGAAAGATATTGCAGAAACTTTTATGAGTTCCACCACGAGAGTATAGCTATTGGATTGCAGAGTTTCTTAGGATTTATTAGTTTCTGCTTTTGAGGAAACATAATTTGTGTTCTCTCTTGTAAACAATATGCGGATTGGATTGGTGATACAGCTTCACTGAATATATTTTTTTGTTAATTGAATTTGAGTTAATTCTAGATATCAAATTCATGAATTTAGAGCAGATTATCAATGATGAAAATGTTTCATTTTTCAGTTTCGAGATAAACCCTATTTATTGATTAGAAATACAAGTTGGGTTTAGTATTTTTTAGATTTATATAAAATTATGGGAGAACAGTTAGGAAACATGTATGTTTGGATATTGCGTACTTGCAACTGTTATGACCGAAAACAAGAAATGGTAACTGCAGGTCCTTGCAGTGGGAAGGTTCGTTTTTGCTTTGTTTTCTCTTTTTTTGTTTTTGTATTTGAGCTAAGCATATTGGTGATTTTTCCCAACTGAAGTTTAACTGCATTTTTTTTTGTTAGACTTCGACGATGGTTGGGCGTGTACTGATGTTACTGAGTAAGGTACTAGTATTACTGTAGTGTTCATCTTATTATTTATTTTTTGGTTTTAGTTATTATTCTCTGACCTTCAATACTTTTTTATGGCATTGAGCCTTCCAACATCCTGGCCATGGCATGGTAGTTTCTGATGTTGGTTATTGTTGTTGGTTAATTTTCCTGTTGTGTCAACCTCGTTCTGATCGTTACCTTATCTATGTGTTTGTTGTCCTGATTGTATCATTGTTAATGTTTCCAGGAAGCAGACTTAATGTTGGTGTGAGGAGTATTTTCTGTATTATCAAGAAAGTAGAAAAAGGGTGGTGGATGCATCTTTTACGTGGTAGTGAGAAGCCACCACACTACCTAAAAATTGATTGTCAAATGGGCCAATAAAGATGAAGCAGACGGTCTGATAGACTATTCAATTATTATTTTTTGGTTCTCATAGTCTTCTAATTGCTGTTATTTTCTATGTGGTTTAACTAAAATTTTGGATGTTGTTTTCAGAAACACCCGATATTAATACACGAGATATGAATTTCTCGGTACGGTGTTAAATCCTTCATATGCATTTCTCTTAAAGTTTTCCTTGATGATGGCCTAAACTTGTATTGATTTTGTTTACAGCAACTCGGCGCCATGGGTGGAATGGTGGCGTGAGAGGAATGAGCGGCATGAATATGGCCAGCTTGATGCAAGGAATGGGTGGCATGGATATGTCCGGCATGGGTCATATGGTTGACGACAGCGACGATGATGGTACTGGATCTTGACCCTTTATTTTATCCACAATATTTGTTAATTATATGGTTGAAGTAGTAAATTCGAGATAAAGAATCCTTCATGACTTCCTTTCATGAAACCAATAGCCTACTAATTCGAGGTTTAACTTGTCTAATCCGATGCATCTTTTGATGTCCCCCAAGAGCCTGACCGGTCGAAAACGTCTTATTGCACAGTTTACACTTTACACCAATGGATATTTGAACTTATCAGTTCTTTCATTGTATCTCTCGTTGAACCTTGCAGTGCTTTTTTCAAGGGATTACTCCTAAAGATTGATTTATGACCACCCAAAGCTTGATAACTACCAAAAGATTTTCCACAAAAAGCACAACTGAATGTACCAGAAGTAGAAGACAATATTGTTATCTGCATCTAAGGTGCTTCTAACTTTGTCTTCTTCACAGTATCTATTATGATTTGTGACCTGAATGTACCATCTTTTGTCATTGAACCATATTTCTCATTGAACCATGATTCTTTTGAAGTCATTTTCATCCTTCACAACTTAAAGAGTAACCTGATGATCAAGATTGGTACATTTAGGTCTTTTAACTACCAAACCTGACTTGTTTGACTATTCTTCTTAGATAATGAAATGGAGAAGCCAGGAGAAGTAGAAGTTGGCGCTAAAGACGTTCAGAAGACAGGCTGCTCATAGCATATTCATTATCAGTGAGTTGTCATTTCCAGATAAATTGCAAAATGATATTTTGTTCTTATTTAGAGTGACAAATGGTGCATCTTGAGATTATTTTGTTATTGGTTATCCCCTAACTATGCATCGTAGGTGTTTATCTTCTCTGCAGAATCTATGTTTCTATGGGTCCAGTTCTTTTGTTCAATTTTACATCAGCTCATCGTATTGATCTAATGAGAAAGTGTTGTTTACAGGGAAAAAACGTCTGCAGGTATATCTTTGTTTTATGTGGAGATGGTGCAGGGACAGTGAATAGGATTTGGTTTTGTCTAGTTTGCACATCTTGAAGATGCTAGAGCTTCTCATAGTTTGAATGAAAACAAGACATTGCAAGGAGGATCATCAAGGTAGACAGCTACCTTGAATTAACCAATGATCAACTGTTGCAATGATAAATCATTTTTTGGCATATATGTGGGTGGTTTTTGTTCTGTTATATATGTGAATGCATAGGGGACTTCACAGATTTCCTGCAGTGGGGTTGGCATCAACTTGTGTACATGCTATTCACTGTAAGTACTTTACTTGTATACTTGATAGATTTCATGTTTCTTACAATTTTATTACCCTGGTGAGAGAGCTTATAGAATTTGGTTTGTTGCAGGACCAATTGCATTGATTGCCTGGAAGAATCATCATTAAAGATAACTTAGTTGTGGATTTGTGCTTGGCTAAATCTGTAGCGGTAAGTTGTCTTCTCCAGTTCTCTTACTTCCCTGTAACAATAATTTCATCACTTCTCCATTTTGCTCATGTAGGATTTGACCCAATTATTTGCATATTTTAAATATGTGAATGCAGGTGACTTCACATAAAGTCAGTTGAAGCAGTAGTAGCCATCCAGATAAATTTCAATCCCTGGTAAGTACTTTACATGGTTATACTTTTATTATTAAGTTTAAATTATGGATTTTGACCTTGAGTTTGTACTTGCGAGGTATTACACTAGTGGGAAATGTACTGCAGTGTGATTGGAGAGGTGGAAGGTGCATCTAAGGTGCTTTATTTATATCCTTATTTACATGACCATGATTCTAATGATGAAACTTCATATGACCATTCGGCTCATGTATGATTTGATCCAATTATTTGCATTTCTTGAATAGTATCCAGCTACCTATTTGGTAATTGATGATGAAGAAGATTAAGTACCTGTTATCCCCCCTTCCTTACTGATATATGAAATGTATGAACTTTCAGTAAAATGTCATGTGTTCTTAAATTTCCCTGCAGTCACAAAAAGGAGTATCACTGAACTTTATTTTCTGAGACTGTTAAGATTTTCTGTACTTTTGGACAGTCTCTTGCAAAAATTAATTAGTTCAGTTTAGATTCCAGTCACTGCCTTCAATAAGGCAGCAGGGATAACATGAAATATATGTTACTGTCACTTTTAGTACTAAGGGAATAAGATTATTTAGTTTGTAGAGGAAATGTGGATGTCGAATGTATACTTGGCAGTGATTTCTCTTTCTTTGTTATGCACTTATTCGGAGTATTTCAGTAATTTGTACTTCTCGTCGTGACTTGAAGGTTTGATGATCTGTGGGATGGATGGAATGTGATGAAGGTTTGATACTGCTTCGTTCTTGGAAGAGATGGCTCGTGCAAGAGCAATGGGCATTGAAGTTACTACATAGCTGCAAGAGCAATGGGCATTGAAGTTACTACATAGCTGCTGCGGCATTGGATTCCATCAGCTTCACCAATTCTACTTCAAATGTGAAGGCAAATACTGATTATGTGAGTCCTGTTTCGGTTGGTTTATTCTTATCTCATATACCTTAGGAATAAAAACTTAGGAATTATGCAATAGAATAAAACTTAGGGATTGTCTTTTAAGTTCCGAACCAATTCGAATGTAGAAAGAACAAAAGTTATTGTTGAATGTGTGATTGAATCTATGGGATGGATGGAATGAAAGATTTGCAGGTTATTCATAACTCCAGCGTATTTCCGACTGAATGTGTACTGACCATGGTCAATATTGACCAGGTCAAAGAGGGAATATTTGACAGGAAGTAATTTTTTTGATGTTACTAAAAAATTCGCAACTGCTCCAAGCTGTTTCAACCTGTCCTCTAGTAACAGCTCTTAGCTGTTTCAAAATGACACGTAGTAACGGATGAGCTCTATTACGACGCCATTGTTACAAAAAAATCGTAACAGGGATTACCTGTTTCAAAATGACACATAGTAACAGCCGCCGTCTGTTACAACCCCTGTTACAACCCAAAATTCGTAACAGATACAGGGCCGTTACAAACATTTGTCACGCCACCTTTTGAAACAGAACCTGCCTGTTACAACCCTGTTTTGTAACATGTAAAATCTGTTTCTAATGGGCCAAAATGGTGTAGCGATGCTCTGAGGTCAAACATATTTTAATCTTACACTCACCAAAACTTTTTTTTTATATATATTTAATAAGCTACGGTTTAAGGTAATACGGATACTGGCATGGTATAAAAGCTTTACCTCTTTTGTGATAGCGTTGATGTCAACAGCCGACAACAACATTTCATGGTTGAAAAATTTGAAGATTTCGTATTTTATCTCTAAGACTATAATCATCGCATATATAAATCATCCTCAAATACAAGTAGGATACATACAAGCAACCGTTGCGCAACAAATTCGCTAAACTACAAGCCAACTATTAAACTAAATGACAAACAGACTATCGCTGGACAAATATATTGAATACTTGAATGTAAGAACATACATTAGAGAGATTAAAAGGTAATTACTACGCACTTCAAGTGATCTATGAACATCAACACAATTATTTTCATCAGCTTTCTTCCTTAGAAAGTGTTTGTCCGGTAGAAAAGAGAAAAGAAAATATAAGACTTTTATCATTTTACACTTTGACCACTCTACTAGTACAAAATTTCTAGTTTACCATTAGTTTTTGCACCCACACGATATTCAAATTAGATAAAACACAAACCTTCCCTTGCTGAAACTCAAAATCTAGTGGGTGCAAGCGACCCCAATTGCACCCACTTCCCTTCGTCCCTGGCTAACGGTTCGGGCATTCATCCACAAAAATACTGTTGTTCCCATTTAAGTCCGCGGATTACGGGCCAAATGCTCATCCCTAATGATAGTTATTATGTGCCTTGTTATACTCGCCGAGGTTGGGTATATACCCAAACTACTTGGAGTAAATAAAAATTCAAATGGACTTAGTTGAATGGTTAAGGGGTGTCCAAATAGGAAAAATTACCTAACTATATTTACTCGTCAATTTTTTTTAATTTGCAACCTCAAATCAATTAATTTTACTTCGTAGCCTAGCAACCATTAATTCTTCTTCTCCGTCATATTCTTTTCTTCTCCAGCATTTCGTCTCAAGAAACACTCGTCGATTTAAAGTAGTCTATTGTTTTTACCAAATTCAAATTCAGTCTACTTCCCAACCTAACGACCACTTTTATCTTTTTTTTGTTTGAATGTTGGATAAGGTCTAAAAATTGTAATCGTTGATTTACAATTATGCAGTCGTCAGGGTATCTCTTCGTCGACCTTGACGACTTTTCAAGTTTTATTTTGGTCGTCATCTTCTTGGGATGAATATCATGATGACTCTTCATCTCTGAAAGTAATATTTACAGGATTTTCATGATATCCATTCCACACATTGACGACTAGTTTACAGATACGATTAGTCATTAGGCTATTAAAATCCAAATCATGCCAAAAAATACTGTCAAAATTTTGTTTTTCCTGTATTCCACTTGTAATTAGTCGTCAGGGTTTTCAAAACCTAACTTGGCGACTAGGTTATGGTTGTCTATGTGATACATTTTCAACCTTCACGACCAACAACAACCAAAAAACCAATTTTATTGTGTTTATTTTTTCTTTTACTCTTCATGTTTTTGAAACTATAACTGTGACGACGTATGATAATAGTTAGTTAGAATGGTTGAAATAAATACAACATGACGACTTATGATTGACTATTAAAATTCGTCATTTCATTATACGATCATGATGACAATGCCTGGTCAGTATGTTGTTGTGCAATCGAGCATAACGACTTTTCATAACCTAAATTCTGAATCTTTGATTATTCCTTCTGCCATTTGAAGAATTAAATCAACAAAGCTCTGTTTAATTCCAATTTCAGAAGCGTTCAACTGTGGAATTCATTTTCATTACAAAATTCTTTAAAAGAAGTTTCCAAACTTTTTTCTACGATTCAAAAACTAAATCTAACAAACACAATAACTACAATTTAATCTAACACTATTAACATAACTAATTCAATAGATTATTAGTCCGAGGAAAGATTAGGCATTACTAAATATAGATGGATGAGGGGTTTTGGATTTTACTTTCAAATGATTCTACTTTGTCTTATTCACTATACCCCAATTAATTTAGGTATGCCCCAACCGACGAGTTTTTTCTTTATCATATTTTAGAATATACTCCCTCCGTTCCACTTTAGATGATTGTCTTGGAGTATTTACGCAGATTAAGAAATGAAAAGAGATGACAACTTTCCATATGTACCCTTGAGAAAAGTCTTTAAACATTAATTACTATTAATGCATTAAAAAATAAACTTATAATTCCAAAACAAAATGTAAGGTGTTGTTCAGTGGTTTCTAACGGAACGAAAGGAGTATAATTCAACAATTTATTGAAGACAGATTAAACATGAATTTACGATCTAAGATGTTGTCCACCCATCAAAGGATATCAACCAATAGAAAACGAGTGTCACATCACTGTAACGTGGAAGTTTTTTTGTCTAGCCTTTAAGTGGGAGATTACCAAGCGGTCATTATACAATGCAACTTGATTTGTCCTTAAACAACTATTTTCTCAAAAATAAGATTCCTTGATTACGGAAGATAGATTAAGAACAAGCTCATTTCGGTATACTATAATCCACGCCTAGTTATCGTATGTGCTACGATCATGCGTCATGATTCGGAGTAGGACAGTTGTTAATTAGCTAGGCGCCAAATGAACTTCTCTGAATCATGTCTAAATTGAAATTAATAATACAACTTGAGTACCTGCTGAACAAGTTATCTCCATAAAAATGATTATTTTTGGTATACTATGATCGTACTGCCAGGCTATGATCATCCGTTGTGTGATTGGGGGATGGTTTGGGCAGTAAAAATAAGTTGTGACGTAATTTTTTTGAAGAAACTCACTAGTTCTTTTCCTTCTATAAATACGGCTATGTTATGGACATGAAAATGAACAACCGAGCTATAGTTTATGGGCTTTTTAATAAAGTGGCCACCTTTTGGACACATAATTAAGAAAATGACCGTTTTTTTGAATCTTTTTATAAAATGTCCGAGTTAGACTTTTTCCGTCCCGTTTTTTTTTTAAAACGGTAATGTCAGTTAAGTTAACACGAGTCAAGGGTATTTTAGACCTTTTACAGCCTAGTCAGCTCACGACTCAGTTGTGTTAGAGAAAAATACTCATCCTTCTGTTCTTCTCTTGTAATTTTTCATTTCCATGGAACCCTAATAAATTATTGAAATCAAACAAAATTCAACAGATGTCCAATGAATCATTACCCAAAATTTGTCTACCGCTAATAACACATACCGGAATGGAAAATGACCACCGGTTAAAATTGATGTACTTACAGTTCTTCAAAACCGTGATTATAACTTATAAAGTAACCTATTTTAAGAAAAAAGAAAAAAACAGATAAGCTCACCTCAAATATTGACTAAGCAAATTTAACAACTAAATCAATATAATTGAGAATCTATTCTTTCATGTTCCCTTGAACAATATCAGAATTCAAACACATACCCAATCAACCACCATTGGCCAACACCAATTTTAGTCAAATCACACCGTATGTAGTAAAGAAACATCACCGAGTGCAATTGATATTGACCCATCACACCACTTTCCAACACCATTTCAGGTCCAATTTTAGTTCACAGCAAACCACCAAAATTCTGTCCATATCCAGCCAACAATTAAACGAAATCAACACCAATTTGACCACCAACTCATGCAATCCCCCTTAATTTGCGCCATCGATCTAACCAATTTCAACTCTTTTCCGAACTAGCTTTTGCTTCTGCCATTCATCTTCAATTTCAGATATCACACACAACCCAAGATCCATTTTATTTGAAATCACAAATATGTATAAAAATGCTTTATGTGTACATAGGAGACCCTAATTGAAATCACGAATTACACTTATCATGATTTCTGAAATACACTAATTAAAGAAGAAAAAGAAATGGAAGGAGGAAGGAGGCGAAAGATGCACAGAGAAACGGAAGAGAGGAGGAGGTGGAAACACTAAATGATAACCCAAACCCTAGACTTTTTATTAACCGGTAAGATTGATTTTCTTAAATACGTGTCAATAAAAGAGGAAGAGAATATATTCTTAAGGATATGGTAGTAATTTTAGGCACAAAAGTTGACTAAGTCTATTTGTTGGACCATTTTGGTGGGACCAGGTAAAAAAACTAACGGAAAGGCCAGTTTATAAAAGTTTTTAATTTTTTGACCGGTTTATTAAATATATGGATGGAAGCTGGTCGGTTTGTTAATTTGCCCTAGGTTTATCGATCAATCATCATTGTCATTACAATTGTAACCATGGCTAAAACCGTTTTTTTGTGTTTCGCTCCACTTTTTCTTGGTCTTATTCTCATTTCTGGTGTTTTGATGAGTTTTAAGTAAGTTTTTTTTCCCCTTCTCTTTTCCTTTCTTTTGTTTGTTTGCTGTAGTCTAATTACCCTTTTGTTATTGTTGTTCTGATGATACTACAGTGGTGTGAATGGTTTTGAAATATGTTTTGACACGAACCTTGAAGATCCGTGGGGCATTACTCCGGGGGCTTGTCAAGCACAATGTGAAAGGAATGAAAACAACGTTGCTCCTTATAGATTTTTGACATCCCAACTCCACAACATATGGAGTTTTTCTCCGACCAAATGCAACTGTTGCTACTCTGATGGTAATTTATAAAGTCATATACTGCCTGATGAATCTGCTTACCAGTACACCGGGTACCTAGTGGAGCAGTTTCTACTATGATCATGCACGTATTTGCTCATTAGCGGCCTAGTGTCCATCTAGATCTTATAAGATCATGATGTATGGTTAGGCAACTATACTAGTATTTACTTAGAAACAAGATCGAATTAAATAAAACAACAATCTGTCGTTACTCCTTCATTAGCATCATTCTCGAGCGATGCATGGTATTTTCCTGTTTTCTTTAAATTGCAGTAATAATATTATTCAAGTTGGATTTTCCTACCGATCAAAAAAAAAAAAATTTTATTCACGTTGGATTTTCCTTTAACCATGCAGTAGTATTGTACAATTAAAGTTGTTCAACGTAACTGGTTTTGTTTTCGAATCTCATGCTGCATTATTCTAAATTTCAAACAAATTATAAACAATCTTAATATACAGTAATTGAAAAAGAGAACAAACGGAATCATCACAATAAACCTATAACCGACGACGCACTGAAATGATTATTCATTAATTTTAAGTACATTGCCGGTGGAGACTTCAGACTTGGAGTGTAGTTTGAAGACGTTGACATCCGCCCCTCCGAGACCACCCATTAAGGCCCTTGCAGAATGGAACTCGGCTCTTGATGTTGAGCTAAAAAAAAGTAAACTTAACATAACAACACCTTCAAAAACACCTTACCCGTGGAAGTTGTTTATTAGATGGTGGGGCTGTGGATGATCTGCAACCCTTTGCGGCCTCCATGGAAATGGCAACATCTGGTGCTCATTACAGAAAAGTAGTTGCAGTTGATTGATTCTATATATGTTTTTATGTTTATGTGGATTCCAGAGTTCAGTGTACAGGTTCAGATGTTTCAGACTTTTGTTTCTCAATTAAACTTCGAAGTTCTAACCTTCTGCACAATTATCAAAATGGATCTGTGGTTGTCACCGGGTTTTCTCTGTAATGTAAGGATTTGAATTCTCTTCAAATTGACCCAATGTCAAGCTAGTAGTATCAGTCAATTCAGAATGTTTAATTGTTGTATTTTAAAATTTTGAAGCGATTTGATTTATATATTACTCTAGTTTGCTCAATTTAAAATGTTGAAGACGAAATTTGATCGAATCAGGTCACACAGCACCAGGATATCAAATGTTCTGGAACCAAAAATCTTTTAATTCATCTGATGCATAATAAGAAAATGAAAATGCACTAGAGAACTTAAAAAAAAACAAAAAAACAAAAAACCGCTAGTAGTTTGTATACCATCTATGTGAAAAGAAGAGATTATTTTCTTGATGAAAAACTGCAAAAAGAAAAGAGATTATCCACGCACCCGTGGATTTTCGAAGAGTTACTGATGATGTTGAACCTCTTCACCTTTCAACGACATTGAGACGATGTGAAACGATGCTGTTCGCATGAGGAATTACGTTTATCATGCTGCAGCCCAAAGCAGGGCCATCGACAAGTTTGTGCAATGTGGAGGTTTTGAGGTCATAACAATAGATAGTCCTGCATCCATAACGCAATAGAAATTCATTGTTCCTTGTAAGTGCTAAGGGCTCTGAGAACGACAGATCTCTCCAGAAGGGCTCTTTCCACTCTATACTGTACACCTTGATCCAATACCACAAATTCTTGTTGCTGTAGGTTGCTTGTAACTGCTAAGAGCTCTGAGAATGACAGCCAGAAGGGATCTTCCCACTCTATACTGTATTCCTTGATCCAATACCACAAATTCTTGTTGCTGTAGGTTGCTTTCAGATGACAAGCATTAGTGGTGTTGGTAATTTCCCTCTTATATGCCCATATATCTGTACAGTGAGGCTGATAATTCAATTTTGAATACACCAAATATAAATTTGTTAGAACATGTAATTTGTAATAGTCTAGAATGTTCTAGACAAGTGAAGAGAAATGTTGAAAATGAGCACTCTAGAACGTGTTGGAGTTGGCTAAATTAGTGAAGTCATTTGATAGGGTCAATTAAGTATGTCCTAGTCTAACTGCTATGGATTGTTCTAGAGAATGTGAGGTCGGTCAAGTACCATAATGTAAAATATGTGAAAAAAATGTTAGTGGATAGTCTTCTAGAGACAGTGTTGGACTAGATAATTAGAGAATCTTCTAGAGTTAAAAAGAAGTCATTTCTTGTAGCCTATAAATAGGCATGCTGTATTCATTTGTAAGCAACCAATCAAGAAGATTAATAGAAGAGAAATTTCAAAGTTTCAAAGTCTTGCTTCACAACCTTCATTCCTACAGTTCTAGGAGCTCTATACGAGCAACACCACTGTGCTCGTATATCTCCGCAAATATTACTCAAAGTTAAAATCATAAGAATTTCCAACATGGTATTAGAGCTTCAAAACATTTCAATTTCTAACATGGTATCAGAGCGGGTTCGATCCAAATGGGCGTTAAGTTTTCGCTATAAGTTGATGAAGGTGATTCCGCGCAGACGAAGTATAAAGAAATGAGAAGACGCAAGGTACGTCTCAATTATCCAAGTTCCCTACTTGTTTTACAACCCCCAATAGAAACCAGTTATCACCCAATTCTAAGTTCAGAAAAATATGGAAAAAAAAAAAAAAAAAAAAAAAGTAGCAGCTCGTGAAATTCAGTGAGTTGAAGTAGCCCTTAGGAATGAAAATGCCTCCGTATGCCTAAAAAAGAAAAGTAAGAAAACCAAGTTAGGGAGTGATAGAGCAAGTCAAAAATATGAATGCCTTTAAGGAGTCTAAGCCAAAGAGCTGGACAAATGTTCCACTCTTTCAGTTTAAGTCTCCTCCTTCCGTTAAAAAAAAGAAAGAAAGAGATTTATTTCATCCTCGCAGAAAGATGCACACAAGAGTGCATTTTCTAAAGAAAAGTTTGAGGGAAAAGAGCATCAAAGAATGCCTCCTCAAAGGACAAAGATGGCAAAACAGAGCCATCTTGTACAAATCTTCTACTCACAAAGTTGAGTGGCCGGAACCTCTGAACCTACGATGGTCAAGTTTCATAAATGGTGAGGAATATCAACATAAGGCAAAGCCTTTGACTTTAATACGGTCAAGTTCGGTCTAAACAGTGAAGGAGAAGGAGAGTACCGACACAAGACAGAGCCTCTGAATCTACAACGATCAGGCTGCGAAAGTTACAGGTCACTAAAGATGATCTAAATAAGAGATATGGAGACGCTATTAGAAGACGAGAGCCGCTGAATATAAAGAATTGTCAACACGAGCAGAGATTGGGTGAGATCATTATCAAAGATCATTACAAATTAAGAGGGGGTGTTAGAACATGTAATTTGTAATAGTCTAGAATGTTCTAGACAAGTGAAGAGAAATGTTGAAAATGAGCACTCTAGAGCGTGCTGGAGTTGACTAAATTAGTGAAGTCATTTGATAGAGTCAATTAAGAATGTCCTAGTCTAACTGCTATGGATTGTTCCAGAGAATGAGGTCGGTCAAGTACCATAATGTAAAATATGTGAAAAAAATGTTAGTGGATAGTCTCCTAGAGACGGTGTTGGACTAGATAATTAGAGAATCTTCAAGAGTTAAAAAGAAGTCATTTCTTGTAGCCTATAAATAGGCATGTTGTATTCATTTGTAAGCAACCAATCAAGAAGATTAATAGAAGATAAATTTCAAAGTTTCAAAGTCTTGTTTCACAACCTTCATTCCTACAGTTCTAGGAGCTCTATACGAGCAACACCACTGTGCTCGTATATCTCCGCAAATATTACTCAAAATTAAAATCATAAGAATTTCCAACATGGTATTAGAGCTTTAAAACATTTCAATTTCTAACAAAATTATTCCCTCCCAACAACTTTGGGATACGATCGTTTCTTAAATATTTGAAATGTGACGAATCGATAAACTTGAACTTCTCATCTTCCAAATCGAAGGCCCTGATCTTATAACCTTTGTGCTGCTCGTTAATACGAGTATTATTAAGAAACAGCCAATGAAGAGTTCCATTTGCGTAGACACCTATTGGATACAATGGAGAAATATGGATGGATGCTTTTTTTCTCCACCCACCACCACCACCGATAGTATAAACAAGGACATGGTACTTCATTGGCCCTTTGTAGTTTCGGTGCATGCTAACAAATCTTGTACTCGTCCGTTGAGTGACAATAACCAAACCCACTAATGTCAAGTCGGATAGGAATCTCGCGCTATATATCTATTAGGTTTAGGAACATAAACAACTTCTCCTGTAATGGGATTGCAAATTAAGAAAGGGTTTCCTGGATCTCCGTATCGTCTTTTGAAACAAACCAAACCATTGCATGACCCAAGCATGTTATCCATGTATATATTATATACCACGGAATAAATTTGCCATTGATCTTCTTATCAAGTTTACCATAAGAGTAATTGTAGTTCAACTTCCCACGAATAGGATCATACTGATCTCCGTAATAAAGTTTGTTATTGGTTTTGTTTTCATAAGAATATGATTCAGCGAAAAGCAAACCTACCTTATCAGTCTTGCTGCCGAGGAAAATTCTCCATGTTTTGCATACCCGTTTGGCCTGTAAAGCTGACCCAATTGATCAAGTATGTTGTCCACGATATCCGTGTGAAGCTTCTCCATGGTGTTGGTTGATCGATGACCTACCGCTTTATACACGCAGAAGATGAAGAGTAGGATTTGGGTTTTGAATAAACGGTAGTATGGTCATTTACGAATTCAAAGAAATTTTACCCTAATGATATCAGAACCGTGTGGAGTCCAATAGTGTAGTTTTTTTTCTTTATGGTCGGTAAATAATTGATGCTGATGTGTTTCGACAAACTTGAAAAAATTCAGATAAGGAAAGCTGAAGCGGCGATTTCGTATGTACAAGAAGCTATTCAAGAAATGCAGCCTCAGAAAACCATTTTCCAAAATGAACCTGTTCTAGGAAAAGTGCTTAATTAGCTGAATATTTTAACTTTCTCGATGGTTATAAAATGCTATGAAGGAATCGGTCTTATGGCCTCGAGAAAGTTGACAACAGTAGTCTAAACTAACAA
This sequence comes from Papaver atlanticum, assembly GCA_023531105.1. Classification (NCBI taxonomy): domain Eukaryota; kingdom Viridiplantae; phylum Streptophyta; class Magnoliopsida; order Ranunculales; family Papaveraceae; genus Papaver; species Papaver atlanticum. Next base: position 1,173,290 of record JAJJMB010008256.1, on the reverse strand, counting down.
GAACCTCGAAAGGAGAAGAAGCAGCAGCAACTTGCAGACAATACTACTAAGCATTTCAGGGCGGTCTTTCTTCGGAGGCGGAAAATTAAATCCCATTATGGAAACCATGTCACTGAGACTAGTTGCTGAGATTTTGTTCGGATCATTAAAGGATTTAGGCACCAAATCTCAAGGTAGTATAAATAACTCTACATTGACTCAATTGATATATAGATTTGTCAACAACCGAAAATTTAAATGTTGAAGAAGAAATTTAATCGAATGCGATCATACAGAAAAGGCAGGACAGTAACCGAAGGATATCTTTTAGTTCGCATAAAAAGAAAATGAAAACTCACTGGAACTTCATAATTCAATGTATTCAACCAAAAAAGAAAAGAAAAGAAAAAACAAACAGTACCGTTTCTATACTATCTATGTTGAAAGATAAAGACTTCTTCTTGATGAAAAACAGCTAAAGAAAAAGAGCGCCTTATCTGTGGATTTTCAATGCTTTACAGACGATCTTGAACCTCTTCATTTTTCAACGATAATAGTGAAACAATGCTGTTTGCATGAGGAATTACGTTTATCATGTTGCAGCCCGTCATAGCAAAACCATGGGAAATTTTGTTCATTGTCGAGGTCTTAAGGTCCCAACAATAGAGAGTCGTGCGTTCGTAACGCAATAGTAATTCATCATTCCATGTAACTGCTAAGGGAACTGGCAATGAGAACGGCGAATCTTTCCAGAACGGCTCTTCCCACTCTACGCTAAACTCCTTAATCCAATGCTACAAATTCTTGTCAGTGTAGTTTGCTTTCAATTCACAAGCATTAGTGGTGTTGGCATTTTCCCTCTTGTATGCCCATATACCTGTGCAGTAAGTTTGATTGTAGAATGTTGAGCACACCACATACAAATTCTTCCCTCCCAGCAACGTTGGACCAAGATCGTCTCTTAAATTTTGAAAATGTGACAAATCAATAAACTCGAACTTCTCATCTTCCAAATCGAAGGCCATAATCGCATAATCTATGTTCTGCTTGTTTACAAGGTACAGCCAATGAAGAGCCCCATTTGCGTAGACGCCTGGGTAGATACCTGCTGCTAAATACGATGGGTGTATATGGATGGATCCTTTGCTTCTCCACCCACCAACATCACCAATAGTATAAACTAGAACATGGGACATTTCGCCTTGGTAGTGCAATCTAACAATCTTGTACTCGTTCGTTGAATGACAATAACCAAACCCACAAATTCTACTCGGATCACCTCGCGCTATAGATTTACTAGGTCTAGGAGCATAAACAACTTCTCCAGTAATTGGGTTGCAAATTAAGAAAGGTTTTTCCGCATCCGCTCCCTCTATACAAACCAAACCATTGCATGACCCAACCGTGTCCTTTGTGTATCTGTACCCTAGAACAAATTCGCCATTGATCATCTTATCAAGTTTATCATAGGAGGAGTAATCACTACAAGAAACTTAATATATTGCAGCACCCAATAGTTATGGCATAAACCCCTACAAGTGTCCCGATAACCTATGTAGCAAGAAGTCTATTGCTGCAACCAATCTTTATTGCTGCAGCAAGAGATTATACTTTTTTTCCACTCTTTTCATATTGTTGCTACAGTTGTGTGGCAAAAGTTTCATTTTGCAGCAGTAAAATATAGCTTTTAGCTGCAGCTGTAAAGTACTGTGACTAGAAATTTGCTTTTGCGACACCTATATTGAAGGTGTGGCAATATATGGTGTAACAATAGCTAGATTTTCTTGTAGTGAATTATAGTTTATCTCGCCACGAATAGGATCATATTCATCACCATAATAAAGTTTGTTTCTCTCTTCCTCGTAATTTGATTCAGCGAAAAGCAATCCTACCTTATCAGTCTTACTACGGAGAAGAAATCTCCATGCACCATGTTGTGCATACCCGTTTTGCTTGTAAAGCTGCCTCAGTTTATAATCGATGAAGTATGTTCTCCATGATCTCCGTCGGAAGCTTCTCCAAAGTGTTGTTGGTTGGTCGATAACCTAGCAACCGTTTTTATATATGTGAAAATTTAGGTTATAGGGTTTCGGGTTTCGGTATTTTTATTCGACAGGCTCAAGAGACTCGAGGGATTTAACTGTCTGAGCTTGCGCCTTAGAACCGTATAACAATGTTTCTCGAAAGTTGGCTCACGCGGCATTTATTGGATCATAGTTAAGGGATGTATAGGTCATAGTGGTATCCTCGTGGAACTCTAATTTCAATGGTTCTGGACTGCTTTTAAGCTTGCCAAAACTCTGTTTCAAACTAAGCAAATAAATTTTGAGAAAATGGAATCCTGAGGCCTTTTGGCAACATCACTACTTAAACTATCAAAGCTTAAACTGAAACATAAATAATCAACTTGTTTGTTTGTAGCCCATTTTTTTTTTTCCTTTGTATCAAAAACCTACCATTTGGATTGCAGTAAGAGACTATAAGTAGCCCTTATAAGTTATGATGATATGACATGATTAAATTTTTTATTACGCCATAGAATTTTTTCGGTCACGAAATATATTCTATATAATGATGGAAGTGTTTGAGTTATGATAATAATTTGAGTCATAGTGGAAAATTTGGATCATGCAGCAAATATATATTTGCTTACTTGTTCAAATTTTGGATTAGCTTGTTTAGATTCAAAATGGTTGATGTTGTGTCATCGATACAACCTAATTCAGATCACAGTATTCAATATTAAATTTGTTTTGGGGATTTTTTTGTGTTATGATCTCATCGTAAAAGATTCAAATAAAAATTAATCTTATCTCGGAAATATTGCAGCCCGAGTTTTTTGTTTGATCTAATCGAGAAGCTATTCATGAAAGGCTATCAGAAGCCTGGTTAGTTTTGGGCCTATCCCAACTATGTGGAGCCTATCACTAGAAGATAAAAATAGGGTCATTTAGTAAGAACGATTTTTTGGGACCAGCCTTTTTCCGGGACCATTGTTTTATAAGGCCATCTATCCTATAATTATAAGGGATGTCCTAAAATAGTGACATTACCAATTTTCCCTTAATCCTAATTAAAATTAAAACTAAACTAATAACTACCAAAGTTTAACCTAATCCTAATCTATTAACAAAAAACAAAAATCAGACCCTCCCCTACCCTAGCAGCACACGAACTGGTTTTGAGAAAGGAAAAAAAAATCTTCTCTTCTTCTTCTTCCTTTCAACATCGTCTTCATCGATTAATCGTCAATTTTCTTTTCAACCAAACCCATTACTTTTAATTTGATTTTGATTCATTTAATTGAATAGAAATCATAAAAATAGGGTTCAAATGGAAGTTACAGTGCCTTGTTCGATTAGGACGAGTTTCAAAAAAACCCTATTTTCTTAACCGAACTTCCTGAAAGGAAGAACACGAAGAACAGTTCGGTTCCTTAGGATTTAAAATTAGATTACCGAACTGCCAGTTCGGTAGGTTCGCAAAGAAGGCTAAAACTATTTTCTAACCGAACTTTACCAATATTAAAAAAAAAAAAACAAAAAAAAAAAACAATGTAACCGAACTGTGTTATTTTGCCCACTATGTTGAGTTTTGATTTAACTGAACTTTGCCCACTATGTTCGGTTGGTTCACAAAGAAGGCTAAAACTATTTTCTAACCGAACTTTACCAATATTACAAAAAAAATAAAAAATAATAAAAATCCAATGTAACCTAACTGTTCTATTTTGCCCACTATGTTGAGTTTCAATTTAACCGAACTTGTCCCAATATGTTCGGTTTGTTCGCAAAAAACCTTGACAAACCGAACTCTTCACTAATTGCATGAAGTTCGGTTAGATATTGGTTGGTATGAAGTTTGCGAAACAACCAAACTTTGTACACTTGGTAAAATCTTAATCAACGCGAAGTTCTGTTAGATATTGGTTGCGAACCAACCGAACTTCTAGACCCTTAAGTTCGGCAACATTGCGGGCAAACCGAACATTACTCTGTAAATTCTATAAACAAAGTTCGGTAACATGTCTGTTAACCTAACGACTAAAAACCTCCATTAAGAGCGAGTTCGGTAACCTGTGTGTTTGAAAAAAGTAACCGAACTACACTTTCAGATGTGTTCGGTGACCTGTTCTTCACATAAGGTAACCGAACAAGCCCAAATCTACTTAAAAAATTTACATTTTTTTGAAATTTTGGATCAATTCAACCAACATTATCTAAGTTTGAAGCATACCTGGGTACCCAAATACTCTTCCTCCGGTTGTGGTTGGTAAAATCCATGTTTTTCTTCTTCATCTTCTCTAACTTTACTTTCTCAATAATTCACTTCTTTTTATAAAAAAAACCATCTGATTTTTTAATCTTACTAATTATCTTTAACTTAATCATTTCACTAATCATTACACTAACTATTATTAACACTAACTAATCATTACCCAAAATTAATCAGGAGGGTAATTTAGGTATTAATATAAATATCTAGATAAGGGGTGACCTAGATTTACTTCTAATGTCTTACCCGAAATAAGACAATGGCCCCCCCAAAAAAAGGTTGGTCCCCAAAAAATGATTCTTTAGTAAACTCAAAAACCCCTTAACCAACTATTTTCGTTATCGGCTAATTTATTTCTGATTAATTAGTGTTAATTCGATCGATTATTTGATGTTTAATCTTGTAGCCTTGAAATCAAATATGTAATGGTAATCGATCAATAAAACATGAAATTCTTTTGATTTTTTTAAAATTTTTTTTTGTAAAACCATCAGTGAAGAATCGTTGGAAGTTTATGTACCCGAAGGCCGATTCTTGGTTGATGTTCTTCAATGAACAACACCTAGAATCGGTGGCTATTAGTTATTAAATAGACTATTTGTTAGAATTGGTGGTGGTTGCGGATGTACATGTATAAACCGATTGTGTAAGTCTACGTACTCATTTTCCAAATCGAGTATGAAATTTTACTAGTAATTTTCAAATCGACTATGGTACTGCATAAACTTTAAAAACCAACGAAAGTGTATATTCATATCTTCCAGTTGTAGAAGAATCAGTGTATACAGAGCTTTATATTAGCAGATTATAGCATAACAAACCCACAGAAAAATTGGGCATTTCCTTTAATCATATTCAGTCTATATGGATGTCCACATTGGCCGATTCTGGGTTGATGTTCTTCAACCACAGAGAACATCAAGAACAACCGGCTGATGTGTACGTGCATCACCTGATTGTTCATAATCGGCTAATGTGGACATACACGTTGGCCGATTTTGGATAAGTCCAGAATAATAATTTTTTTGAATAATTTCAATTTTAAATGTATGAATCAATCAGAACCTAATTAAGAGAAATGAGTTGATAAAAAAGTACCTCAGAAGGTAAAATTTAATATATTGGATTTAAGTTTTTAAGTTTTAATAGTGAGAGTAACTTAGTACTTTCTCCCATTTTAGACACCCCTTATCCCTCATCTAGGAGGGTGAAGAAATTGATAGTCCCCAAACTAGTTAGGATCGGAAAACTAAGTATTCTATAAACCTGTTCTAGGCAATTATGCATCGTTGAGTTTAGATTTTTATACATTCTCGATATTAAAAACAATCATTATATATGGGTCGTAGAGGAAACCTTCAAAGAAAGACTACCATCTTAGAATGAGTGTCCCTACTTTTCTTGAATTAGAAAGACTACCATCTTAGTATGAGTGGCCCTACTTTTCTTGAATTAACAGGTGGCATTGTTCACCATATCAGGATACGATATCGTATCGGTCCTTACGGATACGGATACGATACGGTAGTATGAGTGATACCGACTGAAATTGACTAATTAATACAAAGGATTTCTTTCTAACTAAAGTATTATTGTCTTTCGTCTTTCATCATATAGATTTGCATATATTAGATGTTGGAAGTGTATATCATACGGCATATATCACACCAAACATTATAGCATTTTGGGGGTTAGGAAACATCACTTCTATCAACACATGGCATGATAAATGAATTCAAGAACTTCATTTCTCGTTGAATGATTTGAATTTTCCAAAAGAAGGTTTTGGCTAACAGTTTCTCTCAAAAAAACAACAAATAACAGTTGTGTCTGAGAAGTGGAACAAGTATATTTTAGATGTTCTTTTCATTACAGAAGTGGTAACATACAAAAACCGGTGTCACTGTAGTATAGTGGTAAAGTTGCTTGGTGATGATACCAGTGACCTGAGTTCGAAACTCGCGATCACCAAATTCTTTAGCAATCAAAGAAAAAAAACATCAAACTATATGTCTCAGCAATTGAAAATTTGAACAAGGATAATTAAAATGGACATTAACCATAAATAGAGAATTTTCTATTCAACCTCTATACGCTAAGCGCTCAGCAACACAGCAAAGATACAACTCTGAACAAGGATAAATTAAGATGGCTACATTAACAACAAATAGAGAATTTCTATTCAACCTCTATACGCTCAACAACACAACAAAGAGCCAACTCAGTTTCTTCGCATTCTCCCGGATTCTGGAAAGCATGTATTATGGAGTATCTGGGTTGCACGGACGCTGCATTTTTTGAGAAGTGTCCTCGTCTGACGCACGTCGAACACGGGACACGCATAGGACGCTGACACGACGCGTGTCCGACGCACCAACGTGCGTGTCGTGTCTGGCTTGGACGCACTGATGACCCGGGTTTGACGTCTTTTTTTTTTATGAATTTTCATTTAAACTTCTTCCTTTATTTTTACTATTATTAACTAAATGAAGAAAAACAAACATTTAGATCAATCATTAAACCGATTTATTTGATTAGAATACAGAATAATAAGCTTAAGGAAATGTAAGTGAAACATTAATTAATTACATTACATATCCATACACATTAATCTTTCATCAGTAAACAATGATCACCAACATTTATTCTACATACATCTAGATACAAAGGTAAAGTCTTGGAATTATTTTTTGTCTTGCTATCACAACATAGGTAACAGAGGAGAAACGTTAAAGAATACGGAAAAGAAGAGATAATAATTAGCTAGATGTGTATTTAGTGTTGGTAGAAGATGAAGCAAAACAATTCGACGGTGAAGGAAAGTGAAGAAGAGGAGGCGAGAATAAGAACATAGAGAGAATAAGTGGGATAGTTAGGTCTTTATTAGGGTTTTGTAATTGGAAATGACATTATGTATACCCTTGGTTGGGTATGAGTTGTTCTAAGAATGCATTTTGATTGTGCCATGTGTTTAATAGTGATTGGTTGCTTGACCTTCGGCGTGTATAAAAAACGACGTCTTTTTTTTTCTTTTGAAATTTATACAAAAAAACAACATATTATAGCATCATTTTCTAATTTTCAGGATCGAAAAATAATATATAAATAAAATATGTATATATGTTGTCTGCATCCTAGTTTTTTGAGAACTTTGTAGTGTTCGCGTCCACGTCGTGTCGTGTCTGCGTCTACGCGCGTCCGCATCTGTACAACCTAGTGGAGTATGAATACATCTTAGAGAATCTACAATATACTTTGCCAACTAAACATAAACTAGAGATCAGATTGGTTGCCCAAGTCTTAAACTTACATAGCCCGTGCGGTTTTAACTTTAAACCCGCGTAATTATTATTAAATATTCTAAATTTTGTAAAACAATTTCCTATTGGTCTAAATATTTTCTGTGGGACCAAAAACTCTAGAATTTATTATTATATAGTCTAATTTTTGTATAACAATTTTATATTGGTCTAAATATTCTTTGGTGGGACCGAAAGCTCTAGAAATTGAGCTTGATTCAACTTTTTAACCACAACAGAGGAAATTCACCTAAAATCATATTATTATTATTAATTAATGGATACTCTACGTTTTTACCTTTTGAAAATTCAGTAAAATCCATCGATCACAATTTTTTCGAAAGTGATTTCTAATGGCAACTCAAGAAATAGTTCCAATCCTAATTCTTTCTAATACCTTTTCTGGATTCTTTTTATCACCTTTCTGGATAACTACAACGATGTCAGCCAAAAAAAAAATCAGTTGAACGCAGCTAGCCTCGACTAAATATTGGTTTATTTGGAACGAGAGGGGTCAAAAAATCTCGAAAACAAAAATCAACAACCTAAAAACCCCATGCCATCTCTCACTCCACGTTGAAAGTTGCCGTAACCTCCTTTTCCTATTGGATGGTCAACAAAACCCTCGCTCCTGATTGGTTGAAAAACAAGTTATACCCCTTATATTTCGTCGCCGTTAATTTTTAATAGGTTTGGTACGATCTAATGCTCCGTATTGGTCGGTAGGATTGAGATTTTCTTACACCACATTTACATGATTTTAATAAAATCCAAGCCTTCAGATTAGCTAAAAAATCAGCGAAAATCTTTTGATAAAAATCGAAAAGATTTTTTTTTGGAAAAAAATCGAAAATTTCCATATTAAAAATAAAATATGAAAACCATTTATATAAAATTAAAGAAAGAAATATCCTTATTATGCCATAATTTTTTAATTTCCATAAAAAAAATCTAGAAATCTTTGGAACAATCGTATTATTTCCCTATTTTGTTTTTTATGGTATAATCTTAATCTAAAAAATAACAAAAATAGACGAAGATAAATAACAAAAAATAGTAGGTCTCCATATTTTAGTTTTATACCAAGATATTTTGATTTTATTGCCAAGATATGAAAATAAAATAAAAGGCAATATATATGCGATTTTTTTTAAGAGAATTTCTATTTATAGGTGCCAGGATCTTCTAAGATATTGTGGAACTGTATTTAAGGAAATGTATCCATATTTTCTTTGACTGTTGTTTAAGACTAAATATATTTTTGTTAACAAATCTAAGAACTGCCAGAAAAAGTATGTCTGTATTTAGATTATTACTCCAAATATAGAGGTTGATCGTCGACAAACTTATGCCTAATTTAGTGAAAATATTAGATAATTCTCTATATAAAAACAGAGGTTTTTCGGGCGCTCCCATTAACCAGAGCTTCTGGTTGATTCTGGCCCCACTATTCTAAATTTCGGCCAGTAGAATTTTTGGAGAATCTTTCAGGCCCACAAAATATTATTTAACCAATCACATTCTAGAAAATAATTTCCTAAAATTACTAAATCTTATTTAATCTTGAAAAAATAACAAAACAAATATAGACAACTTCAACATTACCAAAAAGAAAAAATGATATTATATAGGAAATACATTTGCGAAACAATATCATAATAAAATTAAATGTGCAATATTCATCATGATTTCATCATAAAATTAAATCAATCATAGGAATTTAAAAATAAAATAAAATAATCCAATGTCCAATGTCCATTTACAGATTTTATAATAAAATCCGCCTAATTACAACTCCAAACTACTGGTAAAAGAAAATACTTGCAATTACACTTTCACTTAGTATTAAATAACTAGATCATCGAAAAAAATATCGAAATATCGTTTAATATTGTTTAATTCCATAATTAAAAAATTACAAAAAATTATACTATATTTTATTTTAATTCCATAATTATCTTTTATTTTTTCGTATGAAAAGCAAAAAATAAAAATATATAGTATTTTTTGGAAAAAAAAGAATTACAAACAAATGATAGCTATCCAAAAAAAGAAAAATCCATTCCATAAAAAGAAAAAAAAAAATATTCAGTATCTTTTTGGACAAAAATACTGAAATGAGTAAATATGATCATCCAAAAATATAGTAGCTAACCATGATTATATGAAACATTACGATATTCATAGACATTATTTCCGAAAGATCATTTTTTGTTTATGGAATTAATAAGCTTGGTGACTCTCTATATAAAGTATTCGAAGAAAGCTGAAACTTCGTTGTTTTGGCGTCGCTACTCTGTCTTCTGATGGTTTTGATTTCTGGTTTTTTAGGGTTTTGTTGTCGGGTATGAAAATAGCTGCAAATGTTTTCTCAATGCGATTTCTAATGATTGTCGTGCCGTGGAGAAATTGGTAAATCTCTTTTTCTCTATTCAAATCTTAGTGTATTCATATTTACGATTGTAAAAGTGATGTTGTCAACAAGTTTGTGCTGAATATATAACTCTTTCACTCTGGAATATATAACAAAATCACTATTGCTATAGCTCTGGAATATGGTTTTCCATACATATGGTAATTTATTCTCTTTTGTCTTTTTGCTGTTTAGTTAAGCGGTTAAATTCAGATTTATAGTTGTATGGCACCTGTACGGTAAACAGAGATGTTGATCTTACTCAGTGGTACTCTGGTAGTTTCAGGTATTTTTTTCATGACCCACGAGTTTTTTTTTTTTTTTTTCAATTACATTATACATGGGTATCTTTTGTCGGCCTTGCATTATACATGCATGTTTAAGAACACCAGTTATATATATTTTCCCTACGGGAGTTTATGGATTTGGCCTCTTTAAAAAAGAGTTGGACTAAAGACAAAACCATTGTTTGCATGTTGCTTTTAAGGTTTTATTCATTTCGCCTTTTTCCTAGGGTTTGAGGTTTTGTTGACTGATTTGCTACTGTTTTTTTTTTTTTTTTTTTTTTTTTTTGCAGGTATTCTCGAAAGAAAGAATTCTGATAGTACGATGATCTGGTAATCTATTTGTATCTTTCAAAAATTTGTATATTTAGCATCTCTTATGTGCAGAAAAACACATGTTCGCCTGTTGGTTAGTAGTAGTGAAATGGTATTTTTTGTTGCTGATGGCACAGTCTATTTTAAGTCTAAACTATCATAAATTTTATTGTTAATCTTGCAAGGACATACTCTATGCACATTAATATTCAACAGTAATGTTGTGCAAGTTTATAAGATGAGTAATTCTATACGAGTCTACACTTGTGTGAACTGTTACGACCTACAATGGAAACATATGAAAAGATGATTATGAAGAAAAAGATGTATACTGATGTGGATGGATACTTTGCAGAAAAAGATGTATCAGTAGTACTGCAAGAGGTGTTTAAAGTTGCATACGAGTCTGGTGCATGGCAACAAGAAATCCGAGGTAATACCCAACCACACATATGTATGTCTAACCACATCTCTTTAAAGTATGAAATTATCGAGAAATCTAATTTTGGTTAGAATATGCTTGGTGGTTCATACTTCATTGGTTGATATTTATTCGACCATGACATTCCATATGTTGTTATGTGCTCCCGCTACGTATTTCTCCAACTCCCTGCTCGAGCACTAATTTTGATGAAAATAGTGTAACCCACAACGGAGAGTGTCTGCTCACAAGACAAATGCAACTTTCTGACTAAAAATAGTGTAACCCACATACTGGGACTTTTTTAGAGTCAGCTTCCAGATAACAAGATAGTAAAAGTGGAGGATAAAGATGTTAGCAGTAAGTTCTTAGCTGTAGATTCATAGCCAATCTGTGTTATTTTGGTGCTAATAATTTATAGCAGTCCGACTGCAGATAACAAACAAATACGTACCACCCACGGGCTGGATTCTTTTACTGAATTAGCCACCCTTTGAAATTCCAAATTATTCCAATCCACTTCGCGGTCCTTACAAAACTGCGCTTGGATGTGATGAGGTCCTTACAATTTCGCACAACAAAATCGCTCAATTATAAATTTCTTGAGCAGTAGAATAATATAGTTCACTAATATGCAGTGTCAACAATATAATTCTATATTCAATGTATTTGGCTTCGAAGAGAAACACCCAAGGAGGCTTTGAAGATCATCAATAGTTTTTTTCTTAATTAAGTTGAAATATTTTTGCCAGGATATATAAATATTTTGATTAGTATTCTAATTTTATTTTAGTCAAATAATCCTTTTTAGGAAGGAAATGGATGATCATATCGTTTTTAGGACGGATAGGAAGGAAATGGATGATCATGTGTAAAATTTGTGCTTAGATATTTTAAATACGTCTACTCCTGAAGCTTACCAAGAGGTGTATCTTATCTCACTATCTCAGAATACAAAATTGTTCATTTTGCAAGTTCCTATTCTTTTTCAACTACATTCTCAAAATACTAAATTCACACATTTTCTGCCGAAACTTCTACATGACATTACATGCACCATGAGAAGCTTTCCCCCTCTACTGGCTGAGAGGTATTTCAAGGCCAATGCATAGGAACAGGGTATTTCGGTTTTGGTTTTAGCCTTAGCTTCATATAACAGTGTTAGCCATTTCTTTCCTTTTTCTTTTGCAGTTTTGGTTTTAGGTCCATGTGTAGATGGAGTAACAAGTGCTCTTTTTGTCTCGTTTTATATGGAATTTGGCATCAATACTCTATGAAAAATCAAAGTAGCTGCTACTGCGCCTAACAAATAAATTTTGTGATTGGGCAACCGGATAACCCAAAGGACTGTGAAGATTTGTAAAGAACTCCATTTTAGCACCAGTCAGATGGTAGTTGGTACTCATTGAGAGGTATAAGCAACTAACTTTTTACCTCTTAAATTAAATTAACGAAATCTCACATGTGTGCAGTATTTTTGTGAAATTTTTTTTATCACTTGAGCAACATTTTATTGATCGACAGAGAGGGGCATAAAAGGCTTATACCACCCCATATGAACAAGAGAAGGTGCGAACGAAAGAATCAAGGCAGAGAGAAAGAGAGAGGAGAATAACAATAAGAATAAGAATGAATAAGAATAAGAGAAGGAGAAACAAAGAAAAGAGAAAGAAAGGTTGTGGTTGGATAGAAATTTATTTATGTTCTCGGTATTTTTGTGAATTGTGAAACCAAATGACAACGGAGCCAATCCATGCCAACGAAGAATGCAGGGAGCAACCTTACTTGAATTAATATTGCACAACATGATCAGAGAGTTTGGGTCCCTAATTCGACGTGGAAGAATTTTTCCGATTCAAAATTACCGTCTCAGGGGGCTTTCCAATGCATTATGCATGCACAGTTTTCTATAATCATCCATGTACTTTTTTTTACACTCTGTTTTTATTTGTTTCTCATCATGTTATTTAAATTTTAATTTATTTTGTGTTTGATGATATCCATGTAGAAGTGTTTTTAGCATGTGTAGAGAAAAGGAAAATAAATAAAACCAATTAAGCTACACCATAAAAATATTTCTCGATATCCAATTTACCTTAGTATTGCTCGATTTATCCCGATTTCATTGACGCTTCTGCTGAAAAAGTTTGGCATACAATAGTCAGGTAAATCATGGACTAGATGATGCAAGAGTATATAAAATAAACTAGGTGCATGAGCTCCAAAAGTAATAAAAATAAATTATCAAAAAGTTTGGAGGAAAAAAAAAACAGAATAACATATCTTTTAATTAATTTATTGGATCTATGGTCCTGAAATAAATACTACTACTGTTATTATGAAATGTTTTATATTTCAAGTTTTTGTTATTGTTAAGATAACTTCTATGATTTTGGTTGATTTTTCAACATAAATAGTGATGAAGGTCACAAGCAGTGGCTGATTTCTTGATACACACCGGGCAGTGGCTGATTTCTTGATACACACTGGAGGTATTGCATAGTATTGACTCTCTTTTTATTATATTTTGATTATATAGTTTTTCCTTCTATATATTTTTGTAGTTTTTGCTTTTTCTAAAGCTTTCTTTCTTTTTTCTAAAGCCTTTGTCCCTAGCGTTACCAGCGACGGGTTGTCTGTACGTTAAATAATCGGCTGAGAACTTTGTTGCATATATAAGATATAACATTGCGTCTGTCTTCTCGAAGACCAATATTTTCTATTCATTACACATTTACACTAATTAAGCAATCGGTTAACATATTTTAAATTATTAAATTAATTTGGCCGTGTACGTAAGTGTTTGGTGAATGTTGTGTCTACTCCAGTTTGTGAAGTTGAGGAAATTCTCTAGATGACTAGATTATATTTGGCATTCATTGGTGCCCAACTCTCCATGCTACAGAAAGAGAGAATGCTGCTCACATCTGAACTTGGTTAGAATTTGTACATCGATAATGTTCACTATGTTGGAAAACATACCATGTTAGATGTATTAGTGCTAACCCAATTTAAGATAGGAAAACTAATACTACTCTCCAAGTTTACATTGCTTCTCCGCTAGCTTCAAGTAAAGTTCAAGATGACTCTTATAGCCACTTGCGTAATTTGGCTAATTACTTCAAGTAGAAATGATTACAGAATTTGCTATTGGGTTCTATTTCGGGTTCATCTGCAAGGGAAGTCGCTTGACCTTTACTTATTAGGCCCTGTTTGGTCGTAGAAACCTATGAGGTAATTTTGTCATGTATGTGGTGAGTACGGAATAAAACCTTTGTGCTAAATTCACAGTAGTGCATCTGGGTGAGTATGCAAGTATAGGATAGGCTTAGCACTTCTCTTTCTGGGTTGATGTAATAGGATGATCATGAATTACTAATATCATTACCTATATATGTTCATGTAGTATACTATATGCTCATTGGTATTTTTGATTTTTTTTGTCTCTTGGTTGAATGTTTTAACTTCTAAATGATTCGCCTAGAGGGTTATTGTACATTATGTGGTAATAAAAAGCTTTGATGTATATGGTTGTGTGGGTACTTAGATAGCTATGCTAGGCAAATTACGGTGATCTACTCTGGCTTACTTTTGGGGTTTCGAGTTTTATTGCAGCAAAAAAGACGTGGGTTGAAGGTGAACTTGGTCAAAGTTTTAAAATTCACTAATGCTGAAATTTCAATTTAAGTCATGATGTCAAAGTTGCTCCCCCCTTGCCAGTTACAACTCATGTCTCATGGGTATCCTCATTATAAACTTTAAAGAGTACTTGGTGTGTCTTTTTGTATGTCAAAAGGTCTGATGGTAGGGTTAACTTTGGTTGACCGTTGACAGCCCAAGAATATCTAGCTTGGTATATCTTTGCAGTTCCTAGCATGGCTAGACAAGTCTGTAAAAGTTTGTAACGAGTGACATTTTGATTAATGCTGGTAGGCCACCAGTATATTTTCAACTGTAATCATTACTTTCAATTTGTAATCTGAGATTGTCTCATCCTATTTCCTTAGTTCACTTTTCGTATGCAAGGCAAGGCTGCAAGGGGAATCAAAAAACTACTACCTTCAGTTAGGGATAAAAACAAGTTGCAGTTACTTAATCATTTAAGGTTTGAATTGATATCTGGGTTTGTTTACTGGATCAAGCTTGACAATTATAAGGTATATCCTTTTCCTTAATTTATATCTTCTTTATAGTTTGCTGTGATGAAAAAAAAAAACATTTTTTTAAAAGATTTTGTACTTAGGTTGTCAAGAATTGGGAACCAAAGGAGAATCAGGAAACTGGTATTTTATATTGTTGTTGTGCTCATCTCATGTCAAAGGGTGTTTACGGATTTTAAAGCTCCTTGACAAGCACAAAGAAAACAAGAGTGGATGGCATAGTGATAGACGCATTTATGTGTCTATTTTCATCTCTATTGTGTATATTGTTAGTACCCATTTTTGTACTTATTTTGGTATTTTATCCCTTTGTAGGTGTTTTTGGAGAAATAGGCTTTTGCGGTGAAATTGGCTCGAAAAGTTGTTAAAGACACCTGGAAGGACATTTGCTATTCGGACTCTCACTTTGGATAAGGGGTAACCCATTTCCAAGCAGCTACAAAACACAGACCGGGACTGGATAGGGGGGACTCCACTTCTTCACGTTTTAGAAACAAAATTGGCAGGAAAAATGGTTTTCACTGACAGATTTTAGGGTTGGAGTTTTGATCGATTTTTATGGAGATTAAAGGGCTGAAATTGATTGGGTTTACTCCTTAGGACTACACAGGCCTGGTAAAGTCTTTGGATTGAACCCAAATTGGCTAGAGATCGAATTAGAGCTAAACAGAGGTGATGGAAGTTTCGGGTCTTTGATGAATTATTTTAGGAATTTCAGGGAGACTAAAGGCAAGATTTTCTTCCCAAAGCTTGATATCTATCTAAGGAAGAGTTTAGAATC
>JAJJMB010008256.1:1027654-1157353 GCA_023531105.1 Papaver atlanticum | reverse complement strand
GTGCTTTAACTCTTAGAAAGGTCCCTCACTTGGGACTTGACATATGTGCCTCAACCGTTTTAACAGATTATCTTCATACATGTTTTCCTGAACCTAGTGATGTCCATAAGGAAGTTCAGTTGTTAGAAACCCATCCTATGGTTGATGTGGTTTACCCAGGCTATGATACCCCGATCGACTTTGTTTTCCCACCAAATATTTTTCTTCCAAAAGTGGGAACATATGATTTTCAAATGTGTCAATTATTAAGTTTTTAGACTAAGCCTAAGTACTTTAGGTTAATAACATCGACACATTTGCTTAAGAATGACCACTACTCTCATTGTGGTCAATTATGTAAGTCAAGCATGATTGACTTAGAGGATCCTCAATTATTTAGGTTATTATTATGTGCTTCTAAGTACTTATTTGAGTTTCTACAGACTCTAGGACCTAATAATTTGGATCTCACTTATGAGGGAATGCATCCAATGAAAATATTTTATTTAGACCCTTTCATAGAGCCTGAACCTGAACCACAATTAGATATAGATATTCTAATCAGGAAACTAGGCAAGGGTTTGCTCGGTTTGTTCATTTTCTTGGCATGTTGCAGATTCCTTTTACTTGTGATAGCTCTATTTGGTTTCGAAGACCCACAGTTATTCCGACTGTTGCTATATGATTCGAGGTGACTAATCCTTTCTTAGTCTGGCTGAAGACTTTAAACTTAACACTTCTTGGGAGGTAACCCATTCTCATGAAACACGGTAATATCTTTCCTTAACTCTTTTGCTTCAAATGGCAATATGTATCTACTATCTTACATAGACAATAACACTACATTATATGTAAAAAGAAATCATATAGTTTTTTGTTTGCTTCCCGCAGATTCACCCAACCTTGAAATGGGTTAGTACACCTTCATGGTTAACAGAGAAAGAGTTGTTGATTACTCGAAAAGTTTGAAAGCCAAGTAATTACATTGCTTGCATATCTTTCCTTTGACAATGGAAATTCGAGTAATATGTAGTCAAGACTGAGGATACATGAGTGACTACATTACTGGAGTTTATGGGTGCATATGTGTGAATAATTAGTTCTTGAACTGGAATCCGGAACATTAAAATCAAAGTCAAGACATAATCAACCACTAATATCTCATTATACAGTCATTATGTGGTGTGCTAGGTTATTCGTGACAATGCCAAACGAGGGTATAAATACATTTAGTTATGGGGCATTCTTGGGAATATATGCATTCCTGAGATATCAGTTATGAAGCGGACTGTATAGAGTTGTTAACAATCATTTTGATGTTCTTGGAGTGGTTCTATCTCTTAGCACAACAATGAAGTACGGTGTGGTATGTTTCTCTTAACATTTTTTATTGTGCAACTGCTGGAAATTAGTTGGCTGAACTCACATCCGTGTTGACCTTCCTTTCCTAAGCACTACAGTAGGATTTGGTACTCTATGATAGACGCATTATTGTGTCTAATATGTCTCAATTGTATATATTGTTAGTGTTCGATTTTGTATTTATTTTGTTATTTTATGTCTTTGTAGGTATTTTTAGAGAAATAAGCTCTTGCGGCGAAATTGGCTCGAAAAGTGGTGTTTTACACCCCAGGATAGAGTACTAAAGGCACCCCAGAAATGCACCGGAAGCACCCCAGAAATGTGTCGGAGGAACCCCGGAAAAATTACTATCTACGCCCAAAAATTACTATTTGCACCCCAGGACAAGTGCTAAAGGGACACCCGTGCAGGATTAGGGGGAGGACATGTTCTTTTCAAATTCAAAAAAAAAAAATTTGGCGGGAAAATAAACTTATTCTCTGTAAAATTTTCGATCGATTTTTGGACGTGATTTAGTGAGATTCAATCCCTGAAACTTAATGGGTAGACGTGATATGACCATAGAAAGCTGTTATGGGTGTCTGTTACGACCGAATTTGGCTGATTAATCCACAAGAAGAAAACAGGGAGAAACGAGAATATCACGTGTTGAGAAGATTTTTTGGAAGATTTCGTGGAGATTAGAGCGAGTTTAACATATTTTCAGCGTGCAGGAAGTGTGTGGAGATCAAACAGATGCGTGGAGGAGATAAACAGGGGAAGAATCACGTAAATATCATCTCGAGTAAAAGAAAATATTTTGGATTTATTAGCGAGATTTTTATGTGTTGATTGATATAAATAGGTTGATTGGGGTCTCACTGGGATATATAGAGAGTTGGGAGCAGTTAGGAAGAACCAGAGAGTCGAGAAATCAAGTTGCAGGAAAACTCCATTTTCTGCTGCTGTGAAGAACACGAAGAACATTGGACGCACGCAGAACGTCGTTTTTCAACAGTGACAACGACAACTGTTTGTGGGTCGTATTGCAACAGTGTCAACAACACTTCATTTTTATCGTTCTCTGTAACAGCTCGGTTTGTAACGAACAAAAGTGTTACAAACCCGGTTTTTATCAATTTTTCTCCTATTTCATCATTTGAGAACCATTTTTGAGCATTAATAAAGATGAATTTTGAGCATATTTCCATGATAATGATGAGCTAATTCTCGCGTAACCAAGGCATGGAGGAAGCTATTGTTGCATGAATAATTGGTAATTATTTTACTTTTCTCTAATTTTGCAATTTATAATTCACTCAAATTACTGCTTTGCAGAATTTTAATTATTTGCATAATTTTTCCTAATTAGTTGTGATTCAATTAGATAGGTTATGCTTTGGTTAGATAATCTATGCTTAAGGGATACAATTAATGTTTGAGAATATGCTTGATAATTTGTGAGTTAAGAAAAAGAGATTTTAAAAATAATTAGAGTTTTGGAATTTTTATCATCATTTATTCATGTGTAATAGTGGAATCTAGTGTCTTGGTTATTTTCACTCTAAAAAAAAAACAAATTTGGATTAAAATTTTCTCTACTTTTAGTTTAAATAAATCTAGCTTTCACAAGTCTTACGAATTCATTCTTACCACTATTTAAAATTACATC
This sequence comes from Papaver atlanticum, assembly GCA_023531105.1. Taxonomy (NCBI): domain Eukaryota; kingdom Viridiplantae; phylum Streptophyta; class Magnoliopsida; order Ranunculales; family Papaveraceae; genus Papaver; species Papaver atlanticum. Next base: position 1,154,361 of record JAJJMB010008256.1, on the reverse strand, counting down.
ACTCTACAACATAATGTTGATTTTATTTTAGTTAGTTCGAAATTTCATGTCAATTGCTTTAGACTGGACAAAATCCATTAAAATCTTATTTAACCAGTGTGATTATGCATCATTTTTCTCTTTTGGCCTCAGGAAATATGTATATGTTGTCAACCATCTTTTGGCCTCTTTAGGAATGCTCATATTTTTAATTTCAATAGGGAAATGCGTAGAGGCAGTATATAAGAAAGCAAACGAGGCAATTGAAATTCAATCAAGAAGGATGTAGTTGCAAATTGAGAAGAACTGGGCTATTGTTTCGGTCTTCTTTTTTATTAGTTGACATACTGAACAGGAGATGTCATTCTGAGCCTTTGATAATCTCTTTTGGACTCCACTTCAACTTTTATTCTCATTTGGACATATTGGTATATATTATGTCGTGTATCTGGATAGTTATAGATCAATTTACTTAATACTAGAATCATTACAGATGAAGGCAAATATAAGTGTAATTGTTGAGAATTTCAGGAGAACAAAAAAGGGAAATTGCTGGAATGGTATGAAAAGAAAGGTTTAGGAAACATTGGACAAGGGGTTGGCTCTTAAGTCGGTGAGGGTCAGACTTCGTCCAGGTTCCAATATAAGTTTTCTCTATATTATTTAGTGTTCTTCACGCCCTCATATTTTCATTTTTATAATTCAGTCATGGTTTATTTTTTTGACCTTTAATTGATAATGCATTTCTCGGCCAAAATGAATATACCAAGGACTTGCAAAATTGCGATGAAAATAAAAATTGCTACTATGATGATACCTGCTGGATGATCTGAAAAATCAGGTGGACTGGCGTATGCTATTTTCTTAAAATATAAAACTTGATAGACAAAACAAAAGTACAGTTTACATGATTCTTAATCTTTGTAACTAATGTTCTCAGTCCCTTGAAATGTTGATAAAAATAACCAAGGCTGCTTTCTAATTCCTAGATGGACTCCACTGGACATCCGATCTTATGTTAAAGTTATTTCTCATTCCTTTATGATTAAATTACTGGAAAATTATAAGTTTATTTTATAATTTTAAAATTACTTAATATTTGAAATTATGATGAAAATACTCAGTGTTAAGATTACATGATAAGAGAGAAGGTGGCTCAGTCCACCACTTTTGCTGCTATTGGGAACTTCTTTTTTTTAACAAGGATGTCATACAAGCCACAAAAGGAAAAATCTCCGCTCTTAGAGGGCAAAAGATAAACAATGTTAGATATGACTTTTTAGGATCACTTCCTTATGTTCTCCTTTATAAGGCCAAATTGACTTTAATTTTCGGGTTTCTAACTCTTTCCATTAGAAAAATTAATAAATTTACTTTTCCGGTTTCAAACTTTTACAATTAGGAAAAAAAGTAAATTAATTTTAATATTCACTTATAGTTCATTAAATTGAAGTACAAAAGCTCCTTATAGAAGCGTGCCAGTTGTTTGATGAAACACATAATAAAATCTTTTTTGGTTGTCTTCAGCTTTGCTGCTTAATAGGCTGACATCAGATACCAATCTCTGATTTCACAACCATTCTAATTTCATTTCTAAGTATGTTATGTGTTTTGGGTTGAACCTTCAAGTAAATTATTGTATTTGTTCATGATATTAGTTTGAATACGAAGAACTGAACTTTATGTTAATTCTTACCCATGTAGTTATGGGTCCATAACTGGAATCATTCTTATGATTTAGCTAAGATTTAAGTTAGTGGAACGATTATTGTTGTTGTCTTCTGTTGCTGCATAATGTTTTTCGGCCATTATCTTAGACTAAGATTCATGTTTACAGCTGCAGTACCAATGTAGCGAAGGTAAATCCTATTTCCCGATCTTGCAGTTCCATTTTTTCTATTGAAAAGACTAGCAACAAAGGTAAATATTGTTTCCGTCCCATATTAAGTGAAGTATCTTAACCTACATATCTGGGGCGCAATATGTTAGCGCATCGGATTCAATATCAGAAGGTTACCTATTCAAGTCTGGTCCATCCTAATAGTTCGAAAAAGTTTTGGGGTCAACGAAAATCATTTATAGTCTGTTGCACGTTTTTCTATTTTATAATATTTTTTTCTTAAGAATGATTGTTGTGTTCATGCTAGCATGGATACCACATTGTCAAACGGACAAAAATGAAGAAAAAAAATAACACTTCTGGGTTAAAGGTTGTGACCAGCCTTTAATATCATTAGAATAAGTTGAGTTAAAAAAGTGCTGGAAGAAAATTGAGTGAGGGTGATCATTGGATATCATTAGGTTGTCTTGGTTGGGATAGGTTTCTCAACTACCAATTTTGTAAGGAAGATACTCCATGGGTAACTTGACGAAATAGATGATTTCTCACTTCATACGAAATAATCGCGTGTATGAGCCTTTGGTTAAGCTAGAGGTCGTTTTAGTGCTAGAAAACGCTGATTAAGACTTGGGAGAATCGTTCTTCATCCTAATGTTATATAAGGTTTTTTCCAATGCATGAAGCATCAAGCATGTCTTAACAATAAATATACAATTGTTATTTGTATTAAGGAATGTACCAAAGTTTGTCCACTCCCATAGTCCTTTTCAGTCTCAAAAAACTGAAAAAGTATGTCAACAGTAGCATTAATATCATAATGATGTTGTGTTATTTTCCCAATATCTCTGCACTGACTTTGCAATGGGCATGTCAGCATTTTCAATATATTCACATAAGTCCATCAATTATCATGCAATAGAAGGAATGCTAATTGATATACTATGAGCATAGCTTGATGAGGGGCAGACTCATCTAAGAGAAGAAAGGTAAGATATAAAGATACCCCGAAAAGATGGTTTACTCACCAATGACATATGTTCGCATTTACTATTGTATAAAGAGGGACGATGACATGCCACCGTTTTTCAAGATGGATGATGAACGTATTAAGGTGTTTACTTATGAACACTATAATTAATAATAAGAAGTGTTTATTTTTGAACTCACTACTTTTGAAACATATTATTGTTCTCCGACACTTTAGTGTCACATTTAATAAAACAAAAGCCTAAGATGTGGAGGGGCCCCGAAGCAAAGGCACCAGTGAGTTATAAGTTGTATCGCAGACACAAAGAAAAACTGAAGTCGACCAAAAAAATGAGAGTAAGCAGTGAAAACATACTTGAAGAAATAAAGGATTTGAAAGAGCAGGCTTTTTAGATCGGAGCAAGTGAAAATCCATGGTAAACCAGACCAAAACAATGATATATGAAAAATGGTTTATGACTTGAGTTCCATTTACCTACCCAAGATATTTGGGTCTAAAGGCTTGGACGTCATTCTAACAATTTTGGGTTAAATGGATTTCATTATAATTATTAATTTATTGGATGTTAATTATTTCACAATTATAATTTAAGCTTACTTTTTGTCTCTCATGTTGATTTAGACAAAGCCCATACAATTTACAAGAAATTAGGTCCTTTGTAATCCCTATGCCTCGATGGTTCGATATGAATTTTTGTAAATAGACTGGTGATTAACCAACAACAACGTTCGAAAATCCTTTCCAATTTTGTAGCAGTTCCAACAAAATTATGGCTATAACAATATACAAAAATTTGGTTAATATGCTTTCAGTTTTTATTGTCAAGGGAGTACAGAGTAAACGTATCTAGCATTAACATTTCATTATTGGTTTAATCATTGCTAACACAAAACTATTTGGTAGGTAACTTAAAATTTCATTCATGCTTTCGCCACGTGCGAATCTTTTTAAATCGTGCATATAATTGCTAAAAGTAATTTAGTTACTAACATGTATCAAATAGTCCTATCCATTAATTTTAAATGATCAAACTAATCAAGAAGTTTTTGAATATTTTCTAATACACCTAGACAACGGGCGCGGGGCGAAGCCCCGCCATACCAATCGACAATTCCCTCTGAACCCGGTGCATAGCACGGGTTACATACTAGTAATTTTCTAAAGGCCATTGGATCTCCCCTCCATAAATGTCTTGGTACTTTTTTCGGTGAGTCTGTCTGGCATTGTTGGTCTAGTCAAGCCTTAGTTAAACATATACACCTGTTGTTGGTCAGCTGGCCGAGTTTTGTGCATACACATGTTGTTAAAAACATGGAATCTTCTTCTTCTTTGAACAGGAACGAGTTGGGGCGTTCATATTCTCTGTTCTCCTAAAACGAAGCGAATCGTTAATGGAGATCCAATATTGTCTGCAATTTCGGTGAGTTCTACTTTTTCCTCTACATTTCTCTCCCCCCCTCTTGTCGATTATCAAAAACAAAATTGTTCTTGTGCAGGTAAGATGTGGGTTAATTGTAAGTGTATGGATGGAATCTTTTAAGTATGAACTGAGATTTGAGAGTGATATGATATAAATTGTTTGTTCTTGTATATGTCAGATGCCTATAAAATGTTTGTAGAAATGCTCTACAGAGATTTTGAAAAAAGTGTACAGATCTAGAGCATGAGAAATTCGCAACCTAGAGTGTATCGAGTATCTCACAGTGTAGTGTAGAACCCCTCTGGTTAAAGAGACTTCAAAGGGAACTTTAGGGTTATCGGTCTTGCACAATCTTCAGGTAACACTTTGAGGTTTTCTACGTGAATCAATGCCGATCAGTACTAAAGCTAGTACTAAAGCAAAGAAAGATACTAGAATATTTAGGTCATCTTTAGAACAATTAGTCGACATCGCGGAGGAAATTAGAGAAAGAATTAAACATTTTCCAAAACACTTGCAAGCAATAAAAAACTGTCCATTCTGGAGTTTCTATCAACCATTTCATGAAGGAAGACTTAATCAAGCGGATATGAAGAAAAAACAAATGGGTGTTCAGCGTATATTGAACACTTTCGATCCGATTAAACAAGTATTCGTATTTGATGGGAAGGAGTTTAAGTCTACAGCAGAAAACCTTGCAGTCATATTTGGGTTACAGAGGATCAAAGGGGGAGCAGAATTTACAACTATTAGACACCCACAACCTGAAATTCATCTTTCCCAGATAGTTTTTTGCAAAACATATCTAAAAGGAGAGCCAGGAATGCAAAAGAAAGATATTATTGAATCACTTTATGCAACAGCAGAAGATGTAACAAAACCAGATGAGTTCGTCAAATTACTTGTTTTATATTTCTGCGTTCAGATTTTCTTCCCTAGCAAGAGTGGAAACAAAATATCAAAGCTGTATCTCAACTACATTTTTGCAATGCATCAAGTGTCTTGGCCTGATTTGATCCATTCATACTTGATGGAAGCTTTAATGGAAGCCGAAAAACCCTACAAAACACTCAAGGGTTGTACTGTGTACATATTGGTAAGTGATTTCGAATTTCTGTTTATGAGGACAGGCTGACAAATTAACAACTGACATTGCTTATCTTGTTGTTTTCTCAGTTTTGGTTTGCTGAAGTTACGCACTTCGTCAGCAAAATTGAGGGTGAACCAGGCAATTGCAAACCTCGTTTCCTAAGGTGGAATACTAAGGTGCTGGTCGAAGAGTTCAGTAACAAGGGCATGACCTCTCTGAAACAAGATGTAAGTACTAGTGTAAATGTTGTAAGCATGTGTAGACTTAGGCTACATCAGGGATTTCCGGATGTAGATTGAAATCATATTTGAAATTGTTGAATTTGAGACTTAAGTTTTGATGCTAGCTAATGATGCGAGAAGCGAGAGGGACAACACACTTAGTTTTCTATTATGGTGTGCTTGATATAATTTCGAGCAAATGATTATTTGAATTCCAAGAAGTTTACGAGTTACTTACCCAGCTGCTACTGCTTTTTGATGAATGTGGATTGCAATGTCTTGATTCAGCAACTGTACATAGGTTAAGAACAATAGTATTGTAATTTTTTTGCGCTCAAATTTTGCATGTTTTCTTGTTTTACTGTTTTCTTTTTTGTGGTTAGTATGATAAAGTATTGTTACTGTTCAGTTTTGTCAACTTAGGCTCTGGATTAGTTGTTGTGTTAATCAATTTTCCTGTCGAGAATTTGTTAACTCAAAATTTGTGGTGACAACCGCTGGCAATTCATAAATTTTATTATAAAGTTCTTGGTGTACATATTAGACAACTTGGTGTTGGTATTCACTCGAATCTTTATAGTCGCACGATCTTCACCTGCTGTTGTAAGTTCTAATAAAATTATGCCATGGACGTTTATAGAATTAACATGTAGTATAATAATCCATTCACTCTTCTGTTCTGCCAAATCTTCCATCTTTGTATTAGGAATATTCAACAAACCACTCTTCTGTTGAATGCCGAACCCGAATTGCTAGCTTCTACTGGCAGTTGGGTAGCGCAAGCAGCCCAGGACATAAACATAAAACTAAAGTTTGCCAAGTGTTATTAAATGAGAGTTTACCACTTCTTAAGACGTAGTGATTACCTGACAGATTATAATAGTTCTTAAAAAACCTATTGAATGACGGTTAGTAGATTTTAAAGTTTTTTTTATTCCTTTTTACAGCTTACTGGATTATTCATCGATCCTCTGGATGAAGGTGAGCAGAGCCTGATTACACCAATTGAAATATGTCAAGCCAATTCAGATAAGATTGGTGAGAAGATGGCCAGGGATAGAGAGAGAGATGAAAATTGGGTGTTGTGCACAGACAGAGATGCTGAGGAGCTGGTAGCATATACTTTAGATTTCTTCCCTTTGGAATTTTTTTCTTAAATATGTCATAACCTGAGTACTGCTAATCCTGTACATACTATGAGAATTGTGTAGTCGTCTCTCCTTTCGCTTTCTCACCCTCTTTTTTTTTTGTATTTGTCCCTTCCAAGTTTTTAGACATCTGATTCTTCTTCCACATTTTACAGACTCCTGTCTTTCTGTCTAAAAAGAGAAAGATAAGTATAGAAGAGTCTCGCCCTTTGGAAGGAAATTGCATTTGTAATCATGAACCAGAACTTCTGCCTTCATCCGAACCTATGGATAAAACTGCCATCCCTATCTTCCTGACCCAAGAGTTCATGGACATACCTCGCTCCAGTGTGAAGGATTTGCATGGTAAGGGAAATTATTCATCTTTTTCCGAAGAGAAAACTATGGGAATTGAATCGATTGAAGGGCGTGAGCTCAGTGAGGAACCCGTGGATGCTACAATGATCACGTCCTCTTTTAACTGCCTGACTCCTGATTACACCTTGTTGTCTATATCTACTTCTGTAAATGCCATTCCTTCCCTCACAGGGTCTACAAGCGCTTCCGCTCAAGAGAGAGTGGAAGGATTTGTATTTGTGGATAACTTCAAGATTCCTGAAGAGTATGAAATCTTGTATAAGAAGATCTATGGTAAGTACGGGCATATTGCCACTAAAAAAGTCATCAAGTTCAGTGATACTGTATTGCTGGCATGTGTTACCAATTTATTGAAGATCATCTCGGCAATGGAAACTAAGCGAGGTGAGGAACTGAGTGAAGAGTTGCTGGAGGAATGGGAAGGATTCATCAAAGATGCTGAGGCTTTGAAATTCAATGTTAAATGGCTTCGAAATGGATTTAATCGACTAAAGAAACATTGGAAGTCTTTCTTCAGGATAGATAGAGAAGTTGAAAGTGATGAACAAGTATTGGATGCAATGCAGGTGAATTATGCTGGCCTCTGGACAAGAAGAGGCGAACTTGAAACTGAAATTGACGAACTTGAAACTGAACTTTCACAGGTAAAAATTCAGATAAGGAAAGCTGAAGCGAAGATTTCATCTAAACGAGAAGCTATTCAAGAGAAAGTGACTCAGAAAATCATTTTCCAGAGTAAACCTGTTCTAGAAATGGTGCTTAATTAGCTGAATTTTTGAACTTTCTCGATGTTTATATAATGCAATGAAGCAACACTAGTCCAGATTAGGTATCATCTAAGTTCCCGCCCTGTCTAAAGGTCTTTTCGTCTTGTAATGGGTATGTCAGTAGGTCAGTAAATATTATGGAAGATGATAGTTGGGAAGAACATCTTTTGCTAGACACCTCTCACAGTTTGCAAAATTATGTCACCCATTGTTGCAGGGCGAGATTAGCTGTAGTTGATTGGTTGTATAAATGTTGAAGTGGAACTTTTCTTAATAGAATCATAATTCCAGAACTCAGTTGAGATGTTGCAGACTTTTGCTTCTCAGTTAAAATCTCTAACCTTCTGCAAGATTGTCAAAATGGATCCGTATTCTTCATCTGGTTTTCTTTCAGGGTGCTCTGTAATTATTATTTTTTAATATCTTCACATTGAGGCAATCCCAAGGTATTATCAGCCAGTTTGGAACGTTTTACCTTTATATTTTGAAACAAACTGAAGTATGAATTACTCTAGTTTTCTCAATTCGAAAGATTTGTGAAAATTTGAAAATTTAAATATTGCAGCAGCAGCAGCACTAGGAAATCAGAACCAAATCATCTGCTGCTGCTGCTGCTGCATATGCAAACAGCTCTGTCGGAGTAGCAACTGGAACTGCAAAAGATTCTTTTTTGTTACTTTGGCACACTACCAATGTTAGTATTATATTACAAAACTTGACAAGTTTATCTGCCATGAAATTTACAGACCTACTTCTGTCATTAATTAACGAATTACTGATGTCACTTTCTCTGGCTCTAGAAAAAGCTTCTTCCATCACATCATAACCATTGAGCAAGTATACAAATTCAACTAAGCAGTAATCCTAGAACAGGCTCATTCTGAAATTTGATTTTCTCAGACAGCTTTTCTTGAATAGATTTTCGCTCAGATGAAATCGTCGCTTCAGCTTTCCTTTTCTGAACTTTTACCTCTGAAAGTTCAGTTTCAAGTTCGCGTTCTCTTGTCGAGAGGCAATCATATTTGACCTGCATTGCATCCAATACTTGTGCATGGCTCTCGACTTCTCTATCTATCCCGAAAGAAGACCTCCAATGGTTCTTAATTCGATTGAATCCTTCACGAAGCCATTTAACATTGAATTCCAAGGCCTCAGCATCTTTGATGGATCCTTCCCATCTCTCCAACAATGCTTCACTCAATTCTGAACCTCGCACATTTTCCATTGCTGAAATGATCTTCAATAAACCGGTAACACATGCAAGTAACATAGCATCATTGAACTTGATGAGCTTTCTAGTCGCCATATGCCCATACTTTTCACAGATCTTTTTATTCAAAATTAGATACTCTTCTGGGATCTTCAAGTTATCCACAAATTCAAATCCTTCCACTCTCTCTTGAGCTGAAGCCGTTGTAAACCCTGGGGGAATAGGAATGGCATCTACGGAAGTAGAACTATTTAACAAGCTAGAACCACAAATCAGGCCCTTAGAAGAGGACGCATTTATTGTAGCATCCACAGGTTCCCCAACAAGCTCACCCACTTCAAGCAATTCAATTTCCGTAGTTTTCGCTCCAGAACAAGATGACATATTCGTCTTGTGTACATCCTTGCCATGTGAGTCTTTCACATTGGTGTGGTGTATGTTGTTCTCATTCTCTTGTGTCACGGATTCCTGGGAAGGTACAGTTATAGGTTCTGATGAATACAGATGTTCAAGTTCATAATTACAAATTTCCTCTCCTTCACAAGGGTGAGAGTCCTCTTCTATACCTGCCTTTCTCTTTTTGGATGGAAAGACAGGAGCCTATAAAATGTGGAAGAAGAATCAGATGTCTAAAAATTTGGAAGGGTATGAAATCAAAATATAAAGATGGGAGACACACTGAGAGAAAGTCGAATCAACAACGCAATTACCACATCATGGCCTTGATTGCGGGCTTCCCTCTCTTGGAAAGAGTCTTCGCTGTCCACATCCACTACTTCGGGGTACCTTCCTCTAAGCCAAGCACTATCAACTGATTTCCATCACCCTTATTCCACATTACATCCAGAAGGACATGAACCTGCAATTTTATGTCATTAAAGATTACAAGTCAAGAAATCAAACGACCATTTCTCCAGGTGCGTGTATATATACATATAGAGTGAACAAAAAGAAATAAAAAATTTAGGACTCACATCATCCACTTCCAATGTTCGAATAAGAGGGGGGTAGTAAGGAGATCTCGTGCATAACACACAAAGCATATGAGGTTGCCAGCCTCTACTCTCTATCTTTCGTCCACACAGATTAAACAGACCAGGCATAATATTCAGAGCCCAAACCTACAACGATAATTATATAATTATATAAATGAGACATCAACCCAAAATGATTACTCAAACAATAGCGGTCACACATCTATAAAGTACCAACCGAAATGCCACTTACCACCAAGGCTTGTGCAAGTCCAAGCACCTTGTAAGTTGGTTCCCCACCAGCATCACTTTTCTTTTTGTTGGCTTGATAAAGGAGTGGTGATTTCAGTTTTGCAATTGCTCTATCAAATGTTACTTCGCCCCAGGGGTACTTGTTAAATTCCTCCAAATCGTCAACTAAATGCCAATAATCGATGTTTATGATATCTGAATCTTGGCGACCCATTAGGAAGCGGTGAATGTTGGAATTTTAAAACGAACTTTGGAGATATACGAGCATGTTGCTCGTATAGAGCTCCTAAGAAAGCAAGACTCAACCTCTCAAAACTCTCTTCTTATTATTAACTTCTTTCGTCACAATTACAAATGAATGTATCATTGCTTATTTATAGGCACTATAAGATTGACTACCGTATTGCCTAGAATACTCTAGAAAACACCACAACTTTGCCCCTCTAGGACCTTCTTTACATAACAATTTGACTTTACAACCGTTCACCTATAGAACTTTCTAGACACTACCTACTCTAGCTAATTCTAGAGTTTTCTAAACTATTTTACTAAATGACTCTTTAGTGGTCAACTTCCGTAATTCATTGTGTAGAGTTTTCTACACTTCTCTGACTTAATCTAGACAAATCTAGATTACAAATTACTATTTCCAACAGTGAACAACCAAAAGTAATGCCAATTTTACCCTGTCTAGAGAAGGGAAAGTAGAATTCTTTTTGGAGAGGAGAGCCTTCACTTTTGATCCAATTATTCGATCTTGGTTGGGGAAATAAGTCCTCATCAGGGATGACGGATCCGGGGGAGACACAAAAGCTTTCCTGGATTTCCTGAAACTAAGTCCCGTAATCAAAGCAAATTCTCTCTTTCCAAAATGCAATATTTTTCCACCAACCTTAAAGTGCATTTCATCTGGTTTATCATCCATGTGAATCTCCCTCGAAAGTAAGAAATGCACAATGGTGCCACTGAATTAGGAATCTTCCGGCACCGAAAGTAGATGGCCAATTGCTGTACCCTTAAATATGGCTTGCTCACTAACAGACAGCCAGCCCCGTACTTCTGCTAGCAACAGTAAGCTTGAGTAAGTTGTTACGTTCGCCATTTTATCCCTATACTTCTGAGGGATAATATACCTGCCAGAAACCGCAAAAGCAGTTACAAATTAGCCTTTTCGAGCTATTTGAATTTACACTTGAGGGAGACCCATTGAAGTTAAACAGAGAATTTAAGGGTTATGCAGCAATTCAGTTCACTGAATTACAGATTTCCATTTCACCTGTCATTAACACATTCAGCTGCCGCTCTTTTAAGAAACCTTTTCCTTGGATCCATAAATCGGAATCTACAAACAAAAAATCTATGTTTAGTGTAAAAAAAAGAAAGAGATATAACTCTACAAAGTGACAATGCTAGATTACTAGTACAGCATGTTTAGTATCCAAGGCTTGTCTGGGCACTGCCTTGATACTCAAAGTATGGATCCCTTTCATAGCTCATATCCCCAGATACGGACAAAAAGACAAGCCAAAAACGGAACAGAATCCCATTGGAAATTGCCTTCTATGTGGAAAAAAAACTAAATTTCTATGAGGAATTTCATCAAACAGCATGCTAATTTTTCGACAATGATACTCCGCTGATTTCTACACGAAGAAAATAGAGTTGAAAGAGGAAATGGCTGCAAACCCTAGTTTAGTGGTTTTAAAACATAAAGAAATCAGCAAACTCCAGTTTTAAAAAGACAAAGAATTACTTGATTTTGGAATTAACAACACCATTAATAACTCGATTACGAACTAAAAATGAAATTGAATCATACCTGAAGATGATGGGTTAGAGAAATGTGAAATTACTCGAGTCTTGACCCAAATTACTTGATATGGAGATGAGAGTTTCTTTTGATATTCTTGTTCTTCAATGGAGAGAGTTTTAATTACTTGCTTGTTTTTCCACTGAGAGAGTTCAGAGGGGGATTTTGGAGACTTCAAATAAAATTCAAACAGGTTACAGGGCCGCCGACCCTGACTGACATTGGTGATGCACGAGGTAAATCTTGAAAATGTTGCCCTTTTGGCTGTTTGACAAACGGTGTGTTTGTCTTTTTGTTGACTCAGCGTTTAGATCTGACTCGGCCTCTGACTCGACACGAGTTAGATGTTAGACGGGTTTTATTATTTTTTTGAGTCAAATCTAATTCGGGATCTGAGTCAGACCTAATCCCTAATTCGGACATATTTGAGTCAGGTAATAAAATGTCCCGTTGGACCAAGCCATTGACTCAAAAATAAACATTTTGAGTCGGTTTCAGGTGAGTCGAGTCATTTTAATCAGATTCAGATGAGTCAGATCAAAAAAGTATGTTGTTGGTTGTTACACCATGTTTGTTTGTATTTGACTCGTGATCTGGATCCGAGTCAATCCCTGACTCGCCTCGAGTCAGATGTCAGACCGTTTGCTTTCTATTTTAAGTCAAATTTGACTTGACCTTTGTATCATACCTAAACCATGACTGGCTCATGGACCAAGCCACTGACTCACATATTTTTGAGTCAGTTGAGTCATATTTGAGTCAGTTGAGTCATATTTGACTCAAAAAAGAAAAAAAAACATACTGAGTCAGATCCAAATAAGTCATGCGATTTCGGTCAGATCTAGGCAACTCAGGTCCAGACGACTCAGGAATAAACAAACAAGAGAATGTTTGGATACCTAAATTGAAGTGCTTTCGTTTGAAGCTGAAGTCGGTCTCAAAAAATCAGATGCAAAATGGTTTTGCTTTACAAAACGTTATTTTTCTTGAAATACCAAAATCCTTTTATTTAATAATCATTGACAATAAGTTTTTTCCAAAGAATCGGTGGGTAGCCTAACAACAAGCTGCTCACCAACACCTTACTTTCTTGAAATTGTATCGTCAAATTAACTTTTTACTTTTTAAACTTTTTTTGATAAAAAAAAAAGTTTATAAATGTATATTAAAGCACCTTATAAATCTTCATACTTCCACTTATGATGGAATAGTTAAGAAACTCCATTAATCAATACGCGATTATTTAATAAACTCTCTTAAATAATATTTTTAACCGGTCCCGATTTTTTTTTATTAGCTATCCATAGTTCACTATATATATTCAATACGCGAGTAGGGACAACGTGCCAAATTAATAGTTCACTATATATATTCAATACCTTAATGTTTTATGGAGATTTTTTGAAAAATGAAGGCTAAATTGTTTTCTGTTTTTTGTTAAAATCAATATCACATTAATTTTATCTCTAATTTTTCTTATCATCATACGAATTTCTAGTGTTGTTTCTCGTAGCCCAGCGAGAAATAATCTAATGTGATTGTCGCTTTAACAACTTCGTTTTGGAAAGGGGTATCTATTGTAAACCTTTCATCATTTTCCTTCTCATCTTTATCAGTTCCCATAACGCTCTCAATTATTTTCTCATCAGTCAGCAATTTCGTAACTTCATATTCTTTCAGATCTTCAGGACATCTTGACATTCCCTAAATTGAGATAACCCAACTTTTCGATCAAATTTTGCAAATCATGAGTGATATCACCGCCTATTCTCTCAACTATTCATCCGAACTGTCTAAATTATGTTATTTGTTGATCGAAGTTAAATTTATCCATAAGTTAATAATATATTAATTAACCGGTTAATTAGTATCTAGCTTAATTAATAAATTATGGTGGTTCAAATAACAATAATATATAGAGTTTCTATTGTATTTTGATATGAAATGCAAATTTATCATTTCAAATTTGAAGGGTTTTGTGAGGCAAGTAAGATAAAATTTGTGGATTAAAATACAGAGGAACGGAAAAACCTAAGAAGTATTGTTTGATGATGAAAAGACTCGTAGTAACTTGTAAAATGATCCAACCTGTTTTACATCTTAATATATGAGCCCTGCACACACATCTTTAGAATTCTGTTTGGTTCTCAAGGAGATGAAATGAATTTCTAGGTTTGACCTTGATGACTTGACCGTAGCCAACCAAAAATTCTTGTTCGGTTCTCAAGGGGATGCATTTAATGAATTCTAGTTTAAAACTAATAAAATGCACCCATATAATTTGAAGCACTATGACATTTCAAAATAACAACCATCATCCAAATGCTACTCTATCTAAAAGGCTGCCAACGGAGCACGTATGAAATATAAGCTACTGTACAAAAAAGAAAAACATACGATAGACCCCTAAAAAACAAACCCATGTATATAAGCAGTATGCTACTATATATGGAGGATGGTGACTCGTATATCTTGTTCAAACTCAAATCCATAGTATGTTTGTGGATGCAAAAAATATCTTCGCCGCATATAGGTCCATGAAGAAACGAAATCGATGGTCAGATTTCGTCAGAGGATATTATTACCAAAATTCGAGATAAAGCATTTACTAAGATGCCTGATAGGTCAAATCAACTGACAAAATAATACAACGGAACTTTTGTGGAAATGGATGTTACGAAATAACAATGACGAAATAAAGATTAGACGAAGGTGGATTGCGAATTAATAATAACAAAGTAAATAAAAAACCTAACGAAGAAAATGATTCGTCTGAAGAAGAATATCGAATCGAAGAAAGATGATCTCGAGCGAAGATAAATTGTTGAGCAAGCAATGAGGATAGCTGTACAGACAAGAGGCCGGAGTTATCTCCGAAATAGTAGTAACATTTGTAATGAAAATTGAAGTAGCGAAGTAAAAGGTGAAATCACGTGAATTGTGTGAATATTGGCGAAGTAAGTATGAGTTGTATTCCACTTTACTGAATGCCTATAAAAGGAAGCCTTATGGCATTGTATGAGGGGTTGAGTAATTTTGTATGGTGAGGGTTATGTTATGAGAGTAGTTCCTTATCTTTCATATTAGGGTTTGGGCTGTAAACTTAAGAATATGTTAGTAAGATCATCAATAAACTTTCATTTGGTCTTTGAATTTAATACAATGTCTTAGATTAATTTATCTGTAGATAATTTGGGTGTGTTGTAGGCAGTTACATTTTGTCGTCCGGAAACAGGGAGTGGGAAAGAGGGTTTACCCCAGCTGAAATTTTCAAAGAAAATTGGTTTAAGTTCATATCTCATGATTTTGTGGTAAACTCTTTACTCTTTAGTTTTGATGCTTCTTCTTCATGAAAGTTTGATTTTCGTACCTTTTGTTTAAGATTCATAAAATTTTAAGAGTTATATTCACCCTTTGGTTTTCAAGATCTAGAGTATAGTATTTTGAAAGCCTTATTGTGATTTTTGTTATTAAGAGGTGTGGGGTTTTAGAGAAAGAATTCGTTTGGAAGGTCATAAACAACTCAGTTGTGTTACTTTTCATTAAATTGTAGTTTTCTAAGCGACTCAGTGAATTGAGTGACTCGTAAATAGTGTCATAAAGCATAGTCCAGTCAAAAGAAACAACTAGAATCATCAAATGACGAGGGCTGCAGGAAGAGATCAGCACATAATAGCTTCGAGAAGAAGTAAGCGTGTTACAGAAATAAGGAGAGGAAGAATGGAAACAGGAGAAACGTTGGAAACAAAAGAAGTAAGACTAACCGCAGGAGAAACTTTGGCTGCAGGAGAAGTCGTGGTACACTCCAACAGCGGAACATCAACCCTAATGAAGATAATTACCAAGAAATATCAATTCATACAACTGATACCGACACCGAAGAAGATGAAGAGCAAACCCGTGAAAAGATTGAGAGAAATGTTGACAAAGAGAATATGACAGTTGAGCAGCAAAGAGAGGGACTTTGTCGAGAAAGAGAAAGAAAATAAGACCTGGTAAAGGAGCGGATAAAGCTCGTGAGAAAAACGCAACTTTGATACATGAGAACAATCGACTTAAGGAAAAAAGACTCAACACGGACTCAAGAACAAAAGCAAGGCATCATGAATTATGGAAGAGTAGGAGTTCGTTGAGGAAAGGACGATTACATTGAGGCGAAGGTGATGAAGAAAATAAATGAAGAAGAGAAAGAAGACATAGGAAAGATAGTGAAGAAAGAAATCTTCGAAGAGCGATAGAAACGAGTAAAATGGAGGAAAAAGAGAAGGAACAACAAACCAAACAGATAACGACAGTTAAGTCGAAATGTATGCGAGAACCATTAAGCAACACCCGAGATGATCAGGGAAGGGTGAATCTTGCAGGAGGAATAGAAATGATGAACAAGTGTGCAAGGAATGGATTATACAAGCCCAAAATCGAGATGTTGTTTAATTTGAAGCGAAGAAATATATAAAAGTCTGCGAAGTTTAGTAACGACGTGGAGGGCAATCTGCGATGCACTTGAGGGAAAAGTGCTAGAGGAGGATCTTATTCGTGCATTTATTCATGCTTTGTCTGCCAAAGATCTTTTATACAAAAGATTGTTCAGAATAAAAGATACAGTGCGAATGAATGAGCTAAGAGCAAATCAGGATGAACACATCGATTTAGATGAGAGGACCGAGGAATGCATCGAATACCTCACC
Source organism: Papaver atlanticum (assembly GCA_023531105.1). Taxonomy (NCBI): domain Eukaryota; kingdom Viridiplantae; phylum Streptophyta; class Magnoliopsida; order Ranunculales; family Papaveraceae; genus Papaver; species Papaver atlanticum. The sequence goes on along the minus strand of JAJJMB010008256.1, from coordinate 1,137,617 downwards.
AGAAAAGATAAAAGAGGTACAATCTTAATTTAATCAAGGTCATAATGAAAGAACTCATTTTCTCAAAACAATGAAGGTATCCGATTGTAATGACAAGTTACTTCACCGAGCTGGTGAAACGAAGGATCGGCGGCGTATTCGTAACAGCAATGTGACCACCCCTGGAGTCCGGTCTCTAACAAGAAATATTATTCATATAAAACAAATAAGTTGTTATTTAATATGAATAAAAGGCGAAGAAATGTACTCATCATTTGATAAAATATATAATGAAATATCTTCTCGCAAATATCAACGAGAAAAACACTATAAGACCCGAAAAAAAGGCTAATAAGAAAAAATAAACAGCGAAAGCAGGAGGCATTATAAAACCTTTTCAACAGGATGGTAAGACCTTATGGTAAAAATAAGACCTCTTCAACATGCCAGTATTACCTCGCTAGGAGGAAGCATAAGACCCTCGAACTAAAATTTTAAACCCTCCTCCAAGGGAGGCTAGGTACCCAATCTTTGGCGTCCACCTTAGTTCGCACAGAGTGCAAGAGGCACACCTACGTAATACCTATCGCATGTCATATTGGGAAAACCTTGAAGATATCAAATAGAGGCAATGATAAGACCTATCCGCCGAGGATCCTCGATGGTCTTTGGTAAGGGGTGCAGAAATATGACCAGGGCGCCGACGTATTCGGTTGAGCTCCGGGTTCCTGGGACGTCTGGAGCATTACCGACCATTACCGTATGACAAGTCCTGGCTACGATGCACTCGGTCCCAAAGAAACCCCACCTAGGATGTGACTTCGTAAGGCTAAGTCCTATGGTCTTCTAATCTAGCAGCAAGATTAGCAGTCCACATCAGCTAGGGAAACCTCCTATGTCCTATGGTATTTCTAATCTAGCAGCTAGTCGCTGAATAGAACAGCGCTGAACGCTAAACCAAACAGCGCCACATAATTTTATTTTTCAAACAACTAATCATTACCATTTCTCTCTCCATTTTTTTCCTTTCTCTCTCCAATCACATCACTTCCTCTCTCCATCAAACTCTTCCACGTATTTTTTGTTTCCATCTTTTCCTCTCTCTCCATCACGTTCTCTCTCTCCATGAGAAACATTTAGTTAAAAAGTATCCAGCGCTGAACCATTCAGCGTTAAAGTCACTTTTTCAGCGCTGAATCATTCAGCGTTTCAATATCGCTGTTAGTTGAACTGCAAGCACTTGCTAGGAGAGAGAAGTAGTTGTTAACCTTTAGACCACACCTCTTTTTTTTTTTTTTTTGATTTACAACACTTTTTGGCTAATCTAGCAGCTCAATCTATCCCATAGGACTTAGCTTAACCAAGAGCCATATCGGCGAAGGGATAAGAGGTCACGAACACAACTGATTGTTTCATAAATGGATGAGAGGAGCTCAACATGCATGTTAGGGGTACGCCTAATTGAAAGGGCAGTCAGGCGGAATATAAAGGGGAGGCACCCTCCAGATTAAGGAGCTGAGTGACCATGAAGACGGCAATATCATGAGGCTATTATTCACGGGAATAGTTAGGCATGTCGTATTGTCGCGAGATAAATATCCTGACGAGGTAACACTACTAAAGCTAAGGCGAGATCAATGGACTATTACTCGCAAGAGTAGTAGGCGCCAGAAATCTCGTCGTGAAAATGAAAACCCTGAGGCAAATAAGTCCTAAAATACAGGGTGAGGCAAAATAATACCTTAACTAGGAGGCGCAATAAGACCTCGGAAAATAACCAAAATAATCAAAGAAAGAAAAAAGGCAAAGACATAATTAAAGAAAGAAACTTTAACATCATTACTTAAATTTTTTATATAGGGATGATTTCGAAAATAAGAAAACCTAAAACTCAGGCAGCGAAGAATGATAACGAAGAAAGAATAACAGGAACAACAAATCAACTTCGGAACTTCACAAAGGGGTAAGAGCGAAAAAAAATCAAAGCTGAGGCAACAAAACATCAAGCGAAATAAGAGAAGGAAACACCAAACCAACTTCGGAACCACACAAAAAAATAGAGGCAAGTATATACTTTAAATTTTATATTATTTTGTGCATTTCCTTCGCATGATTTGTCTTCACTGGAGGAAAAAGAAAAAGGGAGGCAAGTATATACTTGAGATATGGAATTTTTTTTTTTTTTTACTTTGAGGATGAACATAACTTTATTAACACTAGGTCCCAATATTAGGCGAGAAAGGATTCACGAAGTATTCCCCCAAGATTGGGAGCGCCCGGTTTAAAAGTATAATGAAAAAAGGGAAAGCAATAGAAACAATCACAAAATAGAAACGAAGTAAAGAAAATCAGCCTCAGACAGCTCATTGATCGATGGGAGTTGCATTTTCATCCACAGCAGAAGCTTCGTTGATACTCTAAGGTTGCTCAGATGGATTCACAGTAGTTGAAGCCGTTTCTTTCCCAAAAGATTTCGAAGCATCAACCTGCGGAATATCCTCATTAATTCCTTCGTCAGCATCTTCATTACCTACATCCTCGTCATCAGCGTCTTCATCATCAAACTCAACAACCTCTTCCTCGGGTTGCTCATCTTCAGACAACTCATCGAACTTAAACACTTCACGGGGTAACTTGTGTTTGTCACAAAGTTCATCGGCAAATCTGTACTTGGAGATGTTGGCATTCCTTTTAACCAATTTAGTAACCTTCTTGGAATCTTTCTCCATCTGGTCCATATCTTCATTTTCATGCCGAACCTCATCCTCGAGCTCAGTAATCATGTTAGCATATGTGCTCTTCTAGCGGGAAAGGTTGACGATTTGACTTCGCAAGGTAGTCTCAGTTTGTACAAAGGAAAAAGGAGATAATAAGGAAACAAGATAGAAAATTCATAGAGCGAGATAGAGATGCTAGCTGTTATAATAACTATATTCCTTTTGAAGAAGGGTGGAATTTAAGGTTTGCTGGATATCTTCTATCTAATTTTGCAATTCCGAGGTTCCAAGCTTCAAGTTGAGAACATACTTCGGAATACAAAGTGACTCGCTTCTCACTATGCCGAGATCCGGATTGACTCTCATCTCGACGAATTATAACAGATTTCTTATCTTTGCGAGATACTATTTGCTTCTCGACTGGAAGAAGTTTACTTGACTTGGCTTCCAGAAGGACTACAGGGTTATCCAAACGAGTAAGGAGAAACTCAACTTCTTTCTTTAAACAACAGTTATCAGCTTCCAAGTCACTGATCTCATTACGAGCTCTACGAAGATTATCCTCAGTTCTGACCCTTTTCTCGGTTATTCTGGTTTTATCCTTTTCTAATTGTTCAACCGAACTTTGAGATGAAGAATAAAGGTTCTTTAAAGACTCGAGCTTCTTTGCACTTCGCCTAAACTCAAACTTTAGATCTTGATTCTCATCGTAAATATCAATCACGCGACGCTCAGCAAGTTTATACTCCCGTTCCCAGGCAATCCTCTCATTGTGAAGACGAACATTTAACTCCTCAATGTTGTCACGATGAACGGTCAGTTGATCCACTTGAGAATAAAGAGTTCCAATTTTCTCTTTCAGTATCTCGTTCTCAGTACCTAAACTATCTATCTGGCTCGTTAAGTTCAAGTTTTCAGCCTGAATATCTTCAATTTTATAATTTGCTTCGCCAACTTCCATTTGGCGTTTCACACACCGAACTTAATGAAGGTAAAAATAATGGCACAACGCGAAGAAATAAATAAATCAAGATAATAAATTATAAGAGCCGGAGACTTACCACTTAAATCACGGTTCTTCTGTTCGATCTTCTTCACATAATCCTTTTCCTCAACAAGTTCCCTCTCCAACCCTTGAATACGAACTTTAGCTTAGTCCAGCCACCTGCGAGACCATCGACACTCCACTAAATGACTAAGATGATGATTGAATTCCTGCAAAGAAAAGGATGATAAGAATTGTGAAGATTATAATAAGAGTAACAAAGTATAAGGAAGAAATATTACCAAAGCCATTAAACCCGCATGCTGGGAGACGGTTAAAGCCTGGGAAGCACTTTCTAGCAAAGGTTGATCACCACCCATAAATGTATCAGCATTCATAGGCACTAGCGAGTCAAGGAAGGAGAGTTGACAGAACCGCTATTCTTAGCAACCATAAAAATATCTTCCAAAAACTTCATATCGGGTTGTAAAATGGGTTGCATCCTTCGGCAAAAGACCAAGGCTCAGTTGTCTTACCCTCACTCTTCGACTTCGGGTCATCAAAACGAGGCTTCAGAGGAGAATCCGATAAATTAACAGTGGAAGACACAGGAAGAGCCGAAGAAGGACCCTTGCGAAGGGTTTTCTTCGTTCCTGAAGAAGAAGGAATTTCTTTGAGCAAACTATCATGGGACTTCGCAGAAGAAGGCTCAACCTTTTCACTAGTGGAATTCTTGGGACCTTTAATCTCAGCAAGCCCGACCATATCAAAAGTTCTACGAAGAAGTTTGGTAACTGGTGGCTTGGTAACAGAGCCGACATTCTACAAAACGAAACGCTTGAATAAGAAAATGAAAAGAGATGAATTAAGAAATAAATAGAGTAAATTTACCTACCCGAGAATGGGAGACCCCGGAGCTTTACCGTGTTTATTCGTACGTAACGTGATTAGACTAAGAGGAGGAGAAACATACTAGGAAGAGAAACAAAGGGTAAGATAACGGAAGAAAATATGAGAGATCTACGAAGTACAACACAACACATAATGAAGAAAGACAGAAATTACCCCCACAGGCATTTCAGGCCAAGCGAACACCCAAGGTTCGTAACGGGAGAAGTATCGATGAGGAATAGCCGGACCAGAGCGAGTGTTACCATTCTCGTCAATTCCCAAACCCAAGGACCTTCAAGAACAAGGGGGTACATCATCCAATCCTCATCATCGAAGAGACGAAGACGGTCGTTCTTCGAATAGCCATTGAGATCAACGTCTAGAAGGAGAGGGTGAGCAATAATGGCAGTAGTTCGCGTAAAGCTGATAGCCCATCCTTGAAGACTGCTCTTCGAAGAATCTTGAGGATAGTAATTAATCAGAAAAGAACCAGCAGTGTATTTCGAAGTCTCGTATTCTTTAGGGTTTGGGCTGTAAACTTAAGAAAATGTTAGTAAGATCTTTAATAAACTTTCATTTGGTCTTTCAAGTTAATACAATGTCTTAGATTAGTTTCTATTCAGATAATTTGAGTGTGTTGTAGGATTTCCTGCAGTTACAATGTAAGAACTGTTTCCCCTCTTGGTATCTTTGAATTAAATCTGGCATAGTTAACAATATTTAAAAATCTGAACTAAATCTGACTTGTTTTACAGACTCCAATCAAGCATACCGGAAAAAATGAAATAAAAATTGATCACATTGGTTCATAAGAGTTAAGAACGTTCTCCACCCATTGCAGAAGATCTTATAAGTTTTTTAAAAGAATGGTCACATTGGGAGTAGCATGCGTATTATCAAGTCAAAAAATTGATTATTACTCCCCACGAAGGATAGTCTCCGGCAGTCCGACTCTGATTAGTAGGTATAAATCCTTCTTCTATACAGGTCTAGTTTTCTGGACATCTATCAGTGATTTGTCATAAATATTCGTTTCGTTTCTTTTAAACGAGTTCCAATACACTACCATATTTCTTGGTTCTTCTCTTCTCCATTGTCATTCCTTACTTTATTACCGCGGAAGATGCAACTCAGTAACCATCCATCTGGCTCCTATATATATCCGACTCAAAAACCCATGTTTTTCTCTTATTAGGTTTAGTATCCTTCAGTACATAAATGCTCAAAAACCACTTGCATATATATATCTTTACCTGCATCTATGCCGAAAACAAAAGCAAAGAGAATACTCAAATAAAAGCAAAATCAGAAGATAAATGTACATAGGCCATCTCTCTAGAACAATTACGCAGGATTGCTAGGAAAATTAGAGGATAAATTGAACAATTCGGAGTTACTATAGGCTACTCTAAACTTGAAATTTTTCTTGCGCAAACCGAGTTTTTCAATACAAGGAAAGGTATTATAGACTCAGTTTAAACAAAGTTTGCTTTGTCACTCCACTGTAGATCATATCTAAAGGGAAAGACTCTCAGCTCGGTCTCCGCTAGTCGGCGGCCTAAATCACAACCCCAAAACTCTATAAACGAGATATACATACGATGGGCCACGGGAGAAAAATATGGGTGGCAATTCTGAGTACGAGGCAAATTATTGTCACAACGATAGATTTTTATCACAGGGTAATTCTTTTGCTGACAACACAGATTTAAAGCCACAAAACGGATTTTAGGTCATCAAGAATTTTAGGTTATCATACTCTTTTCAGATCCAGAGACGATTTTTTTCAACACGAGCTAAGAAAAATTTTGCCAACTGAGAGAAGTAGTGTATCAACAAGTAGTGATCCTGCAAACTAGCAGCTAAAGAAGAAAATGAAAATGCACTAGGAACTTAATGCACAGTACTGTTTTAATAAAATGATGAAAAACAGCGAAAGAAAAGACCAGGATCTTTGAAGCGTTGTTACTGAAGTTTTGTAATTTCCAGGATCATAGAACGTTGTTACTGACGATCTTGAATCTCTTTCAACGGCAATGGAACGATGCTGTTTCTGTGAGGAATCACGTTTATTATATGGCAGCCCTTTGCACAATTATAGAAACGTTTGTTCATTTTTGAATTTTTGAGGTGATAACAATAAAGAGTCTCACACCTATAGCAAAATAGAAATTCATCGTTCCTTGTTATTGCTAAGGGATCTAAGAACCGGGGAAGAACTTTCCGGGACTTCTCTTTCCACTCTATACTGAACTGCTTGATCCAGTGCCACGATTTCTTGCGCTTGTAGTTTTCTTTGGCGTTAGTTTTTTTCTCTTGTAAGCCCAAATATCCATGCAATAATAAGGCTCATCACGCATATGGGACGTACATACCAAATACAGATTATTCCCTCCAACAACAGTTCTCCATGGTGTTGGCCGCAACAGACCTACCGCTTTATACATGTAGAAGGCGGATTAAAAGGTAATATGGTCAATGGAAGATTTTTAATTTTTTTTTTTTAACTTGGGCACACTATCTTACAGACTTAACAAGTTCATCCGCCATAAATTTACAGACTTGCTACTGACATACACCCATTTACAAGACAGACACAGACTGTACATAACCATTGAGTAAGTACAACAAAACTGCTTCTTTCATCGCATCAAGTACACAAATTCAACTAAGCACGGTTCCTAGAATAGAATCATTCTGTAATTTGATTTTCTGAGCCAGCTTTTCCTGAATAGCTTTTCGCTCGGATGAAATCGTCGCTTCAGCTTTCCTTTTCTGAATTTTTACCTCTGTAAGTTCAGCATTAAGTTCGTCTTCTCTTGTCGAGAGGCCAACATATTTGATTTGCATTGCATCCAATACTTGTTCATGGCTTTCAACTTCTTTATCTATCCAGAATGAAGACTTCCAATAGTTCATAAGTCGATTGAATCCTTCCCGAAGCCACTTAATATTGAATTCCAAGGCCTCGGCATCTTTGATGAATCCATCCCATCTCTCCAGCAAGGCTTCACTCAATTCTGAACCTAGCACATTTTCCATTGCCAGGATAATCTTCAATAAACTGGTAACACATGTGAGTAACATAGCATCATTGAACTTGATGACTTTTTTAGTAGCCATATGCCCGTGCTTTTCATAAATCTTCTTATACAAAACTACATGTTCTTCCGGGATCTTGAAGTTATCCACAAATTCAAATCCTTCCATACTCTCTTGAGCTGAAGAACTTGTAAACCCTGGGGGGGAAGGAAAGACATCTATGGAAGTCAAAATATTTAACAAGGTAGAATCAGTAGTCAGGCCGTTAGAAGAGGACGCGTTCATTGTAGCATCCACAGGTTCCTCAGCAAGCTCACCCATTTCAAGTGATCCAATTCCTGTAGTTTTTGCTCCACAACAAGACGACATATTCCTTTTGGGTACATTTATGCCGTGCGAGTGCTTCACACTAGTGTGGGGTATATCTTTCTCATTCTCTTTTACCACAAATTCCAGGGTTCGGAGGATAGCAGTGCCAGGTATAGTCATAGGTTCTGATGAAGGAAGATGTTCAGATTCATGATTACCAATTCCCTTTCCATCACCAGGGCAAGACTCTTCTGTACTTATCTTTCTCTTTTTAGACAGAAAGACAGGATCCTGTAAGATGTGGAAGAAATATACTAAAATTAGAAAGGGTATAAATACTAAAATTAAAAAGGGTGAGAAACAACATGAGCAAGGAGAAAAGACGATAAAATCACCGTGTCTGGGACTTCATGGCCTTGATTGCCGTCCTCCCTCTCATGGAAAGAGTCCCTCAGAGAAAATTTCCCCCCAAGGTATTTGTTCCTTTCTTTCTCATGGATAAAACAACCTGACTGCAAAAAAAAGGTTGACAAGGTTGAAAACAAAAATGTTGTACTGCTAATAACAAGGAGTAAAACACTTCGCTGTCCACATCCTCTACCTCGGAGGTACCTTCCTCTAAGCCAAGCACTATTAACTGATTTTGATCACCCTTTTGCCACATTATATCGGAACGGACCTGAACCTGGAAAAATTAATAGGAAACAAATGACCATGTCTCCAGGTGTACCGAATATACATAAATGAGCGAAAAAAATTTTAGGCCATACATCATTCACCACCAATGCTCGAATAATATGGGGGTATTCAGGAGATTTTGTGCATAATACACAAAGCATATGGGGTTGCCAGACATTACTTTCTATCTTTCGTCCACACAGATTAAGCAGCCCAGGCATGATATCGAGAGCCCAAACCTACAACAATAATAAGATAAATGATACATGAATCCAAAAAGATTACACATCCACAAAAATCAACTGAAGTGCCACTTACCAGCAAGGGATGTCCAATTCCGACCACCTTGTAAGCATGTTTTATACCAGCACCACTGTTCTCTTTGTTGGCTTGATAAAGTTGTTGCGATCTTAATCTCCATTTCGTAATCCTATCAAATGTTACTTCTCCCCAAGGGTATTTGTTAAATTCCTCCAAGTCGTCAACTAAATGCCAATAATTGATGTTTATGGGATCTCTATCTTGACGGCTCATTAGGAAGTTGTGCACAACCAAAAGTAATGCTAATTTAACCCTGTCTAGAGAAGGGCAAGTAGAATTATTTTTGAAGAGGAGAGCCTTCACTTCTGATGCATTTACATGATTTTGGTTGGGGAAATGGGTCCTCACCAGGGTTGGCAGATTTGTGGAATACACAAAAGCTTTCTCGGGTTTCTTGAAACTAAGCCCTGTAATCAAAGCAAATTCTCTCTTACCAAAATGCAGTAGTTTTTCACCAACCTTAAAGTGCATTTCATCTGGTTTATCATCCATTTGAATCTCCCTTGAGAGTAAGAAACGAACAATGGTGCCGCTGAACTTGGAATCTTCTGGCACGGAAAGTAGATGGCCAATTGCTGTGCCCTTAAATATGGCTTGCTCATCAATGGACAGCCGTTTCCGTATTTCTGCCAATAGCAGTAAGCTTGAGTAATTATGTATCTGCATATGCTTATTCCTAAACTCCGGAGGGTGAATATACCTGCTACAACCCGCAAAAAGAATTACGAATCAGCCTTTATGAGTTTTTTGAATGTAAAATTGAGGGGGACACATACAAAAAATTTAATGCATGCAAATTTGGGGTTATGCAGCAATTCACTTCACTCAATTACAACTTTCCAATTAACCTGTTAATGTCATTAGCACCTTCAACTGCTACTTTTTTACGGAGGCTTCTCCTTCTATCCATAAGTTGGAGTCTACAAACAATAATTATGGGTTAGTAATGATCATTTGCGAAGAAATATAAGAGATATAATTCTACATTAAGACCGAAACATTCAGTGCCAATGCTTGTCTGGGAACTTCCTTCATATATACTCAAAAGTATGAACTCCTTTCATAGTTGATATCCCCATAGACATAATAATGACAAGCCAACAAGTAACAACAGAACCACATTGAAAGCCGTCCTCTAAGTGGAACAAACTAGTTTCCATTGACGAATTTCACCAAACAGTTAACATGCATGTTAATTTCTCCACTGATTTCAAAGAACATAGAGTTGAAATAAGACAAATTGGCTTATTGGCTGTAAACCCAAAGAATTACCTGATTTCGGAGGTAACAACAACAGCATCAATAAAAATTTCCCAACTGAAATTGCAGTTTCTGAAAGATGGGTTAGAAGTCTAGTACCGCAATAAATGTGAATACAAGGAAGCCCTCTGATTTTATCGTTCAGATGAGTTTTTTTTTTTTTTTTTTGATAAACTTCAGATGAGGTGTTTAGTGGGTTCTGAATTGTGTTTTCATATCCGTCCATTGAGTCGTATTTGCTTCAGTGACCTGACCTTACTGTCGGTACACACGTGGCGTCAAAATGAACTCCGTGGCATCAAGGAACTTGGGGCTAATACACGCGTAGAGGGCAATTTAGTTTACCACTCCGGGTGTTATTGTGTTCTTGCGTAGATATTTGGATACTAGAAATAAAAATCAAACTATGAAGTCAGGGGCAAACACATTTTACTTCAAAAGAAAATAATTGTTTTTGCTCATAAATGTCACTGTGAAACGTAATCGATCTAACTTGCTGTGGTACTGTGTCTAAAAGTCGAATAACTTTTCAAAATATATCCAAACGCTTTTTAATGTGGTTGGATATGTGAATTGATATAAATCCTCCAAGTCAAAAGAAAACACTAAAGATTCACTTCAAAGTCACTCCCAAATTGCGTTTCCAAACTAATTCTTGATATTATTATTTTTCACTTCCAGAAATCGGAAAATAACTTCTTAGATAGTAAGAGCAGTTTCTATTGAACTCAACAATTTATTTTTATTTATTTTTTCTTTCTTTCTTTTTTGCAAAGCCTGGTGTATAGGAAAAGGTGGATTTTCACTATGAGAAAAATAGTGGGTAGTGGGCAGTTGGTGAAGAAGCGCATGATTGGACGAAATCTGCGGCAGGCGTAGAAGATCTGCTGACGGGAAAAGATAATCCGCGAGCCGACGCATGAGATCTGCGGGTGGTTGATGAAGAATCGCCAATGGCAAGAAGCCGACGACTCTTTCCCCAACGGTTACTATTTCAAAATCCTATAAATACCTCAATTTTCAACCATTTTCATTCATACCACTGCATCCTCTTCTTCCTAATTTTTCTGCGAAATCTTCTACTTGCTATTTACAACTTTTGGTATAAATTAAGCGATACGAGGGATGTCATAAACAGTTTAAGGAAGAAAAAAAAAGATAGAAAAAGTGAAAGAATATCGGTGCCTTCTACAAATGTCGATTATACTCAAAATCATGATGCACGGTTTGCCTCGCCGAATGTAGTCGATGCTCTAAAATTAATTGCAGGTCATGTGTTAGGGAATCAAGAGCGGTCCTGTTATTATAAAATGAGCGGTGGATATAATTGCACGCTTCTAGTCTGAGAAAGAGTGGATACATATCTATGGCGTCGGCTTTATTTTGTAAATCACTGAAAACATAGTTGCACGCTTACGAGAATATTGGTAGAAAGGTGGGGGCCTACGACGCACATGTTCCATTTCATGAACTTTAAAATTGGTAAGTATGTTTAACTAAAATTAAATTTTATTTTTAAACAATTCTTGTTTATTGTAAACCTAGGAGTTTCCCCCTTGATTTGTATTTCATTTTGAAAAGACGAGGGTACCCAAATATACCTCAATCTAAAACTTTTCCACCTATAAGTCCTTTCTCTGAAAGTGATTGTCTATAGACTGATTCGAGACAATATAACTAATCGGTTCACACTTCGTGTGATCGTCTATGGATACGAGATCGAGACAATACAACAACAAGATAACTTGTGTGATTGACTGTGGATATAAGATCGAGACAATTCAACAACGAAGTATGTTTACTTGATAATAGGTTCGGACTTAACCAAACTCTAGGGATTGTCTATCAAGTAAAATAGGAATTAACGTTTGTGTAATTTACTTTAAATTATAATAACAACAATTATAATTGCGGAAAATAAAAGTAAATGACACAGCAAGATTTTGTTAACGAGGAAACCGCAAATGCAGAAAAACCACGGGACCTAGTCCAGAATTGAATACTCTCATAATTAAGCCGCTATACAAAATCAAACCAACTTCGTATAGTCGAGACCAAGCAACAAAACCTATAGTTCACCGAGTTTCCTCAGTATCTCTGCGCCTCCAACTTGTTAATAAGTCACGCACTTGGAACAATTCCTTTGGTTCGTATTCCAAAAAGTAAAGGAACAACAAATCTGTTCGGCAACAACTCTTTTCAAACAACGTGATTTGAGTTTAACAAAGGCTCTTCCGTTTAACCAATAAACTCTTTTGTCGGGTCCTTAGATCAATCTCTCAACAACTACTGAAGTAATTGTTAGACTATGCAATCAATACTATTAATCACAAAGAAGTGTATTGATGCCGATCTACTCAACTAATCAATCCAATCTATCACAAAGATAAACCGATTATAGTTGGATCCCTTTCCAGACGAAACAAATATTGTGCACACCAAAGATTATGAACCCAAAAAGTCTTCTTGTCTTCAAATCTTCTTTAATCTTCAATCAGCACCTGCACACAATCAACTTGAATCTCTTGTGATCAATCACACACAGAACGGAGTCTGTTAACGTTGGATTATCACAAACGTCTTTAGAACTACAAACAGTCTAAAGATCCCCGTCGAAACTTTGATCTAGTTTGAGTGAATCTTATATCAGAAGAGAAGATTCTCAAGTATAAACAAACTAGGTGCAATCAAAGTTCAACAACCGTTGGTCAATAAAATCAATCAAAAACTAATAATAAACCGCAATTATCTAGTTTCCCACCAACGGTACTAATAGAGCTTCTCAATCCCAAAGAAGTCTTTAAACTGAGCGGCCGTAAGAGATTTCGCATAATTAGGTTACTTTCCTCTCCGAATAGGCGGCTCCACCAGTAACAACACAACTAGGTAGTTTTGCTGGCTCTAAGGATTAGTTTGCTAGAAATGCAAACTTCAATATTTATAGACAAGGAAGTTTGGACACCAAGGAATTTCCAAAACCGAATATTCTCAAAGATATGCAATAAACACAAAATCGGTTTTCATAATTCCTGGAAATGCACTGTCCAAATATTGACCAAAATCCCAATAGAAAAATCTATAATCAGTAAATGCACATTACTAATTATTATTTTCTAAACATATGCATTTAATTGCTGGAGATTAAATAGCATATAAAAACTAAGAAACCTTAAATAAAAGATTCTCAAATTATTTCGATCCTGGGATTCTCCTTTAGCTATTAAGGAATATCTTTGAACAATTAATGATAAGGGTTACTGCACATGTTCAAAGTATGTCGACATCTTTTACTTTGTAAGTCCTTTTTCATACTTACAATCTTGGAAACGATTTGCCACACTTCCAAACAAGTTTAGAATTGGTTCGTCTGAATTCCAAGAACTATGTGATTGATTATCCTATCAAATCACCAATTATGGGTTTCTCGGTTCTACCAAAACAAGTTCGGTTCTACCTCCATGTGAGTACTGTGCATAGTCACGCTAGTTACCAAAATTCGGTTGACTAGGTACTAGGATCGGTTCCCCACAACTTATGGTAACTACCTGTATTCGGTTACACATGTCCATAGGATCAGTTCCCCCAAAACTACAAACTTGTTTCACATGTTCATAGGATCGGTTCCCCCATCTACTAAAAACATGTTGCACCTCTTACAAGGATCGATTCCCTCTTGCAAATTTGTTGCACCTCTCACTAGGATCGGTTCCCCAATGACTAGATAAAATTTGTTATTTACAAGGCATCGATCATGCCATCTTGAGTGATTACTTAAGATCGGTTTCACTAATAAAAGTCATACCAATACATAAGTCAGGCCTTGTGAATAGTTTTGCCAAGATACATAAACAAGTTTATGAGTGGTTATACTAAACACACATATTGGTAATTCAAAAAAGATTTGCAATGAATAACAATACCAATAAGCCTAGCGATTTCCCTTTCGATTCACAAAACAAGTTTATGAACTTACTTCCTTTAAACGAATGTAAATCATTATTTCGTAGGATGAAATCTTCACTCATACCCATACATAATCACAATAGCATTCATATGATCATGTCGATGTCTTATATACAAAGTTTAATGGTTAAGCAATAAACCTCGTATTGTATTCCTTAATACTATGTCTAACTAGAGTTTCATACACAGCTTCGCATTTATGTTTTCAATATGCACGACTTGAAAGATACGTTAGGGAAAGAAACAGTTCAAGTCAAATATTACTAACCTCAAGAGGAAGGATGATGATGTCGTTGTAGCTCCATACTTCTTCACATTCTTCAAGTCTTCATGTAATACTTGTAAGTCTCATATCCTAACACTTTCAAGCTAACCTATACGAAGTTGACTCTAGTATGTAATCAAGCGACTCTTTAAATGAGTTTTGATTCACTAAAATATGACAACCAAACTTGGCATACCAACGCTGGTTGGGTTCCACTGAGCTATGCTCTAACACATTTGTGGAGTTCCAAGTTGTGTCACTAGCGTGAGAGCCCCCGTACCTTTTAACCAAAATTAATGGATATCAAATAATAAATGAAAGCCGCTTCTTCCCTTGTTTTTAGAATCACCTGTACGAGAAGATCACAAAGAGTTAAAATGAGGTGGAATACATGTATGTATCATCGCTGAAGCTTTTCCTAGGATCAAGGATGGCTCAACAAATGTAGCCGAATATGAGGAACTCGAAAGAGTGTTTTTATTATGGTTTTCGGTCTGGCGTTCTTTCCTAACTCAACTATTGTTTCTCATGTTCGATGGCTCGAAGCGTTACAAGCTCTTGATAGTGCACATGATTGGGAGTCTATAATTTTATCAGAAATATACAATGGCCTCCATGCAGCATTCATAGGTATTAAAAACTTCACTGGTTTCTGGGGCATCATAAAAGTAAACATCTGAATTATGATGTTTAAATTGAGTATTTTTCATGAACAAAACAAACATGGTCAAAATACTAAATTATTGGTTAGTTTGCGGTTTTGGTGGTCTACATACTTCTATGATGGTAAACCAATTCTTAAATACAATATCCGTAGAGTTTTTAATTATGGACATATACTACAAGAATAATCGGGAAAAAGAAACTGGTAATGAGCGGGTGCATTTCGCATTTGTTAATAGGTATCAACAAATGACACGGAGACACAAAAATGTACGTTGTCGTTCATCCTTATAGTAATTTTCCTGAGTTCGTCGATCAGTAGGTACACAAGCTATTCTTGATTAGTCACTCCGAGGAGTAGTTTTTTACACCCTGGAAATGAACAGAGGTGTTTGATGTTTGGGAGAAAGATTACTTTTTCAGTTACAATATACTTTTGCAATTACGATCAATTCCCCAAGACATATGCAATTTTCTGAATCAGATTTCGATAGGTTGCGACAACGTCCATGGGAGAGGTATGAATTAAAAGTTCAAGTGCATATAACTAAATCACAGTACCTCAAATGGTACCAGATGATTCTAAATCCTACAATTGGTATTGGCAACATGCACATCTATGGGTTTGATTTCCCAGCATTAGGACGCATGGGTCGGGATATGACCTTCATTCCTAGACAGCCGCCTCCAAAAGAACCATGTTCCATTACTTATCACACCGCAGATGGAAGTTATTCATCATCTTCATCAAATATGCCTGAAGTATACTGAGAGTAGGCAAGTATAACTTCACAAGGCGACCCAATCACGATCCTGATAGTCTCCACATCTTGGGAACATATGTATTCATATTACAATGTGGAGGCTAGTGAAGATCAATTGTAGCCAAAGATTAACAACTGTGTTGGATAAATCAACAAATGGCGAGATTTGACTTGCAGACTGTTCATAAATGATAGAGAAATATCATGTTTGGATTGAGCCCAATTATAAATCCTGATGGTCGTGATTATTCCGGCAGTACTTCTAGGAGCAATGCATCATGGCACGATCTTGACGGTACATAAGTGGGAGAAACACAAGTGTCGGATATAGAAAACCAAATTGTGCCACTTTCTTGGCATCATGTAATTCAACTAGATCCGAGACGCCTTTTAACATCATTTTCTCCCTGTAACCAGAATCAAGTTTATTATATTATTGCACCACCACAAGCAACCTCTTCTACGTTTGTAACAACTTCTGGTTTACAACCACGTTCTTATGCCTGGGATCCTTTGACAGGGCCTAATTTTACAAGTTTTTACAGGCTAATGGTAATCGTTAGATTGAGATAGACTGGCCGTTGAGATTATTTCAAAAGAATCGGGTAATCTAGTGTGATCCGTGACCCACGTAAAAGAATTTAAAGAAAAATGTATGTTTCTCTTTCCTTTCTCTTCTAATTTTTCTGTATTTCAATTTCAAGAGCATGATTCTCTTTCTCTTCTATAGTCTTCTGTTCTATCCCGACTGTTCAATTTATTAAATTAAACCAGCATTAGCAACTAAATCCACCAAAAAAAAATCCAGACAATCAGAAAATGATGAATCATATGAAATCGAAATATTAGGTACAACTGAAATTGTATCAGACTTTTCAACGTAACAATCAATTCATCGATTCGGGTTTCCCGCTGATAGATCACGATCTGTATTACACATATAGTTTCACACTGATAGCTATGGTAAATAATGAATTAAGTCTACCAACTGTCAATACCACTGTTAGAAAAACATCAAAAATCAATAATGAATTTTTGAGAGAGATATAGGTATTAATGAATCATGTTCAGTGATGAACCATGTTTAGAAGTGGGTGTTGATTTGTTTGTAAGGTCTGGGTCTGATTTTTTGGGATTCGATTTTTTCTCCTATGTTAGGGTTTTTTTCATAGTTTGATTAACGATCAAATTTTCCTTGAGTTGGGTGTATTTGGTTCTGAACAACAAATCTTTTCGGTTCCATTTGAAGAAAGAGATTAAGAAATTCCCTACTGAGAAAATACAATATGAGAAAGTTGTTATGGGTCACGAGATAACCCGAATTACCAATATTATTCTAAAATAATCTCAATGGTCAATATATCTCGATCTAACGATTACCATTGGCCTGTTAAAACTTGTCAAATTGGGCCCTGTCAATGGATCCCTTCTCCTCAGATAGAGCTCAATTATCAAGTTTATCGGCACGTGGGGGTATTCCGGATCTTGGAGAATGGCATGGAATCTAGGTGAAAAAGGCAATGATGATCGACATTAGATGAGTTGTAACTTTTATGTAAATTGTAATTTTAATTAATGAAAAATAGTGTTTTTTTTTAAATCAAATTACATATTACAATTACTTCTACTTAGAAGCTGTCATTTAATTTGCTAACTCAATTAAACAATCGAAAGACGTGTAATTGACCATCTTCATCGACATGTTGTCGGTGGAACAACATCTCACAAGAAGGGGTTGCACTTGTTCATCTTCTTAAGAATTTAGAAACGAAAACTATATTTTTCCAGCTTCTTCATTCATCTAAAGATCTTCTTACCAACTCAGCATCAGTTTGAACGCTCAATCTAAAATGATTAACTTGCATAGTTAAAGCTATAAATTCAGTTACTTCTTTCTTAATTGTTTCAAAACGATTTTTTATGTCGCATATAACACAACGACTCGGGTTTTGGGTGTCACTGCAAAACTTCTCGTAAATAATCACCTAGAAATTTACACCCGTGCTTCAACAAGCTGAGTTAGTAACAACATATAATTTCTGCAAATAGCCAAAAAAAATTCTTGAGTATACTGAGCTCGCCGAACTAACAAGGGTCGAGACATATTTACACAAATTATATTGAATAAAGAGACAAAATTGGTGTGAATTTTGTGTTGAAATGAACTGAATTTATAGGAAAAGAATAAGTCGTAGGATGAATCAATTCAGATTTATCTGTATGCGAGAAGAGACAAGTCGCGCGGTCATGTAATGCCGCGCCTAGAGTCACGCATGTTTTTTTAGCCGTACGGCTTCATGAGAGACACGCGGCTGATCAGAAATCGCAATGGGCAAACAAATAAATTTGTTGGTTTGGCCATCTATTTTTCTCTTTTGTTGAGTCCATAGTGGGGCAAGTCTTTAATTTGCCCATCTCACTAGATTTTCTCAAGCAAAACAAACTATAAATTAAAGAAACTCCAAAGACATGGGCCGCATTAAAAAGATACTATCATAGTTCGGCTTATTTTTTGCTCAAAATGAAAAAAAATGATATTATCTCCTTTCGGGAAAGGAAATTAGTATATAAGAATTGATCAAAATTTATTAAAAAAAGAAAAGAAAAAAAAATGTGTTTTGGCTTCGTTATAATACTAAAAAAAAGTGCAAAGGAACGCATTATGCACTTGTCGCTTGAACCTCACCTGCACGAAGGATTGTTTATAAGCAACATTTGTACATTAGTCGAAGTAAAATCGATTTAGCCTTTGCACACCGGTATTGCATTCTGCAAACATCGCCATTGGAGAAAAACCCTCTCTTCTGAGTTTTGCGCTGCAACTCAATTTATCCGGGAGATAGAAAGTTCCAACCGATTCACCATTAACAAACCTATATCTAAGCTACTAAATGATATTCCTTGAAAATGCAGGGGATACCAACTACACCCAACTTTTTCGTTCGACAACCTGTATAAAAAAATTTGACCAGCTGAATGATCCTTGACAATATGTATATAGAGTTTATATCTCAATCTCTACTCAATCATTATGTGCATAGATACAGGGTCCGTGAATTTGATTGTTAATTAAGCAAAGTACTTGGACGATCTAAAAAATCAATATCCAAGATCCATCTAGTCGTATCTAAATAATCCAGTCGGAATTCTGCCAAGTTATTAAACTTGTTATCTATCTTTCAAGATACAAATTCTACAAGGAACAAGTTTCATAATCAATTACAATTAAGCGGACGTATCTACTTATATTGAATACGTACAAACCCGTGCAAATCCAATTATAAGATAAACAATATAATGGAAAAACAAAATCACAAGATACCATAAATTTTGTGAACGAGGAAACCGCAATAGCAGAAAAACCCCAGAACCTCGTCCAGATTTGAACACCACACTATATTAAGCCGCTACAAACAGTAGCCTACTATCATACTTTGGACTGGAATATATTTGAGACCAAATCCACTCTCCAAGAGATTCAGTTATAGTCGCGCTCCTTATGCGTCTTTTGAACCTCGCAAGCCTCCACGCACTTGATTCCCTTAGCTGACGTCCTTTACAGCCTAAGAGTTGCTTCAGTCGAAGTGAAGACTTTTGATACCAATCTGCATCTAATAGATAAGCCTATTTGATTTCCGTTTAAGTCAAATATCAAGGTGTGAAAATCTATTCGCAATAGACAAGATAACAAAGCTCACAAATCTGGAACTTACGACTCCCTAAGAGCATCATAGATTATTAACCACCTCTCAAGAACAATCTTCAAAAGATCAACTAAGATCAGTTTTCATAGAACTATCTTGAGGAATCAAAAAGTATGGGATGAAGAAAACTTTATGACTTTTACGAGAATCTCGATAAAGATCAGGATCCACGAACTATCAAGGTAAAGATAGTCGTACTTGCATTCACGAATCCGCAAAGCGAAGTCTTTTAGTCGTCGACCTAATTATGTTTCTCAGAGGAAACCTAGGTCAATAAAGGACTACTCTATAATCAACTAGAACACAAAGTGTGAGGGATTAATTTTCCAAGTTAAAAGAGCATCTTTATTTATAGTTTTTCAAAGACCAGGGTTAGCTTAGAATTCAAGCTAAGATAACTTGAGAATCAAGCAAACTCAATTTTTGAAAAATACAATAGAAGAATATACACTTAGGTTCGATTACTGAACCGTGTATAATGACCCTTTGGTTTGGCAAGTTAACTAAATAACTAGAAAAAAAATGATATTCATTCAAACACTTAAGAGTTTAATCATGATGCATGCACACAAGTATTTAAGAGAGTTCTAGTAATGCATATTATGAAAATAAGTCTTTGAACATTTACTAAAAATATAAACTGGGACAGTTGGTACAACAGTTCGCCAGCCATAGGGCTTGTTCACGAATCAGGGTGCTATGGTTCGTGAACCGGGTTCTCCAACTCTACAAGACTTCCAAACTCATTTCATAATGTTTTGTGAACCGAGTTCACCAACTGTTAGCATATTATTCAAACTATAAAAATTCATTTCATCACGGTTTTCCAACCAGGTTAGTGAACTGTTCCCAACTGAACTTGTGGTTTGTGAACTGGTTAGCCAACCTTTTTGTATTTCTGAAACTCAGATATCTGTGGTTTCAAAACTGGTTTCCCAACCTACCTTAAGTAGAAATATCAGTAAGTTCAATATTTCTCTCTGACGTTTGAAACATTCCCAAATGATAAAATCATTTGCATGGGAAATTTTCAATTGATCCACAAATTGATTCATTGAACTAATATTGTTAAGGACCTTGGAGCATATTTCGGGAAGTTTCTCAAGACAAGCTTGACTCGAAACTTCCTCTTTGTAAATCTACTAGAAGTCATACGACATAATCTCTATAGATAGAATGGTGAGATAGTGAGCAAAATAGAATGGTTCGATCTTAAGAAAATTAGTTGTCAAGACCTTGATTCATCTTGGTCATTATGTACAGCAAAATAGTATGGTTCGGTCTTGACAACAAGCTTGAAATAGCAAAACTTGTTGGTTCAACCGAGCAATGCTCTAATCAGAAACCTTGATTCATCTTGTGTCTTGAATTAATCAGACAAGAATAACGTTTGATTTGAGATCTATTTATTAAAATTTGATTAGAAAGAATATGCCTGGATGCTTGATTTGGAAGTACTAAGGGAGAAATATCTTCAGTTTAACATCATCATGGAATTTACTTCTCCGATTGAAGCTTTGTTGCTGAGTTGTGCTAAAATGAATTATTTTCAACATCAATATTAACATCTGGTAAATCCTCTCTAAACCCGGCAGAGGGATTATAGATGAAAGTTATGGAACAAGAATTATCTTAGGGTTCAATCAGCACCAATTGTCTCATTGAGAAAATCTGGCTTTGGTTTTTCCCACTCCTCAATTTAATACTCCTCCTCCCCCAAGATCTGTTTCTTTCAGTCACTCAATCAAACTCAATATACCAATCGTACTCTCGAGGAAGCTGCTAAACCATGAGATACAAGACAAAATAAAGAAATAAAAATCAATGAGAGGAAAAAAAACATCTCCATCATCCTAATTGTTTCAAAAGGGGATAGGTTCGACTAAAACTCAAAACTCAAAAACCCCATCAGAGACCAAACTTATCAAATATGAGACCAAACTTATCAAATCTGGCCAAAATCAATTATCTGGAGGTAATTTCACAAAGGCATATCTTGATGAAGTTGTAATCGATGACTCAATAAGTAAGATGAAACCAGTACGATTTTTTTCTGCTGCAATGATCCTAAATGACTGGACAATAGCCTTATCAACGCATAACTACAGCTTTGATCTCTCTGACGTTTCCGATAAAACCATTAACGAAAAAATCTCCAGAATAATTAGTTGTCTGAGTTTCTCTGCATCAACTCGTCTCCATATCGGGTCAAGTTAGGGCTTCATGCGGATAAAAATCAGGGGCACAATGTTATTTATGTCGACAGAAACCATGGACACAAAGGTAAAATCAATTGGCGTAATATTGGGTGGGTAGGACAAAAGCTGTTTACTGCCAACAGGATAAAACAGAGAGGGGAAATGATGACATTCTGCACAGAAGTTATCCAGAATCAGGCAATATTGTCTCTTAGAGTGTCTCTTATGTTTAATAAATGTATGTATTAAAGTTCTTAGTTTAGTATTAGGGAAGTTTTACCGCTTTAGTGGTTTTATGTATGTTTTAGGGAAGTTTATTTATTTTAGTTGTGTGCTTGTTTTAGTTGTTATGACCGTAAACATGTATGCAACTATATGTACTATTCGCTATGAAAATCTACATTTAGGTGATGATATCGAACATGATCATACATCAATTCACTCTGCAGGTTTAAGATCCATTCGACTCCAGAAACGATTCTACATCTGCTTCCACAACAACTTGTATATATGTCATCCTTAGAGTACCAAGTGAACCATCCTTAGAGTACCAAGTGAACCCTTTTTTCACGGTGACTTTTTCTGGCGGGTACTTAATTTCCCAACAAGGGATGACGACTGCGAGGAAATTGGGGTTGGTTATTTCTGGCGGGTACTTCTTTACCAACTAGGGATGACAAAGTCTCGAAACAGTTGCGCTCAAAAAATTCTGGGCCGCTCTTGTGAGTTGTCTTTCAAGAAGCGCTAATAGCCTTCGCCTTGTCCCACCCTTGGAGTATAATGCTTCACCACATCTCCAACAAGCAGCTAACACCGGAATCAAGAAAAAGCGGAACGTATCATACAACCAAGCAATCTCCTAATAACGTTGTCCAATATGTAAAGTTGTCCAATATGTTTCTCTGTAAATTATGTCAGCTAAGCATGGATTTTTCTCCTAATCACGTTATCCAACATAATTCTATGTAACTTAGGTAAGCTAAGCATGGAAAAACCGACAAAACCCAGTCTTTACCTCTTTAGCTCTTAGGAAATGAGACCCACTACGATATTCCGAATATGCAAATGCAAGTTCGGCTTCTTAACGTAAATTCCATTCCCATCTTCAAACTGTCTAAACTTCCACAATTTGAAAAAAATCAACAGGTCAAAGATGGTGAGCGGAAGTGTTTTTTTTTTTTTTTTTAGCACACTACCAAATGCTACTATATTACAAAATTTGGCAAGTTTGTCTGCCGTTAATTTTACATACCTACTACACCGATTTACAATACAGACTGGAACTGCAACATCACTGATTAACAAAATACTGATGTTACTTTCTCTGGCTCAAAAAACTGCTCTTTTCATCGCATCATAACCATTAAGTATACAAACTCAGTTAAGAACTGACCCTAGAACAGGTTCACACCGTAATTTGCTTTTCTCAATCACCTTTTCTTGAATAGCTTCTTGCTCGGATGAAATAGTCGCCTTGGCTTCCCTTTTCTGAACTTTTACCTCTGAAAGTTCAGCATTTAGCTCGTCTTCTCTTGCCGAGAGGTTAACATATTTGACCTGCATTGCATCCAATACTTGTGAATGGCTTTCAACTTCTTTATCTATCTCGAATGAAGACCTCCAGTGGCTCCTAAGCCGATTGAGTCCTTCACGAAGCCACTTAATATTAAATTCCAAGGCCTCAGCATCTTTGATGAATCCTTCCCATCTCTCCAGCAATGCTTCACTAAATTCAAAACTTCGCACATTTTCCATTGCCGAGATAATCTTCAATAGACTGGTAACACATGTGAGTAACATAGCATCATTGAACTTGATGACTTTTTTAGTCGCCATGTGCCCGTGTTTTTCATAGATCTTCTTATACAAAACTACATGCTCTTCTGGGATCCTGAAGTTGTCCACATATGCAAATCCTTCCACTCTCTCTTGGGTTGAAGCACTTGCAAACCCTGGGGGGGAAGGAAAGACATCTATGGAAGCCAAAATATTTAACAAGGTAGAATCACTAATCAGGCCCTTACAAGTGGACGTATTCAATGTAGCATCCGCAGATTCCTCAACGAGCTCACCCACTTCAAGTGATTCAATTCCCCTAGTTTCCTCTCCAGAACAAGATGACATGTTCCCTGTACTTTTTGCTTCAGGACAAGATGACATATTCCCTATGGGTAAATCCTTGTCATGTGAGTGCTTCACACTAGTGTGGAGGACAGGGATGGCAGGTATAGTCATAGGTTCTGACGAAAGAAAATGTTCAGGTTCATAATTACCAACTCCATTTCCATTATAAGGGAGAGACTTTTCTGTACTTATCTTTCTTTTTTTAGACAGAAAGACAGGAGCCTGTAAAATGCGGAAGTAGAATAAGATGTCTAAAAAGTACTTGGAGGGATAAACAGTGAGAGAAAGGAGAAAAGACTACCCAATTACCGTTTCTGGGACTTGATGACCTTGATTGCCATCTTCCCTCTCATTGTAAGAGACCTTCGGAGAGCATTCTTCTCCGCGGTATTTGTGTCTTTCTTCCTCTATCCAGGTAAAAGAACTTGACTGCAAAACAAAGTTGACAAGGTTGAAAACTAAGAAATTTATTTTTCTGTTATCCTGCTTATAACAAGGAGTAAAACATTTCACAAAACCCTTCACCGTCCACATCCTCTTACCTCGGAGGTGCCTTCCTCTAAGCCAAGCATTATTAAGTGATTTCCATCACCTTTTTGCCACATTATATCCGAACGGACATGAACCTGCAGAAATTAATAGGAAACAAACGACCATGTTTCCAGGTGTACCATATGTAAATAAAAGGGTGAAAATAAATTTAAATTGTTTTAGGACATACATCATTATCCTCCAATGCCCAAATAATATGGGGGTATGGAGGAGATTTCGTGCATAATATACAAAGCATATGAGGCTGCCAGCCTTTACTTTCTATCTTTCGTCCACACAGATTAAGTAGCCCAGGCATCATATCGAGAGCCCAAACCTACAACAACAATAAATGTTACAGTAATCTAAAAAGATTACTCAAAAGATAACACATCCACAAAAATCAACTTAGGTGCCACTTACCAGCAAGGCATGTGGAATTCCGACCACCTTGTAAGCCGGTTTTCTACCAGCACCACTGATCTCTTTGTTGGCATGATAACGTAGTTGTGATCTTAATCTCCATTTCATAATCCTATCAAATGTTACTTCTCCCCAAGGGTAATTGTTAAATTCCTCCAAGTTGTCAACTACATGCCAATAATCGTTGTTTATGGGATCTGTATCTTGACAGCTCATCAGGAAGTTGTGCACAACCAAAAGTAGTGCAAATTTAACCCTGTCTATAGAAGGGGAAGTAGAATTCTTTTTGAAGAGGAGAGCCTTCACTTTTGATGCACTTACATGATTTTGGTTGGGGAAATGGGTCCTCATCAGTAATGAGGGATTTGTGGAATACACAAAAGCTTTCTCGGGTTTCTTGAAACCAAGCCCTGTAATCAAAGCAAATTCTCTCTTGCCAAAATGCAATAGTTTTCCACCAACCTTAAAGTGCATTTCATCTGGTTTATCATCCATCTGAATCTCTCTTGAGAGTAAGAAATGGACAATGGTGCCGCTGAACTTGGAATCTTCCGGCACGGAAAGTAGATGGCCAATTGCTGTGCCCTTAAATATGGCTTTCTCATCAACGGACAGCCATTTCCGTATTTCGGCTAATAGCAATAAGCTTGAGTAATTATTTAACTGCACATGCTTATTCCTAATCTCCGGAGGGTGAATATACCTGCTAAAAACCGTAAAAACAATTACGAATGCATGCAAATTTAGGGGTTATGCAGCAATTCACTTCACTCAATTACAAATTTCCAACTCACCTGTAAATGTCATTAGCACCACTTTCAACTGCCACTTTTTCTGGAAGCCTTTTCCTTTGATCCATAAGTCGGAGTCTACAAACAAAAAATTGTGGCTTAGTTATGATCATATACAAAGAAACATGAGAGATATATCCCTACATTAAGACTGAAATATTTAGTGCCAAGGCTTGTCTGAGCACTGCCTTCATAATCAAAAGTATGAAAGTTCATAACCCCAGAGACACAATGAAAAGCCAACAACAGAATCCCACTGACATTCGACCTCTAAGTGGAAAAAAAAAACTAGATTCCTATGAGGAATTTCATCAAACAATTAACATGCATGTTAATTTCTCTACTGATTTCAACTACACTGTAAAGAAAATAGAGTTGAAAGAGAAATGGCGCAGTAAACAAAATTCAAAGAATTACTTGATTTCAACAACACCATCAATAAGTAAATCGATTACGAGGAAGCCCTTGAATCTTCTTGTTCATCAATGGAGATAGAGATTAGATAGAGTTCCACTGTGATTTCATATCTGTTTTTTCGTATCTGTCCGGTGAGTCGTATTTCCTCAGGTACTAGTAGTGAGTGGGTGACCTTAAAATTTATAGAACTGTGCTGCACGAGGGTTATGCGCGTGGCGTCAAAATGAACTCCCTCTCAAACGTGGCACCAGTATGTAAAATACTCGTGTTGGAGAGCGGTTTAGTCAATTCCATGATTTATTGTGCCGACCTGCCTACTAATATCAAACCATGTTTGGGTCTGACTTGCGAACTGCCTACTAATTTTACACCATGTTTGGGTCTGACTCGCGAACGCTATGTCTGTTTGAGTCTGACACGTGATATGAATCTGATTCGATATCTGACTTATAGCAAGTCAGATCTTTTTTCTTTCTATATGTGTGTTAGATATCTGACTCAAATATTAGATCGTATGATTTATTTTTTTTCTTCTTTGTCACATTTTGAGTCAAAGCTAATTGATTCAAATACTATTGTTAGATTCGATATTTGACTCAGAGCTATTTGATTCAAATAATTGTTAGATCCGAGATCTAATTCGACTGTCACATTCAAATAATTGTTAAGTATTTGAATGCACTTAACTCGATGGGCACATATCAGCCTAGAATAATTTAAAAAAAAAATTGTAACGCTATTGGTATTTTATAATTTTAGAGGTAGACACAAAAATTGCCATTCAGACATAACAAGTCAGATTCTAGATGAATCAAGGACGAGTCAGACAAAAACTAGACACAAAAAATGCCATCTAAATTTCCACAATGCAAAAGCCGTCAAAGATGGTCAACGAAATACTAGAACCCCTAACAAGACAAACAAAGACTGCACATCATTGAGTAAACGAGTTACTGATATTACTTTCTCTATGGCTCATAAAACTGAGGAAGTATACAAATTCAGCTAAGCACTATTCCTAGAACAGGTTCACACCGAAATTTGCTTTTCTCAGTCTCCTTTTCTTGAATAGCGGCTCGCTCAGATGAAATCGTCGCTTCAGCTTTCCTTTTCTGAATTTTTACCTCTGAAAGTTCAGCATTAAGTTCGTCTTCTCTTGTAGACAGGCAATCATATTTGACCTGCATTGCATCCAATACTTGTGAATGGCTTTCAACTTCTTTATCTATCCCCAATGAAGACCTCCAATGGTTCTCAAGTCGATGGAATCCATCACGAAGCCACTTAATATTGAATTCCAAGGTCTCAGCATCTTTGATGAATCCTTCCCATCTCTCCAGCAACGCTTCACTAAATTCAGAACCTCGCACATTTTCCATTGCCGAGATAATCTTCAATAAACTGGTAACACATGTGAGTAACATAGCATCATTGAACTTGATGACTTTTTTAGTCGCCATGTGCCCATGATTTTCATAAATCTTCTTATACAAAATTACATGCTCTTCTGGGATCTTGAAGTTGTCCACGTATTCAAATCCTTCCACTCTCTCTTGGGCTGAAGCACTTGTAAACCCTGGGGGGGAAGGAAAGACATCTATGGAAGCCAAAACATTTAACAAGGTAGAATCAGTACTCAGGCCCTTAGAAGAGGACGTATTCGTTCTAGCATCCGCAGATTCCTCAACAAGCTCACCCTCTTCAAGTGATTCAATTCCCGTGGTTTCTGCTCCAGAACAAGATGACACATTCCCTGTTGTTTTTGCTCCTGAACAAGATGATATATTCCCTATGGGTGCATCCTTGTCATGAGAGTGCTTCACACCAGTGTGGAGGATAGGGATGGCAGGTATAGTCATAGGTTCTGTAAAGGAAAATGTTCAGGTTCACCATTACCAATTCCCTTTCCTTTATAAGGGCGATACTTTTCTGTACTTATCTTTCTCTTTTTGGGCAGAAAGACAGGAGCCTGTAAGTTGTGGAAGAAGAATCAGATATCTAAAAACTTGGAAGAGCATAAATACCAAAACTAAAAAGGGTGAGAAAAGATTACACAATTACCGTTTTTGAGACTTCATGACCTTGATTGCCGTCTTTCCTCTCATGAAAAGAGTCCCTCAGAGAAGATTCTCCCCTATGGTATTCGCGTCTTTCTTTCCCTGTCCGGATAAAAGAAGATGACTGCAACAACAAAAAAATGGTTGACAAGGTTTTAAACCAAGAATTTACTTTATGCTGCTGATATAAGGAGATAAACACTTTACAAAAGCCTTCATCGTCCTCATCCTCTACCTTGGAGGTACCTTCCTCCAAGCCAAGCACTATTAACTGATTTGCATCGCCCTTTTGCCACATTATATCCGAACAGACATGAATATGCAAAAAGAATAGGAAACAAACAACCATGTCTCCAAATCTACCATGTATATAAAAGAGTGAAAAAATAAAATTTCAAATTTTAGGAGATACATCATTCACTTCCAATGCTCGAATAATATGGGGGTATGGAGGAGATTTCGTGCACACTACACAAAGCATATGAGGTTGCCAGCCTTCACTTTCTATCTTTCGTCCACACAGATTAAGCAGCCCAGGCATGATATCAAGAGCCCAAACCTAAACCAATAATAACATAAATGATACATTAATCCAAAAGGATCATTCAAAAGATTACAGGGTTTATTATGCTAACCTGCCTAATCTCCCATCATATTTGTTTCGATCTGACTCGCATCCCTTCGTTTTTGGTAAAAAAATATTATCATTTTAGCCTAAAACGGAAGAAAGAGGTTGTTTATTTGATACAACAACGGAACGTAGTTGCTCACTAGCTTTGTGATTCCTCCCAAAAATTCCAAAAATTGCCTTCGGCCGCCTTGTTTACTATTATTTTAGCCCCCCTAGATGGAAAATCTGGCTCCGCCACTGGATATCAATTACTCCCTCCGTCCCTATTATACAGGCGCAGAAGTGAAATTCTCTTATAATAAGAATTTTTTTTGTTTTCATAAATATGCATTCTCTTTCCAATTTTATCCCATTTCCAATGCTAGAAACATCAATTTGGTTGTGATAATACCTATGCATCATAAATAAGGGTAATATGTGAAAAACCCATCTTGGTATTAGAGTTCCGCCTATCTAATGGGACTACTAAAATCTAAACTCCGCCTATATATGTCGTACTGAGGGAGTAGTTAGATATATGCACATTGAGTAAGCTACAGGCTGATATCTTACTCAAATAGCTCCAAATCAGATATATGAGTCGAGTAAAATTTCTAGTCAGAAATAAAAAACAAAAAAAACAATTTTAAATCTTCCCATCGAGTTAGGTACAGACTGATATTTGACTAAAATAACTCCAAATCAGATATATGAGTCGAGTCATATTTCTAGGCAGAAATTAAAAAAAATTAAATCAACATCAGAAAACACTATCTCGTTTTTGAAAAAAAAATATTACTTTTTCAATTTAATCTATTTTTAGGCTAAAATGATAGTATTTTTTTTCCCAAAAACGAAGGGATGCGAGTCAGACCGAAACATACAAATATGATGGGAGATTAGGCAGGTAAGCATAATAAACCCTGGAATTTTTGTTATATGCACATATTGCTCATCAAAGGACAGCCATTTCCGTACTTCGGCTAGTAGCAGTAAGCTTGAGATATTTGTTATATGCACATATTTATCCCTAAATTCCGGTGGGTGAATATACCTGCTACAAAATTAGCCTTTTATGAATGTAAAATTGAGGGAGACACATATAAGATAAAATTTGTAATGCATGCAAATTTAGGGAGTTATGCAGCAATGCACTTCCCTCAATTACAAATTTCCATTTTCACCTGTCAATGTCCTTAGCACCTTCAACTACTACCTTTTTACGAAGGCTTTTCCTTCGATCCGTAAGTTGGTGTCTGCAAACAATAAGAGATATAACTATACGTTAAGAGTGAAATATTTAGTGCCAAGGCTTGTCTGCGCACTGCCTTCGTATATACTCAAAGTATGAATTCGTTTCGTAATTGATATCCCCAGAGAAACAATGACAAACCAACAACAGAAAAGAATCCCATTATGAGGAATTTCGTCAAACAATTAACATGCATGTTAATTTCACCACTGATTTCAACTCCACTGTAAAGAAATGGGCGGTAAACAATACTCAAAGAGTTACCTGATTTGTTTTTTTGATCGGAGATTTACTTAATTTCGGAGGTAACAACACCACCATCAGTAAGTAAACCGATTACGAGGAAGCCCTTAAATCTTCTCGTTCTTCAATGGAGATGCAGACTATAGAGAGTTCCGCTGTGATTTCATGCCAGCGACCTTAACATTTACACAACTATGGGTGAACGAGCGTGATGCACCTGGGTCAAAATGAAAATCCATCTCAAACGTGCCATCAACATATAAGATACACGTGTTGAACCGCAATGTAGTCTACAATTCCATGGTTTATTGTGCTAACCTGCCTAATGTCGCATCATGTGGCATCATGTTTGTTTAGGTCTGACTTGTGATATATATAGTCTAAAATTCCAGGGTTTATTATGCTAACCTGCCTAATCTCCCATCATATTTGTTTCGGTCTGACTCGCATCCCTTCGTTTTTGGAAAAAAAAATATTATCATTTTGGCCTAAATATAGATTAAATTGAAAAAGTAATATTTTTTTTTCAAAAACGAGATAGTGTTTTCTGATGTTGATTTAATATTTTTTTATTTTTTTTATTTCCGCCTAGAAATATGACTCGACTCATATATCTGATTTGGAGTTATTTTAGTCAAATATCAGTCTGTACCTAACTCGATGGGAAGATTTAAATTTGTTTTTTTTGTTTTTTATTTCTGACTAGAAATTTGACTCGACTCATATATCTAATTTGGAGCTATTTGAGTAAGATATCGGCCTGTAGCTTACTCAATGTGCATATATCTAACTACTCCCTCAATACGACATATATATGCGGAGTTTAGATTTTAGTAGTCCCATTAGATAGGCGGAACTCTAATACCAAGATGGGTTTTTTCACATATTACCCTTATTTATGACGCATAGGTATTATCACAACCAAATTGATGTTTCTAGCATTGGAAATGGGATAAAATTGGAAAGAGAATGCATATTTATGAAAACAAAAAAAATTCTTATTATAAGAGAATTTCACTTCTGCGCCTGTATAATAGGGACGGAGGGAGTAATTGATATCCAGTGGCGGAGCCAGACTTTCCAACTAGGGGGATAAAAAAATAGTAAACAAGGCAGCCGAAGGCAATTTTTGGGAGGAATCACAAAGCTAGTGAGCAACTACGTTCCGTTGTTGTATCAAATAAACAACAACCTCTTTCTTGAATCTTGATTTGTGATTTAAAGGAACCATTTCTATATCAAATGAACAACAACCTTTTGTCTTGATTTGTGATTTAAAGGAACCGCGAAGAATAGAAGTCCTCATTAAATGAACAACAATAATGGAAAAAAAATAACAAACAAAACAAAAGGCAACACAACCAACAATGGACTAGTTATAAGCGAAAGAAGTTAAACACTCACTAATTATGCTGTTTTTATGGTGAAAATGCAAAAGAAAGGTCGAACTAAACTAGTGAAAATGGATGTCAGATCCTTAAACTTTCCCTGTATGCCTCTGCTACAGATTTTGGAACGTGGTATCTCGGATTTGGTGGACTAAATTACTTGGACCTGATGGACTAACTAATGAATATTACTTTGATTAAGGGGTGAATTACTAAAGTAATAAGGTTTTATAAGAAAAAAGGGGGGCTACACCCAGGTTTAGCCCCGCTTTGGTTCCGCCACTATTGATACCGGACCAGAATAAAAAAAAACTTCTGTAACTCTACCATTATCTTTATGTCACATGTAAGGCTAAGTTTTATGGGCTAGATTTGGTTTTTAGATTAGACAAAAAGCGTCGCAAATTCTTCTCAAAGTGTTGTCTATTTTTCAACACTACTTCTCTCTCCAGATATATCTCGAATGTCAACTAGTAGCGAGATAGTATCGCTGTTCCATTAAGCGCAACCAAAATTCTACTCTTTGCGGAATGGTTTAGCGAGATTGTTTTATTTTTTGATCCGGGAAATTCTACTTTTCGTGGAATGATTCACCATATCTAAATGTTAGATTGGAATAACCATAAGACTTGGGTGGGTTTTCTAACTGACATGGACTTCCAATCCAAATGTTAGATTGGAAGGCCATAAGACTAGGCCTAAAAGGTAGAATTCAGATGTAATAAGTTAGATTTAGATGAGTTAGTTAAGTCTGAAAAAACCAAACAAAACCCTTGCCTTTCCTCCACACTTTGTAAAAATCAACAGGCCAAAGATGGTCAACGAAATATTACTTTTTGTATTTTTGTACTAAGCACACTATCTAAATAGTACTACTGTCAGACACCCATTAACAAGATAGAATACAAACTCAGCTAAGCACTATTGCTAGAACAGGTTCACACCGAAATTTGTTTTTCTTAGTCACCTTTTCTTGAATAGCTTCTCGCTCAAATGAAATAGCCGCTTCAGCTTTGCTTTTCTGAATTTTTACCTCTGAAAGTTCAGCATTAAGTTCGTCTTCTCTTGTCGAGAGGTTGACATATTTGACCAGCATTGCATCCAATACTTTTGAATGGCTTTCAGCTTCTTTATCTATCCCGAATGAAGACCTCCAATGGTTCTCAAGTCGATGGAATCCTTCACGAAGCCACTTAATATTAAATTCCAAAGTCTCAGCATCTTTTATGAATCCTTCCCATCTCTCCAGCAATGCTTCACTCGGTTCCGCACCTCGTGTAGTTTCCATTGCTGAGATTACCTTCAATAAATTGGTAACACATACCACTAAAACAGTATCACTGAACTTTATGACATTTCTGGTAGCAATATGCCCATACTTGCCACAGATCTTCGTATATAAACTTACATACTCTTCTGGGATCTTTAAGTTGTCCACAAATTCGAATCCTTCCACTCTCTCTTGAGCAGAAGCGCTGGTAGACCCTGTGTGTGTGTGGGGTGGGTGGGTGGGGGGGGGGGGAGAAATGGCATCTATGGAGGTCGAAATATTGAACAAGGTAGAATCAGGAGCGTGGCCATTATAAGAGGACGTGTTCATTGTAGCATCCACAGGTTCCTCAACAAGCACTTCAAGTGATTCAGTTCCCGTAGTTCTTGCTCCAGAACAAGATGACATCTTTCTCTTTTTGGATAAAGAGACAGGAGCCTTTAAAATATGGAAGAGAATCAGATGGCTAAAAATTCGGAAGGGCACACAAAAATTGAAGAGGGGTGATACAATGAGAGAAAGTGGGAATCAACTACACAATTACCGTTTCTGGGACTTCATGGCCTTGATTGCCATCTTCGGTCTCATTCAAAGAGTCCCTAAGAGAAGATTCCCTCCCATGGTATCCGTGTCTTTCTTTCTCTGTCTGGATAGAAGAACTTAACAGCAAAAAAAAAAAAAAAAAAAAAAAAAGTCCAAGAATTTATTTTCCTGTTAAAACCTTCGTCATCCACGTCCTTTACCTCGGGGGAACCTTCCTCTAAGCCGAGCACTATTAACTGATTGCTATCATCATTTTGCCACATTATATCCGAAAGGACATCAACCTGCAATTTATACCATTAAACATTAAAAGTCTAGGAAACAAACCACCACGTCTCCAGGCATATGTCTATGGCAAATGCTACCCCGCACTGTCGTGCGTTGCAGCAATATAAGCTAGCACACATCAGCCGTTGGATCACATAATTCTGTGATCTAGACTGTGGTACGTCAGTCTTTATATAACAGTAATGTAACGAAGTTTCTTTTGATATTATCTCGAGATTTTAGTCAAAGCATTTTCTTATTCTATTTTTTGTTCTTCCTCTTCCTTCTCCCTTCTCTGATTTTTTGCATTAACGTTTTTCCTTTGCAACTAAAATTCAAAGATAATTCTCATTAACTGATGAATAAGGATAAAAGTTAGCAGAACCCTAACTTAATCTGAATACAAAAGAGGCATCTCCATATAACATCACACAATGTTTTTCTAATTATTTTTGAAGTCCTTTAATTTGACATGTATGGTGTTGTTCATGTACTTGCAGCTAGGTTGTGGTGCATGTGCTGTTGATGTACTTGCAGGTTGTGGTGCATGAGAAATTGTAATTGAAATTTCTAAATGGGTTCTTAGCCCAGTATTTTAGGATGGGTTCTTAGCAGAGCTGAAGAGATTTTTTTGATTTGGTGTTTGAAGAATTTCTGATTTATCATGTAATTATGATTCATGCTATATAATAATTTTCAGATTATTCCTGAAATATTAGTTGAATCAAGAATTAACGATTCAATATTCTAAAAATGTCCCGATTAGATGATTCATTTATGAAGAACTGTATCTGTATTTTAGAAGAAGAACAATAATTAATGATTTTTTATTTATTTTTTTGTCTGAGTTTCTTTATATTTCAATCAAGAATTAACGATTCAATATTCTAAAAATGTCCCGATTATCTGTATTTTAGAAGAAGAACAATAATTGATGATTTTTTTTTTTATGATTTTTTTTTTTTTTGTCTGAGTTTCTTTATATTTCAATCAAGAATTAACGATTCAATATACTAAAAATGTCCCGATTAGATGATTCATTCAATATTCTAAAAATGTCCCGATTAGATGATTCATTTATGAAGAACTGTATCTGTATTTTAGAAGAAGAACAATAATTGATGATTTTTTTTTATTTTTTATTTTGTCTGAGTTTCTTTTGGACACCTGGTTAGGAGTAGTTAATAAACTTTTTAATCTAAAAAAGCAAAATAAAACCAGAACATACATCGTTCACTTCCAATGTTTGAATAAGAGGGGCATACTTGGGAGATTTCATGCATAATACACAAAGCATATGAGGTTTCCAGCGTCTACTTTCTATCTTGCGTCCACACAGATTAAGCAGCCCAGGCATGATATCGAGAGCCCAAACCTACAAGAATAATAACATAAATGATACATCAATCTAAAAAGATTACTCAAACATACGATCACATCCACAAAATATCAACCGAAGTGATACTTACCAACAAGGCATGTGCAATTCCAACCACCTTGTAAGCCGGTTCCCCACCAGCACCATTTTTTTCCTTTTTGGCTTGATAAAGTAGGGGTGATCTAGATTTCATAATTCTACCAAATGCTTCTTCGCCCCAAGGGTACTTGTTAAATTCCTCCAAATCGTCTACTAAATGCCAATAATTGATGTTTATGGCATCTCTATCTGGACGGCCCATTAAGAAGCGGTGCACAACCAAAAGTAATGCCAATTTCACCGTGTCAAGAGAAGGGCAAGCAGAATTGTTTTTGGAGAGGAGAGCCTTCACTTCTGATGCACTTACACAATCTTGGTTGGGGAAATGGGTCCTCATCAGGGATGAAGGATTGAGGGAAGATATAAAAGCTTTCCCGGATTTTTTGAAACTAAGCCCTGTAATCAAAGCAAATTCTGTCTTGCCAAAACGCAATATTTTCGCACCAATCTTAAAGTGCATTTCATCTGGTTTACCATCAATGTGAATCTCCCTCGAAAGTAAGAAATGCACAATGGTGCTGCTGAACTTGGAACCTGCCGGCACCGAAAGTAGATGGCCAATTGTTGTACCCCTAAATATGGCTTGCTCGTCAACAGACAGCCAGTCCCGTACATTGGCTAGTAGCAGTAAGTTTGAGTAACTTGTTAGTTTCCCATTTTTATCCCTAAACTTCGGAGGATGAATATACCTGCTACAAACCGCAAAATCAGTTACAATCTTGTGGCCTCTCGAGTTCTTTGAATGTAAAATTGAGGGAGATACATTTAAGATGACAATTGTAATGCATGCAATTTTAGGGGTGGCACAGCGATTAGAAAATTTCCAATTCACCTGTCATCGGCACGTTCAACTGCCACCTTTTTACGAAGCCTTTTTCTTGAAGCCATACGTTGGAGGAATCTACATACCATAATTGTGGGTTAGTTATGATTATTTGCAAAGAAAATATAAGAGATATAACTCTACTGTTAAGACTGAAATATCGAATGTTAACAAAGTTACACTGCTAAATGACTAGTAGAGCATGTTTAGTGGCCAAGGCTTGCGTGGTCTGGGAACTGCCTTCATATTGGGAAGTATGAATCCCTTGCTGGATGGGATGGCAATTTCATCAACATGGAACCCAATAAACTAAATGCACAGTGTATAACATACATAAAATCAACAATATTGGATGGTGGGGATGCTAAATTGATCAAAAAATCAGCAACAAACCAACAACACATACACAAAAAAAAACAAAAAAAAACGCATTTAACCAGAGATTCTAACCCATTCAAATGATTTTGCTTTTGATAAGAGAAAAATCAAAACATTGAACAAAATGGTTAACATGCATGTTAATTCTCTCAACAAAGACACTCATATTACTCCATAGATTTCAATTACTCTATGAAGAAAATACAGCTGAAAGAGGAACGGCTCTAAACTCTAGTTATTCACAAAAGAGCAAGATATCAGCAAACTCTAGTGTTAAAACACAAAGATTTACTTGATTTGGGAGGTAACAACAACACCATCAATAAATCGATTTCCAAACTGAAATTTCAGACTTTGAGGAGTTTGAATAGTACTTACCCGAAGATAGGGTTAGAGAAATGTGATATGGAGAAGAGACTTCCGGCCTCCTTGTTCTTCAATTGAGAGAGTTCAGAAGTTTAGTTTAGAGACTTCAGAGTTGGAGAGAATAATACACTTGTCACCTAAAAGCTGCCACAGTAATTAAACATTTGTCTCGCTGGAAATTGATAGCTCGTGACTCAAAATATGCTTGGTGACTCAGAAGTTAGGATGTAACCTGAAAATTACACGGTTGACACAAAAATTATCTTGCAATTTGGGTCACTAGCAAAAGAATTATCATATGATCAGAATTATCATGTGACCAAAATTTGATCGTACTAGGGAAACCCTCTTTCACCCTAAACTCAATCACATCCTCTTCATTTAGACGAGACAGACAGACTGCTAAAAACATAGCAGTTTTCCTTCTGAAATTATTAACGTAAAACATAAGTCCTACTGCTAAAAACTACAGGCACCCATTTACAAGACAGACAGACTAGTACATCATTGATTAACCATTGAGCAAGTATAAAATTTTAGCTAAGCACTATTCCTAGAACAGGTTCACACCATAATTTGTTTTTCTTAGTCACCTTTTCTTGAATAGCTTCTCGCTCAGATGAAATAGTCTCTTCAGCTTTCCGTTTCTGAATTTTTACCTCTGAAAGTTCTGCATTAAGATGGTCTTCTCTTGTCGAGAGGTAAACATAATTTACCTGCATTGCATCCAATACTTGTGAATGGCTTTCAACTTCTCTATCTATCCTGAATGAAGACCTCCAGTGGTTCTTAATTCGATGGAATCCTTCACGAAGCCACTCAATATTGAATTCCAAAGTCTCTGCATCTTTGATAAATCCTTCCCATCTATCCAGCAACACTTCACTCAGTTCTGAACCTCGCACATTTTCCATTGCCGAGATGATCTTCAATAAACTGGTAACACTTGTGAGCAACATATCGTCATTGAACTTGATGACTTTTTTGGTTGCCATATGCCCATGCTTTTCATAAATCTTCTTATACAAAATTACATGCTCTTGTAGGATCTTGAAGTCGTCTACAAATTGGAATCCTTCCACTCTCTCTGGAGCTGAAGCCCTAGTAAACCCTGGTGGGGAAGGAAAGACATCTATGAAAGTCGAAATATTTAACAAGGTAGAATCAGGAGTCAGGCCCTTAGAAGAGAACGTATTCATTTTAGCAACCACAGGATCCTCAATAAGCTGAATCACTTCAAGCGATTCGATTCCAGTAGTTTTCGCTTCAGAACAAGATGACATATTCCCTTTGGGTACATCCTTGCCGTGAGAGTGCTCCACACTAGTGTGGGGAATGTCATTCTCATTCTCTCTCACCACGGGTTCCTGGTTGGGGATGGAAGGTATAGTCATAGGTTCTGACGAAGGAAGATGTTCAGGTTCATAGTTACCAATTCCCTTTTCATTGTAAGGGCGAGACTGTTCTGTACTTATCTTTCTCTTTTTGGTCAGAGAGACAGGAGCCTGTAAAATGTGGAAGAGGAATCAGATGTCCAAAAAGTACTTGGAAGGGAACAAAAACTAGAAACAACGAGAAAAAGGGGAAACGACTACCCAATTACCATTTCTGGGACTTCATGGCCTTGATTGTCATCTTCCCTCTTAAGAAAAGAGTGGTATTCGTGTCTTTCTTTCTCTGTCCGGATAAAAGAACTTAACTGCGATTTCTTTTTAGGAGGATGAAAACGAAAAATTTAGTTTCAGTTATACTGATTTTAATAGGGAGAAAAAAAGATTTTCAAAAACTTCCGCCGTCCACAAAATTTACCTCAACCTCTATCTCGGGGGTACCTTCCCCTAAGCCAAGCATTATTAACTGATTTGCATCACCCTTTTGCCACATTATATCTGAGCGGACATGAACCTGAAATTTTATGTCATTAAACATTACAAATCTAGGAAAAAAACGACTCTATATATAAAAGAATTACAAAGTTTAGGACATACATCATTCATTTCCAATGTTCGAAGAAAGGGATACTTGGGAGACTGTGTGCATAATACGCAAAGCATATGTGGTAGCCAGCCTATACTTTCAATCTTTCGTCCACACAGATTAAGCAGCCCAGGCATGATATCGAGAGCCCAAACCTACCACAAAAATAACACAAAGACACATCAATCCAAAAAAATTACTCAAACAATAGCGTTAACACTTCCACAAAATATCAACCGAAGTGCCACTTACTGATAAGGCATGGGCAATCCCAACAACCTTGTACTTCGTTTCCCCACCAACACCACTGTTCTCTTTGTTGGCTTGATAAAGTAGTGGTGATCTAAATTTTGTTAATCTACCAAATGTTGCTTCGCCCCAAGGGTACTTGTTAAATTCCCCCAAGTCATCAACTAAATGCCAGTAACTGATGTTTATGGCATCTCTATCTGGACAGCCCATTAAGAAGCGATGAACAACCAAAAGTAACGCCAATTTCACTCTGTCTAGAGATGGGCAGGTAGAATTCTTTTTGAAGAGGAGAGCCTTCACTTCTAATCCAGTTACACGATATTGGTTGGGGAAATGGGTCCACATCAGGGATGAGGATTTGGGCGGAGATACAAAATCTTTCTCCGGTTTCTTGAAACTAAGCCCTGTAACCAAAGCAAATTCTCTCTTGCCAAAATGCAATATTTTTCCACCAACCTTAAAGTGCATTTCATCTGGTTTATCATCCACATGAATTTCCCTCGAAAGTAAGAAATGCAAAATGGTGCCACTGTACTTCGAATCTGCTGGTACTGAAAGCAGATGGCCAATTGCTGTGCCCTTAAATATTGCTTGCTCATCAACAGACAGCCAGTCACGTACTTCGGCTAATTGGAGTAAGCTTGAGTAAATTGTTATTTTCACATTTCCATCCCTAAACTTTGGAGGGTGAATATACCTGATACAAACCACAAAAACAGTAAAATTGAACGCATGCAAATTTAGGGGTTGTATAGAAATTCACTTCACTCAATTACAAATTCACAATTTACCTGTCAATGCTGTCATTAAAAGTTTTAACTGCCTCTTCTTTAGGAAGCCTTTTCCTTGGACCCATAAGTTGGAATCTACAAACAATAATTGTGTGTTAGTAATGATCCTTTGCAAGGAAAATGACATGTATAACCAGTACAACACGTTTAGTGGCCGAGGCTTGTCTGGGCACTGCCTTCACACTCAAAGTATAAGCCACTTGCTGGTTAGGAATGCAGTGTCCCAGGGTCTCATTGCAAAGGAGGGTCCTAGGAAAATTCACGAAATGGGCCCTATATTATGAGGCTAAATTTATTTATTTTTTGGGAAAAAAATATATACCAAGTAAGCCTTGGCTCGAACCTCAAGGAATGGTATGTTGAACGAAAATTTCTCCTATAATTCCACAGCGTTAATGAAATGCATTTTTCTTGAATCTTTATATTTAGCTAACATGCATACGTTTTTCTTAATTTTTGGCTTTAGGCGGCTATCTAGGCAGCCTAGTTCCTTAGTCGACCAACATGGTACCCAATCAAACTAATAGCATAACAAGTGACAACTACAAAACCATTGCATCACTTTGAAAATTGCGATTGCAGTGTCATCACCAAAAGACCAGAAATGTACAAAAAGAAACATTCATAGGAAGCATAATATTATAACTTACAAGGAATCATAGTGTATAACTTACAAAACATCAACAACATTGAATGGTGAGGATGCTCAATTTATCAAGAAGTTAGTAAAGTTCTTTTAATGAAACTAGGGCAAAGAACCAAAGCTAGTGCTTTTATTTATCAAGCCTTTCATCGATCACTCTGCAACAACCTAACTAAAAAACCACATTTGAACAGAGTTTTTAAATCCGATTCAATTGCAAGGACCCAAAGGGTTTTGATCAATTGCCTTTGGCTTATGATAAGAAAAGAAAAACATCGAATCCCAACCCTTTCATAGTTCATATCCCCTGAGAGACACAATCTTAAGCCATTGCCAACAACAAAATCCCATTGAAACTCGTCCTCCAAGTGGAACAAACTAAATTCCTTTGAGAAATTTCATCAATCAGGTAACATGCATGTTAATTTTCTCAATAATGACAATCATATTACTCAATTGATTTCAACTACAGTACGAAGAAAGTAGAGTTGAAAGTGGGAATGGCTGCTGTAAACCCTAGTTACAAACACTAGTTTTAACACATAAAAGGATTACTGTACTTGATTTCGGAGGTAACAACATCACCATCAATAAATCGATTTCCGAACTGAAATTTCAGTTTTTAAGGAGTTTGAATCGTACTTACCTGAAGATGGGGTTAGAGAAATGTGAAACCACTTGACCCAAATTGCTTGATTCATATGGTGAGGCTTTTGAACTCTTTGTTCTTCAATGGAGAGAGTTTTGATAAGTTAACTGAGACTGAGAGAGAGTTAAGAAGTAGAAGTAGAGTTAGAGAGGGTACACTTGTCACCTATAAACTGCCACTTGCCCGTAAAAGAAAACTCCAAAAGCATTGCTTGAACCTTGTGTACCTGCCCAATCTCAGCCTTTCCACGGCATTATGGCTCTTATCTATACTGCAAAAATTATCAGGTCAAACATGGTCAACGAAAGTTGTTTTTTTTTTTTGATTTCAGCACACTACCAATGCTACTATATTACAAATTTGGCAAGTTGTCAAACACCCATTTACAAGACAGACAGACAGACTGTACATCATTGCTTAAGCAATT
Organism: Papaver atlanticum; assembly: GCA_023531105.1. Lineage (NCBI taxonomy): Eukaryota > Viridiplantae > Streptophyta > Magnoliopsida > Ranunculales > Papaveraceae > Papaver > Papaver atlanticum. Next base: position 1,096,179 of record JAJJMB010008256.1, on the reverse strand, counting down.
TTACAAACTTGGCAAGTTCTCTGGCTAATAGAACTACTCCTTTCATCCGATCATAATAACCTTTGAGTAAGTAAGTATACATGTAGTTGCGTGAAGTCTCACAACAACACCCTAATGATAATCTATGAAATAATCTAAGAAAGCATAATGAAACACTCAAAATCTTTTATTAAATTTTAGAACAAGTACAAAGATAATGAGGGGAAATCCTGACTTGGAAAGCAAATAACTTTCTCTCTCCTAAATATCTTATCTCAGCTTCACTAAAAAGATCCCCCTTTACAAAGATGCTCGTCTCCTTATATAGGAGTTTACATAGTGGAGGACAGCTAATAAAGCCCCTAATTTCGGATCTGACGTGCGTCAATGTCGCGTAGACTTTATCATTGACTCACGATTTCTTCATTGCCGCATGGTTCTTCACACTTTACTTGTGACTAGGTGACATCATCTGGTTCGTCATCTGGGATATGTTGTATGCGGTCATATTCGCTAGCTACCAATGGAGTTACTTCGCATACTAAATGAGTGCGCGGTATTTTGCACCCACATTTTGCCTCTTCTCATATCTTTCCTTCTTGAGAAGGAGCGGTATGAGAAAACTCTAATTTATTTTGCCGCACTAGTTCATTTCTTCGTATTCTTATCGACCGACATTTTTCCGTACTTTCGGCTTTACCGCTTACACATGTTATCTCTTCCACTCGTTATTTGACACGTCCTTAATAACCGCTTCTTCTTATCCGCTCATTCTTAATTAATACTGATGGGAGGAGATATCTTGGGAGTTGGGATAAAATCTTTTATTTACTGTTACACGCCTTCTTCTTTTTTCTTTTTACTCTCTTCTTTCTTTTTCTCTGCAACTTTCGTCCTTTGTTGTTCATCATCTTCTCTTGTTCATTCTTTGATTGTTCATCACTTTCTACTTTTCGTTCTCTTCCTATTCATTATTTACTGCCATTTTTTCCTTCTTTTCTTATTTTTAAACTCTAATTTTTATCATCATCTGAATCCTCCTGATCATCACGATCATCTTGATCTTTTTGATTGATCTTCCACTTATCGACATTCCCATTCTGAAAATGGTTCTGAAACCCGACTGGAAAAACCTCAAAGAATTCACTAGGTTGAAGGATGAGTTTGGCCGTAGGGGTTTCACATTATCAGTCCCTCATGGATCTGAACCCACTTCTGCGATCGGACCTGAATGGTTTTCGCTTGACCAATGGGATAATGATAGAATCATTTTTTCGCTTGGCCAATTTTCTGCAGGTCTTCCTATTCCTTTATACAATCCTCAAATTCCGTTGTTCTATGAGCTTTTGTATGATGCGAGATTTTCACGCGGGATATTTCAACTAAGTGGTGACTGTATCAGGATAATGACGGAATATGCTCGTCGTGCGGCAGGGTTAGGATCTGCTTATCCATAGGATGTAAGGAATCCAAATTACGCACAGAAGGAAATTATTCCTGCAGAATACACGGTTGAGAACTTTTTTCTTCACTACGATGTTGCTATCATGAAAAATGAGTTTTCCCGTTGGGGCATTCACTTGATAAGGAAGGACGGCTTCGCAGAGGACCAGAGGATCATGCGGGATGTTGATTTTCATGACTCTTATAATAACACCGCTTGCAAATCAAAAGATACTCGTTGGGTGGAGTATCCTATTGTTGTTGAAGTCCCTTATATTACTGGAAAAGGCGCTGATGGGTCTGATCTCCCTCTTCCAGAGAAATTTTCCGCTTACAAACCTTGGGAATTTGTATGGCCCGAGGAGAGAGATGTGGTATGCTACTTTTTCCTTGGTCTTTCTATTTATTTCTTTTCTATTGTTTTCCGCTTCCTTCATTATTTCTTTTGATCTCAGATTGTGAAGCAGAAGAAGAAGGATAATAAAAATGCGTCTCATGCGTCACATACGCGTGATAATGAAGTAAGAAATACTCCTTCTTGAATTTTAACAATATTGTTGCCTCTGTTTCTTATCTCACATTGTGTGTGTAGGTTGAAGCTGGAGACGCTAAGGGTCCTAATAACGACGCTCTTCCTTCCAAGGGTAAGAGTAAGAAGACCGTCTCTAAGTCCACCTCTCTGAATCCCCACAAGAAGCGGAAGGCATCTTCTCCAACTTCTTCTCGTCCTGAAGATGATACTCTCATTCTTCCTGATAACTCCGAGTCCACATCTTCTATGGGGCAGTTGTCGAGTATTTTCACTGACTCTTTGTTTTCCGTTGGGTATGATGCGTTAACTCGTACATGCGAGATGGTTCCTAAAATTTTCGACGCTCCCTCTCTGAGTCATGAGTCTTTGCTTGGAGTTTCCTCTACGATAATCCCAAGTTTCCAATTCGCGCTTGGATCTTTGGTAATTTCTATACCACCGCATCTTCTTTAATGATGCTTTCGCGTTTTGTATTCTAATCTTTCATCTCATATTGACGCAGAATGCCCGTATGTCTCACGCGGTTACTTCAGATCTTCAAAGAAAACTTCGCACCCTTGAGGCTGAGAATACCAGACTTAAAACTGAGAGTTCTACCTATTCTCATGATGGTGTGGAACTTCGTAAGAGGAATAATCAGCTTATTGGTATGTATTCCTTTGTTCCCCCCTTTTTCATTTAACTGCGCTGTTTTCGTACCCTTTTAATTCTTTGCGTTCGTAGAGATATACAATTTAACCGATGAAGCATCTAGTCTCCCTGATGATGAGGAGATTCTTCTTAAGCATCTTAACTCCTCTTTAAATAACTTCCTCAATGATGTCTTAGAGAATCTTAGTCTTTAGGAACTAAGGTCGAAGTATGAGGTTCTTAAGCATGAGCATAGATCCATGTTATCTGTAAATAATGGTTTTCAACGTCGTCTTCATAGACCCAATGAGATATTTCAAACTTTAGAAGCGAAAAAGAACGCGCTAATTACTGAGAAGGATAAGGCAGTCCTTAAGGGTGCTGAGGCTTTAAAGAAGTTCCATGAGGCTCAAATCCTCGTTCAGATGGAAAGAGACTGATCTAATTTTGATAGTGGTAAGAATGAGGTTCGTAAGACTTATGAAAGCAATTGAATTTAGATTTATTTAAACAAAAAGTGGAGAAAATTCAAATCCAAATTTGTTTTTTTTTTAGAGTGAAAATAACCAAGACACTAGATTCCACTATTACACATGAATAAATGATGATAAAAATTCCAAAACTCTAATTATTTTTAAAATCTCTTTTTCTTAATTCACAAATTATAAAGCATATTCTCAAACATTAATTGTATCCCTTAAGCATAGATTATCTAACCAAAGCATAACCTATCTAATTGAATCACAACTAATTAGGAAAAATTATGCAAACAATTAAAATTCTGCAGAGCAGTAATTTGAGTGAATTATAAATTGCAAAATTAGAGAAAAGTAAAATAATTACCAATTATTCATGCAACAATAGCTTTCTCCATGCCTTGGTTACGCGAGAATTAGCTCATCATCATCATGGAAACATGCTCGAAATTCATCTTTATTAATGCTCAAAAAATGGTTCACAAATGATGAAATAGGAGAAAATTGGATAAAAACCGGGTTTGTAACACTTTTATTTGTTACAAACCGAGCTGTTACAGAGAACGATAAAAATGAAGTGTTGTTAACACTGTCGCAATACGACCCACAAACAGTTGTCGTTGTCACTGTTGAAAAAATAACGACGGTTCTGCGTGCGTCTTATGTTCTTCGTGTTCTTCACAGCAGCAGAAAATGGAGTTTTCTGCCACTTGATTTCTCGACTCCCTGGTTCTTCCTAACTGCTCCCAACTCTCTCTACCCCTTTCCTCTACATCCCAGAAGCTATTTATAACTCAGAAGCACCTCCAAATCTCGCCAATTACTCCTAAAAATCTTCACAGTAAAGAAATATTATTCTCGGGAATAATTTCTTATTTTCTTTCTCTGCGTGACATGAAATGTTCTGTTTATCTCTTTACGCGTCAAATATCCCTCAGTCAATGCAGAATAACATTCCAGGATAATATATCTTCCAATCAATGAGTGTCTTCCATAGTATCTCAGAAATATATTCCGAGAATAATACACCCTCTGTTTGATGAGATTCTGTGATTTAATTTGAAATGAATGCACTTACCACCCCTGTTGTGATCTAACAGGCTGGTACATATCCGAAGCAAGATGAAAATCCGACTGAATCTTCCTCAAAATACCAAACATCAAGTACGCAGGAACAGGAATTTTGAATCCAGAATTCCCGCCAAAAATTTTAAACGTGAGGAAGAAGGGTGTCCCCCTAACCAAACTGGGGGTGCGAATAGCAGGTGCCCAACTGAAGTGCCCCTTATCCAAACAGAGAGTCCGAATAACAAATATCCTCCAGGGGTGTTGAGCATAATTTTTCGAGCCGATTTTTCCAAAAATGTTTATTTCCCAAAAATACCTACAAACACATAAAACACCATAATAAGTACAAAAATGGGTACTAACAATATACACAATAGAGATGAAAACAGACACATAAATGCGTCTATCAGAGACCAAGCTATAAGCGAAAGGGATGCTTTGATCCATCGAGAGAATACAATTCGTTCTCGACTGCTTATAGAAAATGGAGCTGAGTTCGATTGGGCTGCTAGGGTTATTGATAATGCTAGAACTGGCTTAGCCATAAATGTTAGTTTAGTATATGACAATGCGTCATTGGTTAAGACTATCCTTTCTGAAAAAGAAGGTTGTTTACAATTCTTATTCCTTCATTATTCCCTGGAAAATATTCTTATGCGTCTTTAACCTCCTTATTTTTCTTCGCAGATGCTGAGAAGAAGTATCTTGAGGAAATTGAAAGTCTGAAGGCGAAGTTTACCGCTCGTGACTCTAAATACCGCAAACTTAAGAAAAAGCTGACTGTTACTGTTTCTAACTTGAGTAAAGATGCGATTCACGTTCGTGATGCAGCTGTCAAGAAAGTCTGCACTGATAATGGCATTCCTTTGTCAAATTATAATTTTGCTGAAGTTCCTTATAATGAAGAAGGCTCTTACATTTCCGATAGTGAAGCAGAGCATGATGAATATGAAGGGACTGATGAGGAGGATAGCTGTTCTGAGGCTCGGGAAGGTGATGAAGATGACATGGGTTGGAAATAGCCACTCTTTCTAAGGACCTTTTCGTCTTCTTTCTTCATTTTATTTGTACATATCTTCGTCCGCTTCTTGTACTATGTTCTCTTTTCTTTTTTGTACACTGGTTATTATCGAGTTTTTTGGATTTGGATGTATCATTCTTTTTCTTCAATGTATAATCTTTTTCTCCTTTCATTCTCGCATATCTTAATCCTGCAATTGGTCATTAAGCGAAAGCAAAGTGTTTCTCAAGTGATGATAGTATATATATACGTATGCGTTAATGATAATGATAATACGTAACATTTGCATTATTAATAACATATAACTTATGCGTTGATGATAATGTATATAACATGTATGCTTTGCATTCCCATTCTTGCCTCTGTTAGTTGCCGCAATATGATTTATTTATTTTTGATGTGCATATGTATAAGCGTACGTGATTTAAAGTTGTTGTATTTCATTATGCGGTAATCTATCATCTATGCATTCGCATACATCTGTCGTATAGTGAAACTACTTAGTTTCATACCTGAATTACCTCTTCTTCGTTTTACCTCATGAATGTGTCTTTGTTTTCTTCCTCAGCTATATCTTGCGTAATTATTTTCGTGTCTATACATCCTTTTATCTCTTAACTTTACTTTATACGTGTGTGTGTGTTAATCTTTGAGCTCCTTTCTTTCCTGCAAAAAACTATTAATCTTAAGTTTGTTTTTATCATGAGGTCTTATTGTGCCTCCCTAATTAGAGGTCTTATTTTTCCTAAAGGTATTGTCTGTTTTTGTGCGACGAAATCGAAGGAAGTCTTTACACTTTCATGTAATGACCCATTCACTTCGCCTTATCATCTTCTCGTATTATTGCCTCTACAGGATATATTGACGCGCAAATACGATAGGCCTATGCTCTCCTTTGAGTCATAGCCCCATGATATTTACGTCTTTTGACGCAATTCAGCTCCCTAGTGGAGGGTGTCGTCCTTATATTCCCCCTGAATGCCCCTTCAAGGAAGCTTACCCCTACCGGGTTAGGGTGGGCTCTTCCCATCCAGTGATGCAACAATCAGTTGTTTTCACGGCCTCTTATCCCTCCGCCGATATGGCTTATGGTTACGAGACCGCACCCTAAGTGGGGTTTATTGAGGACCGAGTGCATCATAGTCAGGACTTGCTAAGAGTGACCAGGTACGCTCCATACGCCCCAGGCACTCTTGACTCAACCGTGTATCTCGGCGCCCTGATCGAGTTTATGCACTCCTTAGGAGAGACCTTCTCACCTTAGTCTTTCAACTAAGGCGCCTCTGCTGGATGGGCTTTTATTTCACCCCAAATCTCCATTACTCAGGTTTCAGGGTCGGTGTAGATTTCCCTCGAGTCAGGCTAACTAGATTTTCCCCAATTATGACGTGCGTTAGGTCTTATCATTGCCTCTTGCTATTATGCGAACTAGGGTGCACGCCACAATTGGATGCCTTGCCTCCCTAGTTAGAGGTTTTACTTCTGTTGCCTTCTGTTAAGGTCTTATCATAAGGTCTTATTTTTTCTTTTTTCTTATTATGAAATAATTGATGTATGTAAGGAAGAAGAATTTTTCATTTTCATTCATACGCTTGATTAGTACAATTCTTGCGTCTTCTTTCTTCATTTGTTCGCTTACATAATAATTACCTCTTAAAACTCTATATCTGGGATGACTTGTTTGCTTCTTTCTCCTTTTGTGCTTTATTAAGTTCGCATATATTTTCTAATATACTTTTTCTCACGTGAGTTATTTCTTCTGCCGTGCTAGCATTGCCGCATGGACCATATTTCTTCAAATATGCTTGGTTCCAAAGTTGGTTTAATTCTTCCCCCTCGTTATTTTCCATCAACTCATACATTCCATTTCCCATGACTCTCTTAATGATGTAAGGTCCACCCCATACGTTTTTCAATTTCCCTTTTCCATTTTTCTGGTAGGGCGGTTCTTGTCTCAATACCATCTCTCCTATCTGGAATTCATTCTTTCCGACGCACTGGTTATATTCACTTTCTTGTGCGGATGTTTTCGCCTTAATAGTAGTCTTGTTTACTTCTTTACTCTTGTTCACAACATCAAACATTAATCTTTCACTTCGCTTACCCTCTTTTATCTCTTTTCTCCAATCTCTTCGCTTATTCGCGCGTTCTTCACATTTGTCGACATCAATCTCATAAAAAAAAATCCCTCGATTGGATCCCCTCTTATTACCCCGACACCTTGAGGCAAAGGAAATTTTATGCATTGATGAAAATTTGAAGCCAATCCAAAGATACTATGTAACCATGGTCTGCCTATCAAGGCATTGTATGGAGATTCTACGTCAATAACGCAGAATACTATGTCAGTGGTTATGCTCTTGAGAGGAATTCACATGGTTATTTCTCCTTTCGGCTTATTGGTTGATCCATTGAAACCATAAATCTTGTAAGTTGATGGAATGAGGTCGTCATCTCTGCCACCTATTGTCTTGTAAGTGTGGTAAAACAATATATCAACTGAACTACCAGGATCTATCAATATCCTATTTATTGCCCATGTGTCTGCGTCATTATCGTCCTCTTCATCAGTCGTTGCCTTTGGGTTGATTTCCAGTTTGACAACTAATTGACTCTCATGTAATTCTCCACCTCCTGGTACTTCTTCCGCATATAAGGAAATAGGTTGCCTCTGCCAATCTTTCAATGGTGATATCTTTGCCAAGTTGAGTATCTCTTTCCCATCATTATCTCTTGCATAAACTCGACTTAAGACATTGTCATGGAAATCCTCTACACTTCTGAATGAGTGTATTATCGAGTTACAGTATAAATTCTTTGCTTTTGCTCCCCCTTCAATTAGATATGTCTTTTTTCCTGCTTCTACTCCTGGTGTTTGCCCTTGGTGGTAAATGCTGTTTCGAATAAGAGAAGAACGTTATGCATTTATTTCGCATAATGGTGCTTGAACAGTTGATCAAGAGAGCAGAATGTGCGTTCGTGGTCGCGTGATTGAATCCCAACTTTCCCAGTCTTTTTGCGTGTTTTTATTCGGATTGCTAAGAGCGAAGATAACATTAAGATTACAGCGCGGTTACATTCCTTTACAAACAGGAGCCATCACAGTTGGTTAAGTTTAAAGTTAATGAGTTACAGAACGCGCGTTCGAATCCCACCGTATGCATACTTTTTACTCTGTTGCTAAAGGCGAAGATAAGGATAAAGGTGCATGGACGTTTGATTATTACGCACAAGACAGTTAGCATAGTTGGTCATGGGCGAAGGTTATTGGTTTAGTTGCACGCGTTCAATTCCCATCTCACGCGTATTTTTCTGCACATTTTTGTTTAACAGCTAAGGGGAAATATGAGATAAAGCGTTGCGGTCGTTTGGTTATGTCACAAAAGAGAGGCAGTATAGTTGGTTAGGGCTTCACTATGGGAGCGGCAGATAAGGGGTTCAATACTCCCACCATTCATTTTTATTTTTGTTGCGCGATAATAATAAGAGATGTCAAGGGCGATACTATCAATCAAGGGCTGTTTTTGCTGCGCGGCATTTATACATTTCAAGAGGGCGGCGTTTATACATTTCTTAGTTGCGCGGCATTTATGCATTTCAAGAGGGAAACATTTATACATTTCTTTGTTGCGCGGCATTTATACATTTCTTTGCTGCGCTGCATTTATACATTTCAAGACAGGAGGAGATGTGTCAAGGCAAGGGGGGCATTATCTTGTTCAAGGGCGATAGTTCCGCACAAGCAACCCATATACTTCATGCAATATATTTCTCGCGCGAGATTGACAACAACAGCAAATCACATGAAAGCTAAGTACCACTTTCCTTGAACATTTTACTTACAGCAAATAAAAAGTTTTTGGTTTTATTTACTACAACGCGATACAATCGCACAATTACAAAGATTTCACAATTACAAAAAACCGAGAAAAATCTCGCATATATCAATTTATTAAAATTTCTCTTGAATATTTGCTTTGCTTCAAATGATATGGTATTAAAAATGGAGAGTAGTAGGGGGTAAAATAAGACCTCTTCAACAGGATAGTAAGACCTCTACAGTAGGCTGCATAAGACCTCATTAAGATCATTTCCATGGGAGGTATCTATCAAATGAGACGAAACAAGTCCTCCAATGGAAATCAAAACAAACAAAAACGATTTGAACTTGCACATAAATGAAATTTTTTGACAAAAGAAATTTTGAATACTAATTTAAATTCTTATTTGCATTGCAGCATACCATAGGGCAGGAAACATGGAGTAGTAGCTTCATTTGATTTGTTCGCAATACTTCTTATTCGCATTCAAGGAAGGATACTTCTTATACTTCTTAAAGGATACTTCATACTTCAAATACTTCAAGGAATGATACTTCATACTTCTCAATGCTTCGGAACTTCACAAAAGAATAAGGGCAAGTACGTACTTTTGAAGCTTAGTATTCTTTCGAGTAGTTCCTTCATCAACAAAGATCAAAGACTACTCCAACACCACGCGTCTCGCTCCAAGAACCACACCAACACGGATTTTTCCTTAAAGATCGCTCTTCAAGCAATATTCAAGAAAAAAGAGGCAAAATGTGGATACAAAAAATGGTACTCGCCGCGTGGCGCTATTCTAGGGTCGAAGCAAGTTAGCAAAATAAGATCGCATACATATTATCTTAGCCAAGTTTCCTTATTTGTAAAGGTTATATTTGTAGTTTCTCATTTAGTTTCCCTAGCATATATAAAGAAAGAGAGCAAAAGAGAGAAAAGAGGGGGCACATAATTGTAAAAGAGAGGCACACCATCTTCTTCCTCCATCACCTAAAACTAGATCTAAAGCTCTACCCAAAAACCCATTAATGGAGATTTTAAATGTAATACTTATGTAATTCCAACACTCATAGTGAAGAACCATGGATGTAGATCACATTGATCGAATCATGTAAAAAATCCTTGTGTCTCCATTTCCATTTCTGCACTTTCATCTTCATTTTTATGTTCAATATGTTTAGATTTATAGAAATGGTTAAGGGGTGTTAGTTGTGGGATTTCCTGCAACTACGATACAAATTCAACTAAGCACTATTTCTGCAACAGATTCATTCTGTAGTTTGATTTTCTGACTCAGCTTTTCTTGAATAGCTTTTCGCTCGGATGAAATCGTCGCTTCAGCTTTCCTTTTCTGAATTTTTACCTCTGAAAGTTCAGCATTTAGCTCGTCTTCTCGTGTCGACAGGCGAACATATTTGACCTTCATCGCATCCAATACTTGTGCATGCCTTTCAACTTCCCTATCTATCCCAAATGAAGACCTCCAATGGTTCTTAAGTCGATTGAGTCCTTCACGAAGCCACTTAATATTGAATTCCAAGGTCTCAGCATCTTTGATGAATCCTTCCCATCTCTCCAGCAAAGCTTCACTCAATTCTGAACCTCGCACATATTCCATCACCGAGATGATCTTCAATAAACTGGCAACACATGTGAGTAGCATATCATCATTGAACTTGATGACTTTTTTAGTCGCCATATGCCCATGCTTTTCATAAATGTTCTTATACAAAATTAGATACTCTCCTGGGATCTTAAAGTTGTCCACGTATTCAAACCCTCCCACTCTCTCTTGAGCTGAGGCCCTTGTAAATCCTGGTGGGGATGTCAAAATATTTAACGATGTAGAATCAGAAGTCAGGCCCTTAGAAGAGGACGTATTCATTGTAGCATCCACAAGTTCCTCAATAAGCACACCCACTTCGAGTGATTCAATTCCCGTAATTTCTGCTTCAGAACAGGATGACATATTCCATGTAGTTTTTTCTTCAGAACAAGATGATATATTCTCTATAGGTACGTCCTTGTTATGCGAGTCCTTGACACTAGTGTGGGGAATGTCATTCTCATACTCTTTTGGCATGCATTCCTGGAGGATGGGGTTGGCAGGCATTATAGGTTCTGATGAAGGAAGATCCTCAGGTTCATAATTACAAATGCCATTTCCTTCACCTGGGCGAGATTTTTCCGTGCTGATCTTCCTCTTTCTGGACAGTGAGACAGATGCCTGTAAAACGTGGGAGAGAAACAGTGAATGAAAGGAGAAACGACTACACGGTTATCAATAGTATGTACCAAATTAGCAATATTCCAGGTTGATCAATTATATTGTAGGACAGTGATAACAGATATAGGAAAAATAATCAAAAGGGAAGATATGTAAAGTATATGGTACCAGATCCACCAAACAGCGAGCAGCATCTATATCTGGAGACGACTCCCAATCTGTCTGGAGGATAGGGATGGCAGGTATAGTCTTGAGTTCTGATGAAGGAAGATGTTCAGGTTCATGATTACCAATTCCCTTTCCACCACCAGGGCGAGACTTTTCTGTACTTATCTTTCTCCTTTTAGACAGAAAGACGGGAGCCTGTAAAATGTGGAAGAAGAATCAGATGTCTAAAAGCTTGGAAGGGTATGAATACTAAAAATAAAAGGGTGAGAAACAGCAAAAGAAAGGAGAACCGACTACACAAGTACCGTTTCTGGGACTTCATGGCCTTGATTGCTGTCTTCTCTCTCATGGAAAGAGTCCCTCAGAGAGGATTCTCCCCCATGATATTCGTGTCTTTCATTCTCTGTCCGTATAAAAGAACTTAACTGCGAAATTTTGTTGACAAGGTTGAAAACCATAAATTTACTTCAAGTTATACAGCTTATAATAGGGAGAAAAACAATCTACAAAACCCTTTGCCGTCATCATCCTCTACCTCGGGAGTACCTTCCTCTAAGCCAAGCATTATTAACTGATTTTCATCGTTCTTTTGCCACATTATATCTGAAGGGATATGAACCTGCAGCTTTATGTCATTAAAAATTACAAGTCTATGAAACAAACTGACTCTACACACGAAAGAGTGAACAAAAAGAAATTTTGTACATACAGCATTCACTTCCAATCTTTGAATAAGAAGGTAATAGTTAGGAGACTGCGTGCATAATACACAAAGCATATGAGGTCGCCAGCTTCTACTCTCTATCTTTCGTCCACACATATTAAGCAGCCCAGGCATGATATCGAGAGCCCAAACCTGAACAATAATAATAAGATAAATGATACAGAATATTACTCAAACGATAGCGTCTACACATCCACAAAATATCAACCGAAGTGCAACTTACCACCAAGGCATGTGCCATTCCAAACAACGTGTAAATACTCAGTTCGCTACCAGCACGACACTTCATTTTTTTGGCTTGAAAAATCAGTGGGGTTCTAAATTTTGTAATTCTACCAAATGTTACTTCGCCCCAAGGGTACTTGTTAAATTCCTCCAAGTTGTCAACTAAATGCCAATAACCGATGCTTATGACATCTCTATCTTGACGGCTCAATAGGAAGTTGTGCACAACCAAAAGTAATGCCAATTTCACCTTGTCTAGAGAAGGGCAAGTAGAATTTTTTTTGAAGAGGAGAGCCTTCACTCTTGATGCACTTACATGATTTTGGTTTGGAAAATGGGTCCTCATCAGGGATGACGGATCCCGGGGAGACACAAAAGCTTTCTCGGATTTCCTGAAACTAAACCCTGTAATCAAAGCAAATTCTCTCTTACCAAAATGCAATATTTTTCCACCAACCTTAAAGTGCATTTCATCTGGTTTATCATCCAATTGAATCTCCCTCGAAAGTAAGAAATGCACAATGCTGCTGCTAAACTTGGAATCATCTGGCACCGAAAGTAGATGGCCAATTGCTGTACCCTTAAATATGGCTTGCTCATCAGCGGACAGCCAGTTCCGTACTTTGGCCAGTAGCAATAAGCTTGAGTAATTAATTACTCCGACATTTTGATCCCTGAACTTTGAAGGGTGAATATACCTGCTACAAAATGTAAAGCAGTCACAAAGTAACCTTTCCGAGTACTTTGAATATAAAATTAAGGGACGGACATTTAAGATTAAATTTGTAATGCATAGCAATTCACTTCACTCGATTACACATTCACAATTCACCTGTGATTTTCATTAGGACCTTCAACTGCAACTTTTTTACGAAGGCTTTTCCTTCTATCCATAAGTTGGAGTCTACAAACAATAATAGTAGGTTAGTAATGATCATTTGCAAAGAAAAATGAGAGACACATAACTCTACGACATCAAGAGTGAAATATTGAAGCTTAATAACAAAATGACAACGCTAAATAACTAGTTCAGCATGTTTAGTGGCCAAGGCTTGTCTGGTCACTGCCTTCCTCATACTCAAAAGTATGAATCCCTTGCTAGTTGGGATGGCAGTGTCATCACCAAAGATATGTATAATAAACATTTTAAAGAAGCATAATATAACTTACAATGAAAGGATAGTGTACAATTAATTAGAAAACATCCACAACATTGGATAGTGAGGATGCTCAATTGATCAACAAGTTGGTTAAGTTTTGATTGAAACAAGGGCAAAGAAGAAAAGCTAGTTAATCAAGCACAGGTGTATAGTCTATACATAAAACAGAGTAAGAAAAAAAAAACATCGAATCCCATCGCTTTCATCGTTCATATCCCCTGAGAGAGACAATGATAAGCCATTGCCAACAACAAAATCCCATTGAAACTCGTCCTCCATGTGGAACAAACTAAACTCCAATGAGAAATTTCATCAATCAGTTAACATGCATGTTAATTTTCTCAACAATGACAATCATATATTACTCAACTACAGTATGAAGAAAGTAGAGTTAGAAAGAGGAAAGCCTTGGGAATGGCTGTAAACCCTAGTTACAAAACACTAAGAAATCAGCAAACACTAGGTTCAACAAAAGAAGAATTACTTGAATTCAGAGGTACCAACAACACCATCTATAAATCGATTTCCGAAAATTCAAGATTTTGAGGAGTTTGAAATTGAATCGTACCTGAAGATGTTGGGGTTAGAGAAATGAGAAACCTCTTGACCCAAATCACTTGGTATTGAGATGATCAGACTTTTGATCTCCTTGTTCTTCGATGTAGAGAGTTAGCCTTGATTAGTTAAGTGGAGTCAAAAGAGGGTCAAACAATACACTTGTCACCTACAAACTGCCACTTGTCCAAATTGTCCTCTTTAGCACTCCCTTCTCTACAGTGAGATAGAGAGAGTGAACAGTGAATTTAAGCACCACTATACCAATGCATTTGAATGCCGGAATAACCATACCTGAGTATCCGAAAGTGATTTTTTTTTTCTAATTTTTTTTTTCCTTTTTTAAATTATATTGGTAATACTTATAGATAAAAATTAATCTTCAACAGCCCTTTTTTTTTTTTTTTTTTCCTTTTTTCTTTCTTTCTGAGCACACTACACAAATTTGGCAAGTGTCTGCCACAAAATTTACAGACTCTACTGTACTACTGTCGTCATACACCAGAGTTATACAAGACACGGAGACTAGACATCATTGATTAAGCAATGTATTTGGCAAGTTCCCTGGTTTATAAAACTGCTTCTTCCATCGCATCATAACCATGGAGTATACCAATTCAACTAAGCACTAATCTTAGAACAGATTCATTCTGTAATTGATTTTCTGACTCAGCTTTTCTTGAATAGCTTTTCGCTCAGATGAAATCATCGCTTCAGCTTTCTTTTTCTGAATTTTTACCTCTGAAAGTTCAGCATTTAGCTCGTCTTCTCGTCTCGACAGGTGAACATATTTGACCTGCATTGCATCTAATACTTCTGCATGCCTTTCAACCTCTCTATCTATCCCAAATGAAGACCTCCAATGGTTCTTAAGTCGATTGAGTCCTTCACAAAGCCACTTAATATTGAACTCCAAGGTCTCAGCATCTTTGAGGAATCCTTCCCATCTCTCCAGCAATGCTTCACTCAGTTCTGAACCTCGCACGTATTCCATTGTTGAGATAATCTTCAATAAACTGGCAACACATGTGAGCAGCATATCATCATTGAACTTGATGACTTTTTGGGTCGCCATATGCCCATGCTTTTTATAGATCTTCTTGTACAAAATTACATACTCTTCTGGGATCTTGAAGTTGTCCACATATTCAAACCGTTCCACTCTCTCTTGTGCTGAAGCCCTTGTAAACCCTGGGGGGTAAGGAATGACATCTATGGAAGTCTTAATGTTTAACAAGGTGGAATCAGTAGTCTTAAAAGAGGACATATTCGTTGTAGTATCCGCAGGTCTCTCAACAAGCTCACCCACTTCAAGTGATTCAGCTCCCGTAGTTTCTGCTCCAGAACAAGATGACATATTCCCTGTGGTTTTTGCTTCAGAGCAAGATGATATATTTTCTTTGGATACATCCTTGCCATGTGAGTCCTTCCCACTACTGTCGTGTACGTCATTCTCATTCTCTTTTACCACGGATTCCTGGAGGATGGGGTTGACAGGCATTATAGGTTCTGATGAAGGCAGATGTTCAGATTCATAATTACAAATGCCATTTCCTTCACAAGGGAGAGATTCTTCCGTACTGATCTTTCTCTTTTTGGACAGCGAGGCAGAAGCCTGTAAAATTTGGAAAAAAAAATCAGATGTTTAAAGTGGAAGGGTATAAATAAATAAAAAATAAAAATGGTAAGAAACAGCGGAGGAATGACTACACATTTATAGTATGTACAAGATTAGGAGTATTCCAGGTTGATTGATTATATTGAAAGATATAGGAAAAATAATCCAATGGGAAGATATCTGAAGCATATGCTACCAGATCCACCAAACAGCGAGCCGCATCTCTATCTGGAGACGACTCCCAATCTGTCTGGAGGATAGGGATGGCAGGTATAGTTATAGGTTCTGATGAAGGAAGATGATCAGGTTCAGAATTACTAATTTCCCTTCCTTCACAAGGGAGAGACTCTTCTGTACTTATCTTTCTCTTTCTGTAAAGAAAGACAGGAGCCTGTAAATTTGGAAGAAGAATCAGATATCTAAAAATTGGGTAGGATATAAACACAAGAAATAAAAAGGGGAGACACACGAAGAGAAAGTAGAATTGACTACACTATTACCGCTTCTGGGACTTCATGGCCTTGATCGCTGTCTTCCTTCTCATAGAAAGAGTCCCTCAGAGATGATTCTTCCCCATGGTGTTCATGTCTTTCTTTCTCTGTCTGGATAGAAGAACTTGACTGCGAAAAAAAGTCCACAAGGTCGAAACCAAGAATTTATTTTTCAGTTATACTGCTTGTAGAAGGAATAAAACACTTTACAAAACCCTTCGCCGTCCACATCCTCTACCTCGGGGGTACCTTCCTCTAAGCCAAGCACTATTAACTGATTTCCGTCACCCTTTTGCCACATCATATCTGAACAGACATGAACCTGCAATTTTATGTCACTAAAAATTACAAATATAGGAAACAAACAACCATGTCTCCAGGTGTATGTCTATACATATGGACAAAAAGAAATTCTTTTTAGGACATACATCATTCGCGTCCAATATTTGAATAAGAGAGGGGTAGAAAGGAGATTTTGTGCATAATACACAAAGCATATGAGGTTGCCAGCTTCTACTCTCTATCTTTCGCCCACACAGATTAAGCAGCCCAGGAATGATAGCGAGAGCCCAAACCTACAACAATAATAACAAAAATGATTCAGTACATCAATGCAAAAAGATTACTCAAATGATAACGTCTACACATCCAAAAAATATCAACCGAAGTGCCACTTACCAACAAGGCATGTGCAATTCCAACTACCGTGTAACTCGGTTCCCCACCAGCACCACTGTCCTCTTTGTTGGCTTGATAAATTAGTGGTAATTTAAATTTCCTAATTCTAGCAAATGTTACTTCACCCCAAGGGTACTTGTTAAATTCCTCCAAGTCGTCAACTAAATGCCAATAATCAATGTTTATGGCTTGTCTATATTGACGGCTCATTAGGAAATTGTGTACAACCAAAAGTAATGCCAACTTCACCCTGTCTAGAGAAGGGCAAGCAGAATTGTTTTTGGAGAGGAGAGCCTTCACTTCTGATGCACTTACACGATCTTGGTTGGGGAAATGCTTCCTCATCAGGGCTGAAGGATTGAGCGACGATATAAAATCTTTCCCGGATTTTTTGAAACTAAGCCCTGTAATCAAAGCAAATTCTCTCTTGCAAAAATGCAATACTTTTCCACCAACCTTAAAGTGCATTTCATCTGGTTTATCATCCAATTGAATCTCCCTCGAAAGTAAGAAATGCACTATGGTGCCGCTAAACTTGGAATCATCCGGCACTGAAAGTAGATGGCCAATTGCTGTACCCTTAAATATAGCTTGCTCATCAACAGACAGCAGGTCCCGTACTTCGGCTAGTAGCAGCAAGCTTGAGTGATTTATTACTGTCGCACTTTTATCCCTAAACTTCGGAGGGTGAATATACCTGCTATAAACCGCAAATAAAAAAAAACAGTTGCAACATTAGCCTTTCCCGAGTACTTTGAATACAAAATTAACGGAGAGACAATTAAGATATAATTTGTAATGTATGCAAATTTTGAGGTTACACAGCAATTCACTTCACTCGATTACAAAATTCCCAGTTCACCTGTCAATGTCATTAGCACCTTCAACTGCCACTTTTCTGCGAAGGCTTTTCCTTCGATTCATAAGTTGGAGTCTACAAACAATAATTGTGGGTTAGTAATAATCATTTGCAAAGAAAAATGAGAGATACATAACTCTATGGCGTCAAGAGTGAAATATTGAATCGTAATAACAAAGTGACGATGCTAAATAACAAGTACAGCATGTATAGTAGCCAAGGCTTGTCTGGGCACTGCCTTCCTCATGCTCAAAGACCTTGCTCGTTGGGATGGCAGTGTCATCACCAAAGACCGGATATGTATAATAAACATTTTCAGGAAGCATAATGTAACTTACAATGAAAGGATAGTGTACAATTAATTAGAAAACATCGACAACATTGGATGGTGAGGATGCCCAATTGATCAACAAGTTGGTTAAGTCTTGATTGAAACAAGAGCAATGAAGAAAAGCTAGTTTATTAAAAACAGTTGTATCGTCTATACATAAAAGAGCGGACATTTAAGATAAAATTTGTAATGCATGCAAATTTTTGGGGTATACAGCAATTCACTTCACTCGATTACAAATTCCCAATTCACCTGTCAATGTCATTAGCACCTTCAGCTGCCACTTTTTTACGAAGGCTTTTCCTTCGATCCATAAGTTGGAATCTACAAACAATAATTGTGGGTTGGTAATGATCATTTGCAAAGAAAATTGAGAGATACGTACTACAACATCAAGAGTGAAATATCGATCTAAATAACAAAATGACAACGCTAAATTACTAGTTCAGCTTGTTCAATGGCCAAGGCTTGTCTGGCACTGCCTTCCTCATACTCAAAAGTATGAAGCCCTTGCTCGTTCGGATGGCAGTGTCATTACCAAAAGACAGGATATGTATAATAAACATTGGATGGTGAGGATGCTTAACTGATCAACAAGTTGGTCAAGTTTTGAATGAAACAAAGGCAAAAGCTAGTGATTTTGTTTATCAAGCCTTTCATCACTCACCCTGCGCATAAGCTACAACACATTTGACCAGAGTTTTAAAATCCCATTCAATTGCCTTTTGCTTGTGATAAGAGATAAAAAAAATTTGAATCATATCCCCATAGAGACACAATGACAAGCCAACAACATTAAAACTCGTCCTCCATGTGGAACAAACTAAATTCCTATGAGAAATTTCATCAATCAGTTAACATGCATGTTAATTTTCTCAACAATAACAATCATATTACTCCACCAATTTCAACTACAGTATGAAGATAGTAGAGTTGAAAGAGGAAAGGTCTTGGGAATGGCTGCTGTAAGATAGAAACACTATGATTTCGGAGGTAACAACAACACCATCGATAAATCGATTTTCCCAGCTGAAATTTCAGTTTCTGTAGAGTTCGAATCGTACCTGAAGATGGGGTTAGAGAAATGTAAAACCACTTAGACCCAAATTATGGAGATGAGACTTCTGATCTCGCTGAAGATGGGGAGATTTTTGATTAGTTAATTGAGAGAGATTTCAGCAGTGGAGTTAAAAAGGTTCAAATAATACACTTGTCACCTATAAACTGCCACTTGGCCGTAAAAGAAATCTCCAAAGGCGCTGCTTTCTCTTGCCCAGCTCTGTGCCCCTTCATTGTATCACCATGGCATTCAGCAAGGGATGCAGTGTTAGCAATGGGTTCATCATCACTTTCTGTTTGGGTATATTGTTTTCATCCCTTTTCTGTAACAAAAATTCTGAATATAACGAGAGAGTTTAGATAAAACTAAAACCTCTCTCTCACAAATAGGTCCCATAAAACCGGACCCTGTATATCCTCAGGGACTGGGACCTACTCTTTTGAGTGTGTAGGTTTTTATTTATTTTTAGTTAGGCGCTATGCCTAGAATAGTTGTCTATGTAATAGTTGATAGACACATCTATGTGTTTGATTTGTCTCAATTTTAGATTTTGTTAGTACTTAATTTTGTATTTATTATGGTTATGGTATTTTATGTAGATATTTTTGGAAAGAAACATTTTGGAGAAATCGGGTCGAAAATTTACTAAAGGCACCCGGAAAAATACTAAAGGCACCCCAACTTTGGATAACGGCACCCCAGAAATGTGCTAAAACACCCGGAAGAGTTGAAAAAGGCATCCCATAAATTTTACTACTTACACCCAAAAATTGCTATTCGCACCCCCTCAATTACTAAAAAAAACAAATTGCTAAAGGCACCCCGGACTGGATAAGGGGACACCTTCTTTCGTTTGAATTGATATTTTTGGCGAGAAAATTGGTTTTGCAGAGGGGAAGGGATCACGAGACTCATGGTTTATACTAAAGGTTTAGACAAAAGTTTCTAACCGTCCATCTCTATGCATCCAAGGGCTTCCAATTTTGATGAGGTGTCATCTTTTTTCTGCAACAAAGCTTTACGGCTTAGTCCCGAGCCGGTACAAAGTTTATAACACGATAAATTCTCACTACACCATATCTAGGTTTTACTAACAATATGTTTCCTAACAAAAAAAAATTTGGTAACTAAAGTGATCCATTATAATTCTAGTAACTCATATAAAGGGTTAGCAAATTAAGTAATAGTTACCATAATTTGGAATTAATTCATAAAAACTAAATAACTATCTAATGTATGAGATGATTTGTTATACATCCCTAACATATTCTCTATTAAATCACTATCACAACTATTCCTACCCAAAATTAGATGTCTACTAAAATCAACCCCATCTTTATAACTCTTTATCATTTCTATTTATAACACACTTGTACATACCTAACACAATAATTCATTTTAAAATTTAAGAAATTGAAAATAGAATTTTTAAGATTTTATAAATCTTCTGTTTGGAACCAACAAATAGTTCTAAAACCCTGGGATGACCTAAATCCGGAACTAATCCTGTCGATGTGGGAACCAGTTCCACTTTGAGTCGTTGACATAAGCAAACCAAGAGTTGCTTAAACAAACACAACAAATTTTCTTTCTCCTTCTGCACTAAATCAAACCCTAGACTTCTTCCTCGAAATCAAGAGAAAACTCATTCCAATCAAACTCCAGTCGATGATCTTCATCGTCATTCTTATGATTTGTCTTTGTTTTCTTCTAGTTTCAGGGGAATTTGAAGAGAAATAATAACGATGAAGATGATTGATTTCCGGTGAATTTGTTTTCTTCAACTCATTCTATCGGTTTCTGGTATGGTTTCTCTTCTCATTCTTCTTCGATTACTCTTATTGCAATTTGAACCTAAGGTTTAAACAATGAGGGATTTTTAAAATTGGTTTTTTTTTAATTGTGTTTATGATTTTTTTTTGGGTTCTTTCTGTTTCAATTATTACAGTTCTTGTATCTAATTCGATGAAGGAAACTTAGGATTTGATTAATTGGCAAAAAAAATTGGTGTGTTTTTGTTTTTTATTTGTGGAATTTTGGAACATTCAAACTTCATGTTAACCTGAAATTATTTGAATGTTTGGAACATTATCTGGTCTTTGATGTTGTCTAATGACTTGTGATAACTTTGTTAAAATTTTGAGCCGTGTTGGGAAAGTGTGTTACTGTTTCCTGTAACTTTGAAAATTGTGTGGGTGCGACTTATGTGGATCACTTACATGAGCACTACAACCCTCTGTTTCACATTCTAGTGATCAGCAGCATATTGTTTGACACATTTTGAGTAAGCAATGGCGCTTCAAGCATGAGAGTTCGTTAATTTTAGTGTTTTAGTGCTTGGAAGGCCTCTTTCCAGATTTAACATTCATTCTGAGTTGGTTTCCATGTGGTTACCAATGCTGTTTTAGGAAGAACAAGTCATAAACCCCTGCCCTTGTAATATATCCTTCTGTTATTTTTCTTTGTTTCTATCAAATAACATCTCATAATGGGTCCGTCAAATTGACTTGTTGAGGCTTAATCTTTTACTGTACTTATCGCCTATTGGCAATCCTAAAGTAAATGTTGCGGAACTGCCATAGACACCCAAACCCCAGCAAACTGGTTACTTCAGCCCATTTCATTTATTTTTTTTGCCTTTCAGTTGTCTGTTCAGTTTATAGAAAATCTTTCCTACCTGCAGTGACTTGATACTTGATCTTAGTTTGATACATTGAGTCTCTGTAATACCAAAAAAATCTCTGTAATACCAACCAACATTGATTTTTTGACTAGTACACGAGCAATATTTAGTGTATGTTGAATCCACATAGTTTTTGTTATGTTGAATCAACTGAGGAGACTGGATTATGGAAGGAAACTTGAAGACCAGTATTTACTTTATGTTGATTTTCAATAATCGCACTGTTGTTTTAAGTGACTGTATAGAGCAACAAAACATAAATTCGTAAGAATATAATATTTAAATTTCCAGTTGGGTGTGGATCAAATTTTTGTCCTTGAATTTGTCCAATTCCTAATCTCCATAGCCATGACTTTCTAATGCAGTTTGAGTTGGATGCCTGAAGTTAGCGGAAGCAAAGGTTCAATGGTTGATCTATGTAGTGCATCTTCATAAATCTTAATGTCTCAAATGACCCCAAATTTAAAGGGTTGTCTAATTTTTATCTTACTAGTGGAGCAGTTCCAGGTTGAAATGGAAGGTGGCATATAATCCATAATGGAAATGATCTTTTTTGTACTGTAGTACTTATTTTATTGGTGCATTAGTGACTGTAATTGATCAAGTACAAAGATGGAATTCTCATGGCAACTGATATAGGAGGTCAGATAACTTTCTTCCTCAAATCTATATCGTTGTTTATATAGCTCTAGGAAAGTGGAAACATATTGTTAGTTATTTGATTATTGTATAAATTATATGTTCTTGGGAACGTCTTGTCACGTAATTCCTCTTCGCATTTGTATTCTTTATGTCACTTAGGAACTCCCTTGCCCAATTCCTCTGCAAACTCACTACGTCACTTGAGTGACTAGACTGCAATTCACTTTGCTGTAGGCTTAGTATGTGACAGAGTTTGTTGCTCATGCAAAAAGGTCATTGATGCTCTCAAAGCAGGGAGGTAACTCTGACTTTATTTTGGTGTGCAGAGAACAAATCCAGGTTAAAGAAATCAAAGGTGCATTATTTGTCTATTTTCTTTTTTTTCTTGGGATATTTATCTAGGTGGCAAGGCCATCTTCTTTATATTGTGGTATGCACATTTTAGTTTAACATTCTCTAGTTGTTTTCAGAAACTTTAAACATCCAAATAGGTTTGATATTCTGGTATCCAGGATTTTAAAAGATCGTCTCTGGGAAATTGTGCTTAATGACTGTAATTTGTCTAGGTTTATAGATTTTTCAAGAAATTATTTTTACTTTTTTGTATATCAAAGAATAAGTTGCAATTTGTCTCCACGAACTCCGAAAACCCATGAATGGGATTGAAATTGTTGTTTTGAGGTAGGGTGTATTTCCATTTATTTATCTTCACAACACATTTTCAGTTGTGATTGATCTGTGTTGGGTTTGTTTTGATATTTCAGAATTGTTCACATGTTCTTCCAAGACGTGGTGCTTGATTTGTGTTGCTATTTGCGTTAAGGTAGGGGTTTCTTCCATTTCTTTTCACTTGATGTTTTTCTTCCTCCCCCTGTTGTTACCATTTACAAACCTAAATTCTTCATATTATCCCTGGTTTTGATGATTTTGCATACAAGAGATATGGTTCGAAATTATACAATTTCTTCGTTTAACCCATGCATGTTGAATTGGGTATGGTTTCAATTTTATAAATGACTTGATGAAGAGTAAAAATGTCTTGCAGTCATTGAAGTTCCATTTTCCCATCATGAATTTAACTCTTGTCTTAAATTTTTTAACTAGCTAGCCTAATACTTGTTTGTAAAAATGCCTATGAGCTCTTTTGGTTTTAATTTCATGCATGACACTAGCTTTTGAGATATATGGATCACAATTATCATTGTATATTAGTTGTCGTTCTTTGGAAACCATCATTTTGGTAAACCATTGGATCTGTTTGAACTCAAAACTCATTTGGTTACAAAATCCCATGTTTTCAGTTTTTGAAATCTATTTTTTTAATATTTTCCATGATTGATTAGTAGATGATTTTTGTAGTCTATTTATTTCTCAACAGTGAACTGATTTTTGGATTACCTAATTCCTTTTTGGTCCTTGCATTTTTTTTTACTCATTGGGTTTCTTATGAACAAAATGTTTCGATTGAAAACAGTGCCGTGCATCTGCACCCACACTACTTGATTCCAATGATTTTAATGTGAAAGAAATGAAAATCTACTAAGGGTTTTACTACTATTTTAGTTTCATTTGTCGACGTCCGTAATTCAAAGTTTTGTAAAGAAAAACCATAAACCATTTGTTTATCTTGCTGTCTTTTGGCTCTTCATCAAGTCTACATCTAAATGTTAATTTTACATCTACATTTGTTTGGTCTACTATTTTTGTGGGTTCACGTGTTTATCCGAATTATGTTTTGAAACTGCATGTTTATCGACCAGTGAATTATGTTTTGAAATTGCTTGCGAAAATGGTTTCATAATAAGTGATTCTCACTCATGCAATTCTTATGTTTAGTAAATTCTGATTTACTAATCATGTGATTGCTGCCAATGCATTTGCGCAGTAATGTAGTTAAGAATTTGTAACGTTGTGCTTCGTGGATGTTTCCTGTGTGACAACCGTATTTGGAAACTAGAGAACTCTACTTTTAGGAACGTCGGGCCTAAGTGGCACCCCACCACCTCGGTGGCAACCCGGAAGATCGTTGCGGCAACGATGGCTGGTAACCAGAACTACCCTGATGGTGGCACTGGCCATGAAAGAGTAGAGTAATTTTATCTGAATTTAAATGAATGGCAGCTTACAAATGTTTGTGAACAAATGCTTTACATTTACTTATGAATTTCAGATTCTAATTTTATGCTCTATCGATGCTTTAAGATTTTGGCATTTTATTTGTATATCCTTTGGCGCTCGATTATTGTCATATCTCCTACTGGGCTGTGGGCTCACCCCGTTTTGTTTTGTTTTCCCACAGATTTTGGAGCTAGCTCGATGCAGTAAGCGGGAAAAAGCTTACGGCGTGGAGCTATGGACACAATGTGGTACATATTGTCGTCCTTGTATATATATATCATGGGCGGGGTAGTTTTCTCTGGGTGCTAAATTAAGCTGTCTTTTCATGCTTTGTTGTTGATGTTAAGATATTTTTCCAAGTATGGATGTTTAAAAGTAGCACAGTTGATTGATAGTTTCGTAAATATTTCGGATGTTTAGTTCCGTAGTTGATTTCATGTAACTAATGGGAGTTGAGTATCAAATCTCCTTGCTTTCCACAACTTCTGTTTTAATGTTGAACATGTCTTTTATGATTATTTTTTTTCTAAGTAAACCTATACCCATTTCTTTTAAGAAAATGAAATCATTTTGTTGTTGTTTTATTACTTTCATTTTTTTCAAATGAATTTACATATCGTTTTAGACTTCCGAGTGATGGGACGGGGGATTGGACATGTTGGATGGGTTAAAATCCAACCCATTTGAAGGGAAAATTCACCGGTCTGTCACAGTTGGTATCAGAGCAGTTCCGATTTATTTTGGACTGTGAGTTTTGGACTTACTTGTTTTCCGGTGTCGTGTACTTGAACGATTTTCTTTTGGTTTTGACGGTTCGAGCGTTAATTTTTTTTGTGAGATGATTAGTTTTATCTATTTTCCATTGCTTTGGGGTTGGGGTTGAAAATTTCAAAGCCATGATATATATGTACAGCTTGTTGGAGTCTTAGATTCTTAATTTGGTTAGTATTGGTAATTATAAGACATAACCCTTCTGAGTGTTGTATTTTAAAAATGTTTGGAAGCGTAAGTATGGAAGCACCAACTCAGCTGGAAAGGAAATTATCCTAAAATTTTAGGACCAAGCGCATCAAATATAGTTTGGAGTAAGGAAAGGCTGTATAAGTCATCTATGTGGTTGGAATCACATTTACTTGAAGTGACGTGAATTTATTGAGAATTATCAATTTATATGAGTTTGAGGTTTCTTAGCCACAATGGTGTATTAGATAAAAATCCATAATGACCAATAGATATAGTTCTGGATACGAGGATTTTGATGCTTAGACTATAGTGGATCATCTGGAGCCTTTTGGTTTAGTTGCACTGGGGATATCTTTTTTTTTTTTTTTTTTTTTTGTTGTTTCCTGAATCAGGTGTACCGATCGAATGTGCACAAACTTGGCTGACATTGATTCTGCGATCATATTGCCATCTCGATATCACTTGGTTTCCTTAGCTAATGCAGTTTGCTAGCCGTCCTTGATGTCTAAAGCTCTCCCAGATTTCTGCGAATCCTTCCCAGTAGATTAGTCTCTCTGGCATGTTTATCCTGCTGTCAAGATATAACTGGATTTATATAAGACGTTCTTGTCGATGAACCCCATTTGGCTTGTTTGCTTAATGTTTATGGCGCCAAGAAGATGAGAATAGCTACAATGTAATTTCTGATGAATCAAACTGACCACTGCACCTTCTACTAGCTAGTTTTGAGTTTTGTTAGTTTAATCAACTATAACCAAAATTGTAACTAGTTTTATACATTCAGAGTTCGGTAAATACATTTGCTTGATTAAATAAATTTGCTTTTAAGTCTATTTTAAGTTTGGTTTTGTTTTTGTAAATCTCTTAAGTTTTTCATTAAATAAGTTTGCTTGATTGATAAAATTGGATTATAGTATTTTAATGAAAATTTTGAAAGAGTTAGGACTTTATAATTATGTAAAAATATAGGTTTCATTGGCTTTAAAAAAAATTGAAATTTGCTTAATATTTTTGGAGAGTATAGGGATCGAAATTTGCCGATTTTTTGCACTTACTTCTATTTCTTCGGTCTCGTGTTAAAGATGGATTCCCGATTATAATTTAGACCGACCTCGTTATGCGAAACCTATATTTGGTTTAGACAAGTGCATCTCAATCTGATAATGTCTTCAAGACACAAATTATCCAACGAAATATCCTAAGCTTATAAGAAAATCGGATCCAAGTATTAGAAAATCGGATCTAAGTCTCAGAAACTAATGAGGAACTCGAAATATGCTGATTTTGTGCACTTACTTCTATTTCTCCGGTCTGTGTTAAAGATGGATTTCCGATTACAATTTACACCGACCTTGTTATCTGAAACATACTATTTGATTTAGGCAAGTGCATCTTAATCTGATACTGTCTTCAAGACACAAGTTTGTGTGTGGTTATCCAACGAAATATCCGAAGCTTATAAAAAAATCGGATCCGAGTCTCAAACTGATGAGGAGCTCGAAGTCTGCCGATTTTGTGCGTTTACTTCTATTTCTTCGGTCTTGTGTTCAATATGGATTTCCGATTATAAATTAGATCGACCTTGTTATCCGAAACCTACTATTTGGTTTAGACAAGTGCATCTCAATCTGATAATGTCTTCAAGACACAAGTTTGTGTTGTTATCCCACGAAATATCCGAAGCTTATAAGAAAATCAGATCAGTGTCTCAGAAACTGATGAGGAACTCGAAATCTGCCGATTTTGTGTACTTACTTCTACTTCTCCGGTCTCGTTTTAAAAATGGATTTCCGATTATAAAGTAGGTCGACCTTGTTATCTGAAACCCACTATTTGGTTTAGACAAGTGCATGCATCTCAATCTGATAATGTCTTCAAGACACAAGTTTATGTTGTTATCCAACGAAATATCCGAAGCTTATAAGAAAATCGGATCAGTGTCTCAGAAACTGATGAAGAACTCGAAATCCGCCGATTATGTGCACTTACTTTCATTTCTTCGGTCTCATTTTAAATGTGGATATCCGATTATAAATTAGATCGACCTTGAATCCGAAACCTGCTATTTGGTTTAGACAAGTGCATCTCAATCTGATAATGTCCTTCAGATTGTATTGTTATCCAACGAAACATCCGAAGTTTATAACAACATCGGATTCATGTCTCAGAAATTGATTAGTGCCTCGAAATCTTCCAATTTTGAGCACTTATTTCTATTTCCTCAATCTCGTTTTAAAATGAATTCCTGAATCGAAATTAGATTAACCTTGTTATCCGAAACCTACTATCTGGTTTAGACGAGGGCATTTAAATCTGATAACGTCCTTAAGACATAAGTTTGTCTTGTTAGCCAACAAAATATCCGAAGTTTATATCAAAATCGGATTCGTGTCTCAGAAATTGATAAGTGACTCGAAAGCTGGTCTCAGAAATTGTGACTAATTTTGAACCGTCAATTGTGCGATCCGTATGAAGAAAATAGCTTGATTTTTAACCCTCCATTTCATTGGATCCGTATGAGCGAAACAAAAGGACCATTGACCATCGATCAGGGGTAATAAAGATAAATGATGATCAAATTGTTAACGTGGCTAAAGTTTGAACCACATCTGTTTTTTCACCTTCTCTTTTCTTCTCCCGCTCCAAAAATTCACCAAATTTCTTCTCCTGTTTCAATTTTAGAATGGTTTCAAAAATTCACGAAATTTCCCTCCTCCTCTTTTATTTTTTCTATATAATCTGGCCTCCAAACCAGATTCTAATTTTTTCTGGAAACTTAGGGTTTGTTTCTATCTGTTTATCTTTCACATTTATTGCTCACAGTCGCTGCATCTCTTAATCTGGTCAGTTTCTGTGTAATATTTATTTCGAATATCAGTTTCAATGTTTCATATTATCAATTTCTAGTACTAGGGTTTCATGAAAATGGTTTGGGGTTTTGATTTTAGGGTTTCAGTTTGTTTGAGAAATGGTTTTTGGTTTTTTCCTCTACTTCTATTTCAGTTTTTTGGGGTGAGTTTTGGAAGTTCATATGGAAGAATCGGTGATTTTGGAAGTTCGTTCTTTTTCTTATGCAACATCGATTGATTTTTATGTTTGTTATGATATGAGCCAATTTTGTGAACCTCTGAATCTACTGTGTTTAGTGGTAGTGTTTGAGGAAAATTGGTTTTGTGATTCTGTTTGTTTGAAATATGGTTATTGGGTTTTGATCTCTGTTTTAGATGACTACTAATTTTTCTCTAATTCTTTTTTTTTTTCAGGGTTAGTTTGAAAGTCCATTTGGAGGAGTCGCTGTGTTCAAAGGTTTGTGAATCTACCTCTGAATCTCTTGATAGTTTAGGATTTTATGATTTTTGATTTTTTTTGTGCTTTTTAATACAACTTGTTTTCTGTGTGATTTGCACTAGGATCTGATCTTTTGGGCGTTATTAAGAACTTAAACTCACAGATTTAAGAAAAATCTAGGGTTTGTGTGTTTCTTTCGTAGTTTATTTGGTTCTTTTCCCTGGTTGATAACGATTATTTCATGATTCTGAACTATTTGAGCGTGTATTATGCAGATTTCAACCTTTTCACCATGTAAAGGGCCCTAAGACGGGTTTCCATTTTAGGTTATTTCATATTCCTCAACAACTCAAAGCATCAACATCAAGGAGTTGGTATTTTCTGGTAACTTTTTTACCATTAGCATTAGTGGTCTTAAATGTGCTCGTAGCTAATTAGAATTATAAGGTTTCTGGTGTTAATTTCGTTTGTTGAATGATGCAGATGTTATCTTGTGGGGAAATTTGGGGGGAAATTTCTTGTGGGTGAGGAAGATGATTCTTAAGGTTATTACAATTCAGACTTGTTTCTGCTTTCTCTAGATTTTGAGTAAAGTCTTTAAATTTTATCATCTTTAAGAAAGTTGGCATTTGTGGAATGAATTCTATCTTTGTGGACCTATGGTTAATATGTGTGTTTGAATTTTGAAGTAGAATTAGTACTCTGATCCGCTACTTAACCTCTCTAATCCCCCTCTAAAACCAGATAAATTCAACTTGAAATACAAGAAGGTGGTGAGCAGGGAAGATTTTGGATGAACTAACTTATGTAGATGAAGCCATTAATCATTGGCTCCTAGATTTAAGCAAATACAGGTCTGTTATATCTATTTTAAATTTATAGGATTTGTGTTAGTTAAGCTCTGTTTGTGGGTTTAATAACGGTTTTGTGTTTTTTCTTGTTGATATTTCAGATGAGTGATGAAACGCAAACAGCTGGAAGACCTAACCAATGCTGACATGTGAGGCCCGGTATTTGTATTGTCTTCAGTATTTTTTCTTTTGAAGCATTCAGTATTGTTTTCAGTATTTTTGTTTATCATTCATTTGTAGAGATCAATTTTTATGGATTTGACTTTTACCTTTTCTTCCATGTCATTGTCCTGAATGTAGACTCCTCATTCAGTTAATGAAATACATGTTATTTTTTTTCCATAAAATCCCGGTTAAGCTTTGTCCATGGAATCCATGTGATACAACTGTAGTTTATGCGTCGAAGCTTGCTTTTTAGTGGATCTACTGCTGGTGCTGTTAAGAAGCTGTACAAATATCGCTCCCTGGAACTAGTGCTATTTGGTAAAATTCTCCCTCTTTTGGCTTGCCTTTTATTTGTTTTGCAATGGATCTAAGGCTAATAATTTCAATATGAGTTTGTAGTTCCTTAAGTTTCCTAGTAATTATTCGTTTAAGCTCATCTAAGGATAATGCTACTGGTGTGGTTAATTTGATTGCCTAAAGCATATTTTACATCTCCAATCATGCCTTGTCGTGATTAGCTTATGTATAGATTGCTTCTAAAGTTTGGTCCGCAAAGAAATTTTCCCAAGGATTATTATGTTGCAATGTTTTAGTTAGTATTTGAACAGGTTGTTGTGTGTGTGACAGATACTTGGGTTAGCTTCCATGCAATCTTTTATTTGTAATCACTTAACAGAATCTTGAGCATAACTTTTTTTGAAAGATTGAGATGTAATATCTGATGACCCCTCCTAACTATCTCCCTAAGTGTGTCTATTTTCTATTGTCAAGTGCTTCAGTTGAATAAGCTAGTCATTCTAAAAGCAATATCTCGTGTGTGCTGCAGATTCTTGTCAGTGTCATTGTTGTGATAGCATTGAAATTTGTTGGGTAGTGGCAACAAGTGGATTGTGGCAATTCCTCTCTGTAATGACGCAGTTAGGCTACTTATTTTTTTGTGTTGGCGATGGCAAGTGGGTTGCTTGATTGGACAATCTATCAGTTTCATTTCTGTGGTTTTTATTTAAATTGAACCAGCCCAACCACTTCCGGTAAGATTCCTGACTGATTCAGATCCAGTTTGTGTTTTTCTTTATCTCTTTTAGTTTTAGATATGGTGTTCAATTTCTTGTCTCTGTATCTGTTGATATCATTTTGTGTAATGACTAAGAGGTTAGTAAATTGTATACCTATCTACAACCCAACCCAACAAGGAAATAAAGAAGGTATAAGAAAAGCAGCAGCAGGTAATATCACAATCAATATAGTGAAACATCATTTCTAGTTCTTTTTTTCTGTTCCATTATTCAAATTGCGGAGTCTCAGTGCTCGTTTGCTGTTAATCAGTAGAATATGATCTCATTATGTTTCTTGTTGATTTTTCAGTTAATTATGAAGGAACCATTACTCACAGTTTCTTCTATTACTTCTACTGTGCCAATTTACTTTCTAAGGTTTGAGTTCTTTTTTTCATCTTCAATTATGAAAGATATCTCGTGTGCTTCAGTTGAACAAGCTAGTCATTCTGAGAGCAATATCTCTTGTTTTCTGGACGAGGAAATCGATTTATAGTTCCCAAATGTTGTGTTGTTGAATTATTTTCCAGAATGAGCTTATTTGGCTCAAGCCATATTCAACTTATAAGGTTTTGCTCTATGTTTCATGTGTGAATTAACCAACTGTTTTTTGCTCTTTGCTACAGGTTGTGTTGCAAGATATGGGGAAGTAGCAAAGGAAACCGACATCCTGCCAACAAAAATCCAGGCCCCCTGCTTTCATTTCGAGCAGCCACTTTTCTGTAAAATACTTGAAGTCGTTAATTTGTAATTTTTGCATCCGTTCTTCGATGTAAACGTAAGGGAGTGTTATGTGCTCCTTGATTATGATTACGTAATACATGTATTTTTCCTGTGTTCAATCCTTTTTTTCTTGATTACTTCAATTGTTCATGGATGGATGGTAGCAGGTTCAAAAGTAATATTTATAATCAGGTTACCGGACCTTTTCTGGTACTGGTCACCTGAAACTTTCTGGTGACCGGCAAATTGCAAGTCCTGTTACCTGAAACTGTCATCTTTCTGACACTCTCCTACGGAAATATTCTGTTGCAAAATTATGAAACAAAAAGACACACGTCATTTGTTTAGTGCCATGTTAATAGTTATAGAAAGAGTTACCAAAAATTATAACACAATCTCTACATTAGAAAGTAAATATCAAAGTGTAAAATGTTAATAGTTAGGATAAATATTGTAATGAAAATCAAGTGTTAGGCTATTTAATTTCCCTAATGGACTAAAAGAGTTGGGCAAAATTCTAACACATTATATAACACCCTATCGATAACCATTTTTCTTAGTTAGGGAAATTAGCTTGTATTTTTCAGTAACACTTTATTTCCATTAGGAAATCCTGGATTTGGTGTAGTGATTAGGAGAGAATATAATAGGTTTCTTAGTGATAGATAAGTTTTAGTCTCCACATACCTTTTGTTGATGAAGTTCCTCCAAGCTCTCCTCAGTAGATCTTCGTCTTCAATCGATGAACACTACACCAAAAACCCAAATTTACCACGTTTTTCGTTGCTAATAATTTAAGCAACGCTTATGTACGTTGGCACACGGCATCACAAATTTTAGGAAACGTTTGTAAGCGTTGCTTAAATTAATTAAAGCAACGTTTCAGACGTTGCGTCATCCGTTGCTTTAATTAGTCTTAATGCGACGTATAAATTAATTTAAGTAACGCATATATGCGTTGCGAAATTTGTTATCAGAATTAATTTTTTTTTACCGAATCTACATTGGTATTTTCGAAATTCAAATATATTACAAATAATATAAAACCCTGACCTGCTAAGACATCACTCATCCTTACAGTTTTTACAACATTATGAATATGAGTTTGAACATTCATAATGAAATTCCATTCTGAAACATGAGAAAATTACTATAAAGCTTACATGAACGTAATTTGGATTTGTACATTGAGACCATTTTTCTTAGAAAAAAAACCTAAAAAATTACAATTTACAATAAAGACAGCTGAAATTTACCTTGAGCTCTCTTCAGATACATTCTTCACATGTTGCAGGTAGCCTTAGATGTCAGCTGCCTTGCTCGTTCTTAGCCTGATCTCCAAGAATGATTCCAACATCCTGTGCTTGCTGACAAATAGCTGCATATTTTAAACAATCAATTCCAGGCTTCATGTGGTTCTGGACAGTCAAAAAGTAACCCCAAGCTAGAGTACCTTATACCTGGCGTTGTCTTACAAAATATTACACTAAGAAAGATCTATATACATCTAAGTATTCGATTATATCAACATAAGGAATGTGCAAGATAAGAAAATAAGAACTCCTTCCAAATATTCCTTAAGAGCATCCGGAAGAAAGTGGAAATGTCATACAAATTACAAGTCCATTTCCTCCTTCAGGATAACAATGGGAAGTATCATTCAGGATTCAACATCGAAATTGACAATTACTTCTATTTCTCAAACATGAAAAGTATCAGCAGGGAGGGGATTGAAAAGAAAGTGCAGAAAACACACCTTATTCCCCATTAAGAATAAGGGGAGCCATATATTCCAGCCAAATTTTGTGTGTTTCTTGATGCAACTCTCTTCTGTCCAGATTCTGCACTAGTAGATGAGTTGTTTAATGTAAAATTCTGAATATAACTCATATAAAAGCATCTAAAACATAATGGTGAAATTTTGAACATGAGTAAAACACCTAGAACACCTATCTTCTTCACAGCCTAGAACAAAACAAGAGATGTGATTTAACAATAATAGAAAATAAAAGAAACTAAGAAGAAAACAGAGTGACACAACAGAACTAGGAGAAATAGAGAGAGAGATTCTCCAATATGGTCTCGAACAATGTGAACTTCATCATAGTGTCTCCAAAAATATTAGTCCTTGAGAGGAACTAACTGTTAAGCAAGGATAAGCTGAGAAAGGAACTGCGTCGAAGAAAACATTTATAAGGAAACAACAAGCACACTTCACTTTTTATTCTAAGATATCAATTGGTGGACAACAAGAACATTAATAAAAAGTACATGTATATATACATGTATATAGGAAAGAATAACGGATGACGCCATAAAGTTCCACATAAAAGGTAAATACATACCCGTTGTAACCTTCAGACCTGATGAACTTCGGAAATCCATCTGACAGTCCCCTTGAAAACCCTGGGCAGTGTAACCAAACATGGTAGAAGAGTTACCTCACAGAGTTGAACTTAAAAAATACGGAAGATAAAGACCTATGCTTAAAAGATAAATGGTGAGTTCAGGGAAATCTAAAATAGTATGAGAACCCCACTAAGGTAAATAAGTATTAAATCAAAACAGCAATAACATAAAAACCTAGAGCAGAACATCTTCTGATTTATGCAAGTAATAAATACCGAGATCCTGATCTAATAAAAGACACAATATCAAATATCAATGAAGTGATGATTTATTTGCAATCCTAGCATAAATGTAAAATAACTCATCCACGTTCATACTTTAAGAAAATTAACCGATCGAAAACCCAATTTACAACCAAGCATAGAAGTCTAAATTAGCAAGGAAACATATACAGTAGAAAGGACAACAACACCACCAGAGAGTTTTGTAACTATCTCGTTCAGCTTTCTTTTACCTAATGTTACATAATAACGAGGTTTGGTACTAAATGAGTCGCATAATAACGGAAATTTGGTACCAGAGTATATGATACCTCTATCGCATCGAACATGTATCCTATAAGAACGGAAATCTAAAGAGTTAAAACACCTAGCCATCCAATTCCTTCCCGTAGCATTATCTCAGGTGCCTTATCATCGCCGATCTCCTCTTTCTTTAGCTCCTTCACCTACAAGATTTTAGGTAACAGATATTAGAAGTTGCATCTTCATAATTTAGTTAGTTCTGTTCACTAGCGATAAATATCACTTCTGTCACTTTTCGTGAAATATAGCTGATGAAGTATTGTGAAGAAAACTTAAACTGAGGATTAGGAACTGCCAGTTAGAAAATCTCACCTCTTCAACATGAGTAGGGTTATAAAGATTATCCCGACTCTTCAATTGGAAAAAAAGAAGAAGAGAAGTAGCTTGCTTATGCAATAAGCATAATAACACTGCTTGAAGTAAAGCACGGCTGGCAACATTACACCCATAACAGACTTCACAGCAGAGTTGCTTCTTTTCCCACATAATATGCCTATTAACTCCCCATAGTGAGTCAGCAGACTCAGCATAAACATGGTATTAAACTTGAAAACAATTAGCTTCAAATCCTTCAAGCCCAAGATCTAAACTATAAAAGTATTAGCTTCAAATTTTCGACTTAAATACAAACGCAATTTCAAGGAGAAATGATGTGCATCTTACCAATTCATCCTCCCACACACCATAATTTTTTTTTATAAAAGGTCGATCAGGTCCAATAAGACCAAGTTGGACGACTAATATAGCTGTTTTTGCATCCAAGGAAACAATACAGAGTAAAGTTAGTATACAAATGGAAAATAAAAAAATAGAACCTATAATGAGGAAACAATGCACCATAAAAAACTTGCAGGCTGAGTGATACGTGAGTTAAACAATTAGAACAAAATTGAACTTTCATGATTGTTAAAACAATGACTATGTCTCTAAAAATTAGAGCAGAAGTGCTACGAGTTCCTAATGCTTCCAACAAAAACAACTTAAAATAGATGTGTTCATAATCAACACTATTTCACTACCATCCACTAGACAAGGGCGGTGAGGATCTCACTGCCTAGTCAACTAGCTCATCCTGCATCTGTAAGGAATGGCATACCAAACTTATTCATCTACAAAACATGAATACAATTTCTTACTCTCAGCAAAATCCCACAACGAAGTCGCACCTCATCCTCGCGATACACCTTCTCAGATTTTTGACACATACTTCTTTAATATTTTTACCTTTTTTAAACCTGCATTTAGGGCAGAGAGTTCATTTTATTCTCTGTTAGTAAAACCTCTCCTGCCTTACGAGCTAGTGGAGCAGGAACCATAGATCTTTGAACAGGCTCTGAAGGTGGTTCTCAGCCCAACATAGCAAGTCATCTTACAGGAATTAACACAAATAGGTAGCAAGTCATCAAATAAGACGGCTACTTACCATAAGCAATACTTGTGTCCAGGTTGAAGTCTTGAATCCCTAAATTATAAACAGAAAAACAATTTAGATACACATCAGATAAACCTCTGAGATCAAGTGAAAATCAGGAACAAGATCTTACTTAAGAGCATCAGGGATAACAATACATTTACCATGAGGGGTGCTGTAAAGGCAGGTGCATAAGCTGATGATTACAACAGCAATAGCTTCACCACCAACAAGCTCATCACAGCCACCATCAATGAAGCTACCACCAACACCAATAGCCACACACAAGTCAACAGCTGCAGAACCACAAGCTTCAACACCAAACCATCACTAACAACTACAACAAGCAAAGAAGTACCACCAACTTGCAGCCAACCGCTACCAACAACATTTCCACCCACTGTAAAAACCTCTAGGAATGATAAATATTCAAAATTTATCTGCATCACCACCACCACCATCCATTCTCATAGCAGAGCCAGGGCTTTATCACAAACACCAAGTAAATGAGGCACCACCACCAATTAAACCCAATTTGCAGCACTAACCACACTACCAACACCTGCTTACCACACCACCGACTCTTGAGCAACAAAAAATACCCCTTTCACCTGCAAAATCATCAATACCACATGACCAAAAAACCGAAATCAAAAGGATACCCATAGTTTGAAACTCCATCAAATACAGTAACCAAAAATAAAAATTGCAAAATCTGTCAATAATATGAACAACCAAAAGATGTTCTTCGTAGAATTAGGTCAAAATAAACCAATAATAACAAAAACTAAAAAGTAACAGGATTAAGGTTATACCCTGCAGGATCCATTAGTTCATCACCAGAAAATTTTTTTTTTTAAGTTGCAACCAAACATACCTTACAGAATCATTTAACTTCAGAGAAGCATACGATTTTAGGGTTTCGATGGTCAATGAAAGATTAAGTTTGATTTCCGCAAGATGAGTTTTGATTAATGAGATTTAGGTTTAGGAGAAATGGGTTTTGATTTCTGCAAACTTGAGTTCTGATTTCGCAGATCTCCATCTAGGGTCGGAAGAGAAAAGAAAGGACCGGGGAGGAGAACTCGATGAGAGAAAGAAAGAAATAAAAATAAGGTAAATGAAAATTGAAGAAAATAAAAAGAGAGGATAATAGGGATATGAAAGACATTTAATCCCTCAACTATGTTAACAAAGCCAAGCGTGTCCTGATTCTTATTTTTCTAATAATAATTAGGAATTAGTGCAACGTATCTTTTGCCCTCAGCAACGGATAAATGTATGCAACTTATATATCCGTTGCAAACTTTAAAAACCAAGCGTTGCAAAAACCTGGATTTGGTGTAGTGGAACGCCGTGAATCTAAAGCTCAACTACACATTCTATCCTAATCAGAGACATAGCTATAAGTAGACTAGAAATCAAGACTTATAATTTTGATCAGCTAAACTTGACAAACAAGCTTGAGATAGCAATGCTGGCGAGTTTGACTGAGCGATGCTCTAATAGACTTACAACCAAAAATGCAAATAAGACCTCCACATAAGATGACCTTGACCCCTGGCATTGGAGATGCTCTAATGGAGAAAGTCTTATGATTTTGGGTCTTAAAGGAAGATCCTTATTTTATGTCTAAATTCAAATAAAGTTTGTTAGATAATATCTTGGGGATTGGAGACCAACTTTAGGTTAAAAGTTTTACCTTTATCTTTTTTTGTCATTTAGTAATGACCAACACATAAGAAAGTGTTAATAAGACCTATACATAGGATGGCCTTGACCCTTTGCATTGGAGATGCTTACCTCACTTATCCATGTCATGTATCTTTATGACCTTAACCCTTATATTGGAGATAAAAATTCGGTGCAAAAAGTCTTAATACTAGAAGGTAGAGGTTTAAATTGGGCTGTGCCAGCACGAGCACAACCCAGCACAGCACGCTAAAATTAGAGCACAACACAACCCAACACGTGACTTAGCCCAGCACGACACAGCACGTTAGTTTCATGGGACGGGCTGGGTTTGACTAATTGGCACAGTAGCCCAGCACAGCACGCGGCACGGATAAGCACATGGCAAGGCACAGCACAGCACGTTAAGAAAGCACGTCATAATATGTATAAAATACTACACAACATGGCACAATACATCATATTTTGTGTATATTTCACAAGAGAACCTTTTTTCTAGCCAATTATTGACATTTTATTATCGTTATATAGACTTATTTTCATAATAACACATATAATACCTAAATATTTGGAAAACATTTATATTGAAAAACATAAAATAAATTTGTCCGGCACAGCACGGCACATCACATTTATTTTTCTGGCACAGCCCAGCCCAGCACACCTTCTAGCGTGCTGTGCTGTGCCGGGCCGACACGTTTTACACCCCTACCGGAAGGAACCAAAACTAATACAACTGGTTCCAAATGAAACAAGCACTAATCTACTTACACGTGATGCCATCGTAATGCAGTATCATCTATACACGATGTTCAGTAAAACAATGAACTAAACCTGCTACTTCATAAACCAGGCCCTCCGAATAATTGAACTCACCACTTTCTCAAAATTCCCGATTTCTCCAGCGACATAAAAAAATCCCAAATCCCAAATTTCATCATCTCCAATTCATAAACCCTATGACTTCTGATGTTTCTACTGGTTAGTTTTTTCTTATGATTCACATTTTTTAAAACAATTTTCTAGTATAAACAAATTCCTAATTATTTTTTGTTTCAATCTTTTTAGGTTTTGTTATTTGGAGGAAGAAATGAGGTTAGGGATCATTTATGTAGTCTGCTGCTGTGGAAGACAAAAAGAAACTCATCTAAAAGGTAAGTGAATCTAACTAGATTTGATTTCTTTTTGTTAATTAATTATATTTTTTAAGATTTTTTTTGTTGAATATGTAGTCTGCTGCTATGGAAGACAAAAAGAAACTCATCTAAAAGGTAAGTGAATCTAACTAGATTTGATTAATTTTTGTTAATTAATTTTATTTTTGTAAGATTTCTTTTGTTGAATACATTGCCATTATTATTATTATTAGTATATTAGTTCTTTTTGTTGTTGTGGTTTACTCTTCAATTCCCACTAGGTGGTGAGGATATAGTAAAAGGCTTCCTGTGGATTGTTTGTTTGTTTTTCGAGGTCTAGGAGACCGATAAACCATTCATTTGATGGTATTTTGATTGTGATTTAAGGTCTGCACCATTTTCATTGCTTTGTTGATTTATCTTTTAATTGGATTGCACAGGAAAATTCAGTTAGGAAAAGAATCCTGTAACTTAAGTCTTGTGATTAGATTAAGAAAAAAAGAAACGATAATGCGGTGAAGGTGGATCGAAACACCTGACCTTCAGATCTTCAGTCTGACGCTCTCCCAACTGAGCTATCCCCGCATATGTTTATCTGATAGCAGAGATGAATGCATAGTAACCTTTTTTTTTTTTTGGTTGTGACTCATGGGGTTGAATTCAAAGAGTAAGAACTCAATGTTTTGGTATATGCACGACGCAGGGTGCTACTTGTTAGATTCTTTGTTTTTTTCCTTTATGTTTACTGTCGAAAGATTATGTCAGTATATAATGCTTGATAGATGTCGACAACCCACATGAATGATGTAGAAGTTTAAAAAGAGGATATTGTAGCTTTACCGTTCCCTCTAGAAGGCTTCATGTGAATTGTTTGCTTTTGAGGTTCTGCGACCTCATAGAGGCTAGGTGGCAGATTAGCTATTAGAAAGAGTTTGATTTTATTGCTAATTGTATGGTCCCGGTTAGATTATGAAATCATGAGACTGGAAATACATCTATCCAAGATTCCTAAACCAGTAAGAACTAATTCATGATGAATTGCAAATAACTTCATATCTTTAATTTGAAAACCTGGGTTGGGAGTATGCTTTTTTGTAGAACTAAATGTAAGTAGTGAATCTGATTATACATTGTATATTAGTTCTTTTTGTTGTTGTGGTTTACTCTTCGATTCCCACTAGGAGGTGAGGATATAGTAAAAGGGCTTCATGTGGATTGTTTGTTTGTTTTTCGTGGTCTTTTATAACTTGATATAGAGTCTAGGAGACAAATAAACCATTCATTTGATGGTATTTTGATTGTGATTTAAGGTCTGCACCATTTTCATTGTTTTGTTGATTTATCTTTTAGTTGGGTTGCACAGGAAAATTCAGTTAGGAAAAGAATCCTGTATTTGAAGTCTTGTGATTAGATTAACAAAAAAGAAAGGATAATAATAATGCGGCGAGGGTGGATCGAACACAAAAGAAAGGATAATAGTAATGCGGTGAAGGTGGATCAAACACCTGACCTTCAGATCTTCAGTCTGAAGCTCTCCCAACTGAGCTATCCCCGCGCATGTTTATCTGATAGAAGAGATGAATGTGTAGTAACTATGTTGGTCGTGACTCATGGGGTTGAATCGAAAGAGTAGGAATTCAATTTTTTGGCATATACAAGACACCATATGAAACTCAAGTAACCGGAAAGTATTGGTTTCTTGACTTGGAGCAGAAAGAGATTGCCACCTTAGATTATCACCATAGATTTCTGTACTATAATGAGAAGGCTTTTGTTTGCTAAAATTATTTCTTTTCTAGTTAGTCTGTTGGTGGCTTTTAATTTTTTAAAGATTCTTGTGCATATGGTACACGCCTTTACGCTCTGGTAGAGATTATTGTACGTTATAAAGTTATTAACGATAATAGATCTTTACTAGTTACTCGTAATAGGTACAGATACTGATTCAAAGAAAAACCCGAATCTGATAAGGTGAATGAAGTAGACCCAATAACAACAAAATTTAGCTCCCTAAATTTCTGCGTATATATTTTTTTAGGGTTTGCTTTTTCTATTACGAGAATCTCATCCACCGAAGCTTAGGTATCAAGGTATTTTGATTCATTCACCAATTTCATACTCATACTTTTTTTTTTTTCCTAAAAATCTAATATATTGATTGGACGAATACAAATGTGAAATGAAAAATTGTTGTGGCCTAATTTGATCTTTTGCCAGAAAGTGTCTTATTCTTTTGATGATAATAGGTCCCAAAGCTAAAGATTAAAAAATACAAGCACATACTGTTTGTTTCCTATTGCCAATTAACTTTACATGGATGGATAGACATCATTTTATCATTAAAGGTACTTTCAATGCATTATATAACTAGTATTTCAAGAGCACACCTGACTTCAAGAAACATACTTGAATATGTAGACAATTTATTGATGAAGGGTTGTAGGAGCGATCACCAGACTAGGGAGACTGCGAAATCGATAGAGAACAGAACTTATCTTCAAGCTTTGCTTTATTCTGATTGTTTAAAGGGCGATTTATGCAGTGTGAAGTTCAAAGGTAAACAGGTGTTTTGGACTAGAATTGTTACTCCTGTTCGTCATTGCAACTGTAGTCTGCTGCATATTGTTCATGGAAATATCAGCACATTAGTTTTAAAATTGAAATAAC
The DNA here is from genome assembly GCA_023531105.1 of Papaver atlanticum. NCBI lineage: Eukaryota > Viridiplantae > Streptophyta > Magnoliopsida > Ranunculales > Papaveraceae > Papaver > Papaver atlanticum. The sequence continues at coordinate 1,054,786 of JAJJMB010008256.1, read as the reverse complement.
TGGTGATATAAATTGATTTTAGCACCAAGAGAATCAGGACATTACTTTAGTGTTGAAGGGTTTTGTGGTGTAGCATAGTTTTGTTGTTGTGGTTGGCTTAATTGAAGTATGATACATTCATCATTTTCTTCTTCAAGATTAAAGCCATTTGGAGAATGAGAAACCCTATTTGTCTCATGTGCATCTCTTGCTTCATTGATCTGTGGCCAATAGTTTATGCTTTTGGATAAGATAGAACACAACAGGGCGTACCATGTTAATTAAAGAAATACAGTGTCTGAGCAAGTACCTTCTTTAACAAATCCATGTTTTCTTGACGTATATGGTGTTCCTTCCTGAATAGTTCCATGTTTTCTTGGTGAAGGAGGTTACCCTGCTGTCCAATTAACAAATGTGTTAGTTTGTTTGGAGTTATATTGATTTAGCTATGGAATGGGTAAGTAATTGCTGCTATTTGGAGACCTTTCGGTTTAGTTCGTGTATCTCATCGGTTAGCTTTTGGTCCTGTCGAAGTATAAACCTTGTTAGGATTTTTTCATTTGGAATATAAGCATGTATTGGTTAGTTTCAAAAAAAATAAAAAAAGAATGGCATGAAGATTTAGAATGTTAGACCTTTTGCATACGGACTCCACGCAAACTCATTTCCAATTGATTTTCCAAATTTTGTAGCTCTTTAGTGCTCAAACTGGATAGGTCTTGGCCCATCAATTGCCTGCATTTTTTTTCAGGACATATATAATTAAGGAGTATGTGGTTTGTCGGACAATCCACATGACTCATTTTACAATTATATATGAGCAGATGCATGAATTTTCGCTTGGCAATCCAGAGATTTCGTATAAAAATTACATGAAAGTAGTATTCTGTGCAAAACATATGCAATATGTTTCATAAATCTAAAAGCTTTGCTGGTGGCCTCATCTTCTTACTAAGATCTTAACTCATTTTAGCCAGCATGGCTCTCTACTTGGCTTTAAGGCTACTTCGTCAAAGGGTTTTGTAAGCATTGATTTCCTTTTACCGTGCATGATATAGTTTATGGAATACAATGGCATGACTATCACGTCAGCAAGTAATAGGTGTTGCTGTGGCTTTTTGGGAGGATTCATATATGCATAATACTTAGGTTATGAGTTTGGCTTTTCTAAGACTCTCAAGTGTACGTGGCTGTGGTAGGCTTATACATGTTTAAATTTTTCGTAGTTAAAAGAAGTGGCTTGGTGTGTCTTCCAGGTTTAGTTAGAACAAGCTACGCCTTGTTTGTTATTCCCGACGTTGGGAATATGACGACGTCCCACTCGTATCTATTTGGTTGAGCCTCTTATGATGAAAAGAGTGGGGTTAAATTGGCATAGCCACACAGTTAGGATGGTAGGCTTGATAATAGATTTGATCAACCATCTTACTGGTTCCTCCTAAGAGCATGCCATGATCATCAGTAATGTCGAGGACTATGGCCGTGGTGGAATCTAGCAAATTTTTGGCTTATCAACATCTTCATACTAAATTTTGGCTGATAAATACCCGCACAGGATAAAGCTTTCATGTCTATTTATGTGCTAAAGACATCGTGTTTTTGTTTGTTTCATGCCCTTTATTTTCATATTTGTTGTATGCTAAATGTTTATCTTTACTAGTCCTAAGGATGCTTGTAGTCTTAAAAATCTTGAGATGATGAGTGAAGCTCACAATGATTTTTGGACTCAAAATCTCTCATAATTTGTGTCTCTAAGTCTTGTGCAACTTCTTGTTCTATTCCGTCAGGCGAATTGAACCTATTCTGGTCTTACTTAACTAACCAACAGAGCCAACTCGATAAACAATCACCAATGGACGATTTACTTTATATGGAAAACGATAATGATACATACACAATTCACATGGATATAGTAAATCATTTTGTTTTTCTAGTCTGCATTTCTTTTGGTAATTACTCATATACCAGTCTAAATTATTAGTGAAAATAACATACCGATGGTTTTCTTGCAAGTTTTGTAATTGATGCCTCAAGGTCGCTGCCTCCCTTTTCCAGAGCTGCAAGCAAAAATAAGTAGGGGTATTAATACATCCATGTGTGAAGTGAGATTGCTCTTAATGTATAGTATGAATACAGTCTATCAGGATGAGATCAAGCATGAATATGCATAATTTTCTGAGCTGGCCTAATATTATTTTCTAGGGTATAAACGGAAATATCATATGAATTTTCTCTTAATTTAGATGAGCATGAAAATCCCACTTATGCAGTATGCCTTGATATGTAACAGGAAAAGCTGGAGGCATATAATAGGTTGAAGGCTTATGAAAGAGTACCTTGGCTTCCGAAGTTGCATTCATCAGTGGATGGTGTTGGTCCTCGTTCGACGTGTTGTATCGCTCAATTATAGATTTCATGCTATAGTAGCAAACCAGGTAAGAGAATAATGATTTATATCAGAGTTTATATAGGAGCTAAATTTCAAAAGAATGTCTCTTGCAAACTAGCCAAATTGCATAACCAGCAAATCAGTTAACTAACAACTATGATCTTGAAAACTGTTCTACTCAAACTTGTCTATGTAAGTTTTTACTAATTTAATGGTGCTGCTTGCACTCCATTTTGTCAGCATGCTGTTATTCTAGTGGCCATCAGGATAGATAAAAAAAAGTTCGATATGACTCAATCATACACAAAGAAGGCAATATGAAACTTATATGAGCAAAGTAGCTGTCACTGTTTTGCTATTCTGGGTTCAAGTTTAGGTCAAATTGTTTGCCTTTTCCAATAATACCATCTTCGGTGCCATATCACAGTAGGTTAGGTTGGATACTTACTGAATCAAAGTGCATGTAACTGGTGTAAATTTTTGAGCCATTTATTTTCTAGACATTAAATCATAAAGGAACACTAGTGGGTGTTGAAATAAATAGATTACCAATGAGACTATGACCAGAGCATAGTCTAACAGCAGTCAAACATCCTCTCCTAGAAGAGAAAAAAAAGAGCAGTAGTCAAATATCACATAGAAAACATGTTCTGACCTATTGTGTTATGCTCCCAATAGAGAAATTCTAGCTGTCGGTTAAGGAAATGCATGACATGATTATTTTATCTTATTAGTTGACTGTAGAATCCACATATATATCCTATTTAAGGACCCGCATGATCGTATCAGCTGCTAAAGTTGATGTATGGTGTAACCCTTATCGGGACTTAGAATTGGACCATGCATCTAGTTTAGAGAACTGCTCACTAGCTCTCAACAATATCAATATACTAAGACATCATTCATATATAGGAGCTCATGATGACCCTTAGTTAAGCATGAGAATTTGAGGTATCTGACATAGTACTAGCACTAAATATTTGTTAAGCTTGACAATGATGATTCCAACACAAGTTCCAATACATGGAGAAACAGTGGGCTGTTCAAAAATCTTACTAGTAAATTGGGTAGAAAGTAGCTAGTAATTTAATGATTGGATGGGAATAACCATTTTAAATGATAGTGCACCAGACAACAAATCAACATCTTTCTTGATTTATTTAAGTAATCAGCAGATTCTTATACCTTAGTGGATTGGACAATTTCATTACCTTAAAAATATGGAAGATTTTGGAAGATGCATCAAATGAATATATTTATTTATCTTTCTTAATACAGCCTTTTTCTTTTCTTTTTTTCACATTCCGAAATACCTAACTAACAAAAACAAGTGGAAAATAAGAAAATTCCGATTTGTTAAGGAAATAGGGATCTAATTAAGTTTTGTTAAATGGTTAGCTAGTCGCAATTCATACATTTACAAGGTTATTGGATAAGAAGAAAAACAGTATAATAGGATAAGAAAATCGAGTAGATTTTTTTATCAAGGTTTCTAGAATTAGATTTGTATGGCTATAAAGAGTAGAAGTATCTGAATTACAGTATTGGACACCAAATTTCTGAAAATATGAATCTTGATCCACTAATAGAAGAGAATACCAGCCAGCAAAACAGATGCATGTAGTTCTAAGTGGGCATTTAGAAAGAGAAGTTAGACGCTTTAGTTTCCCAAGGCACGAAGGTTCGGATAGCCTTAATCTAGAGTCTTTTTTGTTTTTCGCTAAGCTCATTTTAAACATAGAAGTACTAGACACCGTAATTGGACACGATACAATACAGATTCAGTGACTCAAGACAGCAAGGGAGTATCACATTATGCACACAAGACACTAAGTAGACACTTCACAGTGACTCAGACAGTAAACAGAGTGTCACATTATGCACACAAGACGCGGTGACTCAGACCGTAGACAGAGTGTCACATTAGGCACACGATACAGATACGGTGACTCAGGCAGTAGATAGAGTGTCACATTGCGGACATGACATCGACATCGACACGGATACGGGTGACTCAGATGGTAAATGGAGTGTCACATTGCGTTGACACTCATTAGGCACACGACATGGATACGTTGACTCAGACAGTAAATGGAGTGTCACATTGTTCACACGACACCGACACGGGTACTCAGACAGCAAAGTGAGACTCACATTACAGACACGACACGGATACGTGATACACAAAAAGATTAGTCTTAAGTATATTAATCCATTAGAGATTTAGAGTACTAACAGATCGATCTATGCTGATCCAATTGAAGCGTGTTCAATCTTGTGCTTAAAATAAATTGGTCAAAATAGAAAGTTAAAAGACTAAGACGGAAATCAAAGATTTAAGTAAAATTTAGTACCCTAATTAAGTTACAAGAGATAGAGATAGAGAGAGATTACTTGGAACTGGAGAACTCATGGAGCTTGCCAGTGCTAGAAAAGATGATAAGACCAACTTCAGAATCACAAAGAATAGAAAGCTCTTTGGCTTTCTTTAATAATCCGTTCCTTCGTTTTGAGAAAGTCACTTGCCTACTGGTTGTGTTATCTATCCTTCGAATAACAATCTTTCCTCTCCCCATATTATTTAGCTAGTTTCTTCAAATTCCAAGTATCAAGGGGGGTGAGAAAATTGGGCTGAAATAAAGAGATATAGAGGGAGGGAGAGAAAGGGAGCGATTTAGAAAGGAAATGAAGATCAAAAACAAAAACTAGAGATCTAAAAATAGGTATTGAACAAACTTCCACTAAAAGATGGAATCTAAAAGAAGAATTTCTTGCTATTTCTTGCTAGTCTGAGAGAGAGAGAGGTGACTTTTTTGTTTGACAGATGTTTTGTCTATCTTTTTTTTTTTTTTGAAGGTAAAAAAAAAAGGTTTTGTCTATCTAGGCATCAAAGTTAACCCCTTTAGGAAAAGCTAACCAGGTCTTTTTGGAAAGAGTAAAAACCACCTATGTCAGAAAACAGTACTAGTTTCTGTTTAAGCAAACCAGTAGTGTGGTTATCCCAAGTTGGAATAATTAATGTATCGATATTAGCAAGCACTAACAAAAATTAAAGTAAAGGGAAGATTAATTACTTTATTTGTCCATAATTTAATCATATTACTATTTTTAAGGTTACCTCAATCGTCCTATGGGTCAAGGACCCGTTAAGACAAATTACTATTTTAATGGTAGCAAGGGTTTTCTTTTATTTTTTTTGCCTTCACATTAGCCTTTGTCATTTCAGAATGACACTTATATCCACTCAGTTATTTGCTTATTATAGAGCTCCCTTATTTGTGTCATGATTTGAAGGTAGGTGTACAAATGTACCTTTTCATTAAACAATTTCTACACTGTCATTGGTCCAAACTATGTATGCTGCGACTTTTCTGAGCGTCGGGCGAATGAGAAGGTACGTTTCATTCACGTGTATTATGGGTGTACAGATTAGACATTTTCTCCGTTCGCTCCCTTGTGAACCATTGTTGCGTAGATTAATGTCATTGTCTGTTTGTCGTGTAGACGTTGATGTATTGTCTGTTTTATAATCCTTACCGGTAGGTTTCTTTGGACTAAGGCTCACAATCCATTTTAAGTCGTTACAAGCTCTATCTGTTATTCAAATTTCCTGAAATTACAAGGAAACATATGTAGTTGCGACACCTTTTTGTTCAACATTTATCTAGCTAGACAGGAAAAAAATGTGGAAATTCTCCCCAACGACGTCATAAATTGAGTGTTTGATTTATATCCTTTTTACTTTTAGAGTAAGTTATGCTACCCAAGACCTGGGATTGATTATTTGTTTTTTGTTCTTTTGAAGTAGGATGCATATTAATACATTTATTGAAAGGGAACAGAAGAGCTGAAAAATAAGAGAATAGATTACAACGGTAAGCAACTTTTTATCTTTACTTGCTATAATTATTAGAAATGTGGTGATACGCAAGCCAATGGTTCAGAGTCAATTAGAATGTTCTAAAGAGTTTTCTTCTAGAATAATTTTTAACAAAAAACAGTACCCATGTAGAATGTATTATAGGAATTAAGTTGTGCAACGAAATAGCTAATGGACCAGTTCTTATTATGTTTTCCCAAACACATAAGATTTCAATTTATAGAATTGTGTTGATCAAACATTTTAATCCGCTCCTTCTGAGCTGTGAAGCCGTTGCTTTAGCCCTATTTATGAAAAGAACTTCACTTCTAGGAAATGGAAACTTTAAACTTGCATCAGTATGGATATTACCATTAATCCAGATATTACAAATTAAGCATGCCTACTAGACAGCCTTAACAACTCAATGAATAGATTTGAAGAGATCCTTACCGTAACTTTGAATAAGTTACATTTATTAGATATGAATGTCAAAACAAAATTTTTTTTAACTTGATATGCCGACACATTCAACGGTCATCGAATGCAGCTATTTCGCTTAGCCAATTCATACTTGACGCACAAGATATATTCGTTTATTGTAGAAAAAGATTATTTGTTTTTCCTTTGAATTCTTTCAACGAGCTTAAGCACGTGATCGTGACATGCCTTTAGTCTTTTACAGATGCACTCTTTTCAAAAATAAGATAGTAAGTACTGGTCATTACTTAAATATCAAGATCTAGATTAACCTCGCAATTAGCTCTTTTAAACTTGCTAAAACTAGCTAGTTACCCATAAAATTTGTACTTGAACCTATGCTAGCCTATATGAGTTTTGTCTTACTTTATTCCTCAACTTGAACTACACAAGAAGAGGTAATGTTTAATAGGAGAAAACAACAAGTACGAAGAATAGATTTTTTAGAAATGAAAAAGACATATTTGAGTTTGTAAGAGAAGTAGATTAGACAGTGGTACATATAGCTTCAAAAAAGTTCAATATTTGTCTGTTTAAACAGATTTCTATTATGCATAAAAAGAAGTTAATTGTCTTCCATGGTTTTTAAGGGTTTTGGAATTTGTACAAACATGTTAGCTTATTGAACTGAATTTAGACACTTGTGTTAGAGCTTGTTTGATGGAGCATGTACTTCTGATATTTTTGATGGTACATTTCTATTTTTATTCTTGGTTTTTAACAAAGCTATTATATATAGACTAATCTCGTGGAACCAAACCAAATACTAATTGTCAAGTTGTTAGTTTTAGCCAGTTTATAGGTCGATGTTGAGTCATAGGAAAAACTAAGGGACATTATTTTTGTTTTTCCCGGAGTAAGCTTTATAATGAAGTTTAGTTGCAGTAGAACCCACATTGTACCATCTTAATTCAAATTATTCAAGATTCGCTTACCCACTACACCACCATGGTCCATGGATGTCACCGCAGAGAATTCTAACGCGTGTCATAGCGCAACAGGCCGGGTTTAATTTTATCGATATATCATACATTGAGCGTCATTTGTACGACAACTTTCAGTGGACTTTTCTATAGATAATCGCAGGCTCTTTAAATATATTTTTTAAAATTTTTCTAATCGATATCTCTATTGATATGATATTAAAATTCTTGTTGCGTGATTCTACTGCATTGAGGAGAGAACCTAATTTACTCTTACTGCACACCACCTTGGTCAGGTACATGCGCACGCGTTGTATGCGCCGTTTAAGGTGGAACTCCTTGCTGGAAATCAGTCACTCTGTAGGTACACTAACGAAATTATACTAATGCGGCACCAGTTTTGATAATAAAAGTAGCAAGGAAACATTGTTGAGGTTTTTTTGTGATGAGTTCTGGAGGTTATGGAGAGTAAAGCTAAAGCTTAACAAGTACATGTAATGTTGTTGTACTAATCAGTTTATGGAGAAATAGGTATCATTTATTTGCAGTTGTTTTATGTCTATTTCTTAATCAGAGAATTCTAATTAAGCTTGTACTACGGGCCAGTTTACATGTAATGGAGGAACATGCTATTTTTCGTCAGATAATGCTACCCGTTTCTGCATAAAATTTCTAATGTAGTTAGTTGCTTAATAATTGGGAAAGTCATAACAGAAAAATATAGAAAACTAGTACGAGGAACTGATAAAGAATGAATTAGATAAACGAAATCAATGCTACATATTTTATAATGAAGTTAACATCGTCTAAAATGATCATATATCTGTCAAGGCCAGCTATGTGGACATAACTTATGGGTGACGATCTGTTCTTTTTTCAAGTGCGTTAAGAAAAAAATAATCAAAACCTTCATTTAGCAAGTATGGCAGCTTTAGCTGAGAAACCTTGGCAACCTTAGCTTAAAGGAAAACAATTTACTTGGAACTTGGAAATTGCCAACTAGTACTACAAAATAAGTCAGTATCCATCATACCATTTTTAGCTTAAAGTATAACCATTTGCTGGAACTTGTACTTCACTAGTTGCAGGAGAAAGTACAACTTGATTCATGGTTTTGGGTAAGAATGGCAAGGTATAATTATACATGGTTTTGGTTTAGGGTTATTTTTATACTTGATTTTTATATACATATAACTTTTCTGATGTTGCATTGGTTGAGGCCATGTGAATCAGATCTTTTGAGGATTTGAAATCACTAATGGGATCCTATCCTAAAAACCTTAATCAAAGCTAATACTAGGATCCAAGGTTTAAGGGACACAAAAACCTACGAAAACAAAATCATAATAAAAAGAATCAAAACATGCTCTGGACAAGTGTCAAACACCCTATGAATCTCATGCAATTGGGAAGTATATAAAATTATAAATTCCTAATGTCTAGTACATGGTATACTTTTTTCTATTTTCCATTTCATTTTTGTTAGGAGATATGGACAGATATAACCACTATTGGTTATCCATGTGCCCCCATCTCAAAATGATGCAGCTAAACATTTACAGGGAGAGAAAGAGATAGACCATAAATGATTTTTTTTAATAGACATTATTTTGAGGATTACTGTAAGATATAATTGGAGGAAGTCATTTGTTTAATTAAATTATTTTCTTGCTAATCTGTTTTTTATTTAAAAGATTCTTGTGACTCTTCGACGTGTTCTCCAGTTGCCGCGTAACACAATGCCTTCTCTTGCAACCCATTTTCTTTTCATTCCATTTTCATCAAAATCTTTCAATTCATAAAAACATGGTCACATGGATCTATGGGTAATAAGACTGTTCTCCACCCATTGAAGAAAAAAATTTAGAGTTCATATTTTGTAGTTTTTGTAACAGTAATTATAATTTCTCTGGAATCACGGTGAAGAATTATTGTTACAGTTAAATACCAAAAAACAGTAGCCAGTGGAAGTAAGAAGGGTGCCAGAATATAGTCGTGCATTGCGCGCGGTCTTGACGTACTAGCTAGCAGCAGAAGAAGAAAGTAAAAAAAAAATGTACTACTAGCTAGGAACTTAAGGCATAACCCTGTTTTTATAAAATGATGATTCAATCCTGTTAGATATTCGGGTTGGATCCGAATATGGTCGCCCATATTATATGTGGCAAGTCCGGTAGGGTTCCATATTCCTTTAGGGTTTGGACCTATATAAGCATCTCTAGCATGTGTCTAGAAGAGTGACGTGATTCCCACCGATATCACACATAAGTTTACCATTAGAAAAGTGGTAACTCTAACCCTAAAGAGAGTTACCATCAGAAGAAAAGGTTTTAAGTTCTTAGCATGTGAATCAAGTTTGTGCTCATCTTTGGACATTGTAGTACCTTTTGATCGTCGAGTTGAAAATGTTGCTGCTGCTGCTGCTTTTGTTCCTTGTTCTTGCTTTTCGGAGTTCAACAACAAGGTATTTACCGATACCCGCTTCTGATTTAATCGTATAAACTCTGATAAATCCAAATAAAAAGAAAAACAAGGAAAGAAAAGAGCGCCTTGGCTGTACTGACCATTCCCCTTGGAATCATCCAAGCATTGCTAACGATATTGAACGGTTGAACCGAAGAAAAGATCAGCGCCTTGGCTGTAATTTCCATATGCACCCCAGAATCTTCGAAGCGTTACTGACAAACTTGAACCTCTTGTGTAGGAGCAAAATATCGCTCGACCAATAGGAACGCACGACAAGCATTTAGCAACGCGATATAATCATAACAAGGGAGAAATTACAACTCTACTACATCAAGAGAGCGCGGAAACATGAAGAGAGCGCGGAAACATCAAGAGAGCGCTCCGAAATAGGGGGGTTTATTAGCTGTAATCCATTATGAGTATCAGCTATCATCCACTATGTAAACACATATATATAAAGAAAAAGGCAGGAGAGAGAAATAGAGGTCAATCTTATCTTGTATTCTCTCCTTCTTCCTCCATCGCCACTTAGATCTAGAGCTCTACCAAAAACTCATTAATGGAGTTTTATATAACACCAAATAATTATAGTGAAGAACCATGGATGTAGATCACATTGATCGAACCATGTAAAAAATCTTGTGTCTCCATTTACATTTTTGCACCTTCATCTTCATTTCTACATAAAAATATGTTTAGATCTATACAAATTGTTTAAGGGGTGTGTCGTAGGATTTTCTGCAACTACATTTGGGCGCTAGAAGGAGGGGATAAAACGAGTAAAGGATTCATCCTACCTTCTACTTGTTAGTTTAAGAGAGTTTCGATGAAGTTTAGCTACTGCCGGTGTTGGATTTCACTGGATATTTGAGTTCTAGGGGCAAAAATGGAAGTTTGTCCCGAGACAACAAACTAAACGGAAACAGGGAGGAGGAGAATCAGTGCAAAGCAAAACCAAACGCACCTCCATCAACAAATTGTTCAATAAAAAAGGACAAATCTCTTCCCTATTTCTCTTATTTTGTGTTCAACTTTTCAGATATGGAAGTTTTAAGCAAAACTTTGAGAAAAATTTCTTAAACACAAAAACTTTGTTCTTCATAAAAACTTGATCTTCTTTTGTTATCTTAAATCAAAACGAATTTTGACTACAGATTTTAAACAACTGAACCTTGCTTTACAAACCTATTGGATGAATTTTGAAACCATTAAGTATCGAAAATTCAATTTGATTTGGGGATCTTTCCCATCTGAATTTTGATTAAGCATAAAACACAATTATATCTAACCATTGTTTGGTCATCTGTGATTGTAGTGAAGATGAAATCAATAGAGACATCCGATTGGGTTTAATCACCAATATTTATCATTGTGATTCCAAGATGAACTGGTTCGTATGATGTAAACTGGCAAAGTCCGTTAGCACCGCGAAGGAATCAACAACTCCAGTGAAAGTACATCACGGTGGAGGAAAGCATCATCAGCAGCGCGAGGAGATATTCATAGCGCGAAAAGATCATTGTCCACTAACAAAAAGAAGAGTTCTCAACAACCTGGCGTCATTAGGGGGATCCGGAAAGAATTAGAGGCAACTAATAAGATAAAATAGGGTCACCCAAAACTAAAATAAAGCCACCCCTTATCTCAATTTTTTTGAAATGTCTAAAATGCCCTCCACAATCGGTAGATAAAACTACAATCGGTAGTTTATATTGATGTATGTTGGTTTGTGTTACGAAAATTATAATCAGTTTAAAATAGTAATTTCGTGATGTTAATTTGCTACCGATTATGGTAGTAGCCCCAAATTCAAAATTTTCAAAAACCAATGGAATTTTGAATTTCTCTATTTGCACAATCGGTAGTTTCGTGATATTTATTATCTACCGATTGTACAATCGGTAGTCTGGTGATGTTCTTTTATTTACCGATCGTGGTAGTAGCCCCAAATTCAATTTTTTTAAAAACCAATGGAATTTTGAATTTCCCTATTTGCACAATCGGTTGTTTTGTGAAGTTTATTATCTACCGATTGTACAATCGGTAGTCTGGTGATGTTCTTTTATCTACCGATTGTGGTAGTTGCCCCAAATTCGAAATTTTCAAAAACCAATGGAATTTTGAATTTCTCTATTTGCACAATCGGTTGTTTCATGATGTTTATTACCTACCGATTGTACAATCGGTAGTCTGGTGATGTTCTTTTATCTACCGATTGTAGTAGTTGCCCCAAATTCGAAATTTTCAAAAACCAATGGAATTTTGAATTTCGCTATTTGCACAATCGGTTGTTTCGTGATGTTTATTATCTATCATGATGTTATTTATCTACCGATTGTGGTAGTAGCCCCAAATTCAAATTTTTCAAAACCAATGGAATTTTCTATTTCTCAAAGAAGAGAAGAACATAGTCACAATCGGTAGATAAAAAAAATATACTAAACTACCAATTATGAAGGGACATGTAAGTATTTTCAACTTATTTTTTCTTATTTAGTCGCTCCTAATTCTTTCCGGGTCGCCCCTAATGACACCAGGCTCAACAAACCCATAGGCGATGAAATCCCAGCAATGCCAGATGATAAGGGTGATAATATATGGGCGAAGAAAAAGAAAAGGCGGAATCAATCAATGGCGCAAAGGAATCAATAATAATCAAAAGTACGATTGAAATCATCTCAGAACTGTCAAGGGAGAAGAAGCAGTTAGGGCGGTAATGAAGCAGTCCGTAGACTAGTCCATTTTAATCACATGAAGTATAACAAAGGTTGACAACAAGACAATAACATATGCGAATCATACCTCTCTTTCACAAACAGCTGCTTGCACAGTTGGTCAAGAGAGAAACATATAAATTTCGAAGTCATGCGGTCGAATCCCAACTGGCACGTGTTTTTGCTTTCTTCAACTGCCAAGGGCGAAGATAAGAATAAGAGGGAAGCATTATTTTCTATTTCCCAAACAGAAGCTAGCACAGTTGGTCAAGGGCGAAGCGAAGATAATGAGTTTGGTGACGCGTGTTCGAATCCTTAACCATATCTTTTATTTCCTTGCCAAGGGAGAAGATAAAGGTCAAACTTCAGTATTGTGCGTTCGTTCCTCATACAAGAGGTAGCATAGATGGTCCAGGGAGAAGAATACAATCTTGGAGACGCTCGTTCATTTCTCTCTCCCCTCACTCACATTTTTTTTGCATATTTTTCTTGAACTTCCAAGGGAGAAATTATGAATAAGAGCGCGGAAATATGATTATCTTTCACAAAGGAAAGATGGTGCAGAAGGTCAAGGGAGGCACAATGCAAGCGGCAGGTCATGGGTTCAATACTCTCGCCTCTCCCATCTATTTCTTATGCACGGCGTTTATACCTCCCATTTGTTTTTGCTGCAAGAGGGCGTTCCTAACAGGAGGAGATGTCAAGGGAGGCATTATCTTCTACTCACGGGAGTATCTAGGCCTATCGCATTGCCGCGTCAAAAATATCCTGCCGAGGCAATAATACGAAAGATGATAAGGCGAGATCAATGGACTATTACTTGAAAGAGTAATGGTCGCCTGAGATTTTGTCGCCCAACCAAAAATAATATCCTGGGGCAAGGATAAGACCTATTAAACAGGGGGAGGATGCATAATACCTCTACTTAGGGAGGCGCGTAAGACCTTGAAAGAAACACAAAAGACCTATATATTATGATTATATTATGATTATGCGATACTAATAGTGCAGGAATAAAATAGGGAGGCAATAATACAATGCGACACAATGAACTAAAAATGGATAAAGAACCAAAGTGAGAAAGATGAAGCACAAGCAAATGAACATGCGAGAAACAATAAGTGCGCGAAGAGGAACGCATATACTAAAGACAAAGCCAAAGCGATGAAGAATGGAAGCAATTTGAAGCAATATCAAAATTAGCGCGACTTAATGAGCTAAGTAACACACACATTATCTATACATTCCATTTAATCAACAATAGATAAGCATTCTCATCATGTAAGCATCACATTCTCATCGCATAAACATTTCATCGTGAGGGTAAATTACCAGATGGCCACGTGTCGACATCTCAAGGGATGGTTTCATGATAAGGTGATGATATGAAAACATCGAATCATACTCTAAAAGGTGATTTCGTCCAAATCGAGACACCTGCTACAACGCTACATGCATGACGCGTGGTCTAATCTGCTCAGACGGTCAAGTCTAAAAAGAAGGACTGCATTTAATGAAGGATCAGAAGAGGCGTTGACGAATCTACATCGTATCAGAAGACTCAGGAGATCTATACTATAACCTAAAGGTGATGCATCACGAGGTCCCCAAGGAATAGCAACACGATGACACACGAAGCGAGATGACTCGGAAGGAGAACCAAGTAGGCCATCACGAGGGATAGTATAAAGATCGTCCGAAGTAACAAGAAGATGTACGATAGCTCCACCAGCTCGGCGAAACCAGGACTTCACGAGTCTAAATTTCCTATAAATACCAATCCATGTAGAAGGAGATGGACATGTAATTTTAGATGATCTTTCTACATATAATTCCTGAGAGAGATCTAGATAAAGAGATAGTGAGAAATCTAAGTGATATTTGTAGCTCTTTCAAGGGTAAGACCTTATAATCAATAAATAAAACATCTTCTTTCCCGTGGACGTAGGTCTTCATGGCCGAACCACGTTATATGCTTGTGTTAATCTTTACTTCATGTTCTTTACATCTTGTTTATCTTTGAATCTTGAATGTTAGTAGTTTTATAGCCTTTAGATCTACTTGGATGTAGCCATCAGAAAAGATGTAACTACATTTTGGCGCTAGAAACAGGGAGGTATGAAGATATAATCTACCTCCCTAGAAACAACTCTATATTATTATCATAATCTCTTTGAGAGAAGTGGATTTCACACCACTGTGTAGAATTATGTTCAAGTTCATGGGTAGATCTCGGACTCAGCACGATCCACACGATCAGTGAAGTCTTGAAGAGCCTCAGAACCATCAGATCTACATGTTTTTCACTGTTTTTTTTTTATGATTTTTGTTATTTTAAGATTTCTTGCATCTTCCTTAAGACGCTCAGGAGAGTTGAAGATCAGAGTGAAAATGGAGTTTTGAACACTTCGGCACTCGAACGATCTCCTCCATGAAAGGGATGGGGAGAAGTTTAAGTCAGTAAACTTCATAAGAGAAACTATCACCCTATGAAAGTTGAAAAGACAAGTTGTTCATGATGTTCTTCATCTTTTTAAACTCAAGATAATCCATAATCTTCTTCTTAGAAATCTAACTCTAAGTCAAGGGGAAGGGTTAATGAGTACATAATCAAACATCAAACTCAAAGTTTGTTCAAAATTAAAAGTTTGAAGATATTGAGAAATATTTCCTAAAATGGGAAGATATGCTCAATAGTCATAACTTGTTTTTTTCCTAATAAAGGTATGACGTGTAGAAGGAGGTATTTTTCTCGAGAAGAAAGACAAACAAAACACCTTTTTCCCATCACCAAAACTTTCTGCAAGTAGGGAATGTTTTGACATCTTCACATGTCTCCAAAATTTACTGCAAAGTCTTCCTGTACTAAACTGTCCAGTCTGAACTATGACATAGTAATTGCACATGACCTGCAAATCTAGGGTCCCACTTTTCTACAAGAAAAGAAAAATTAAGCATTATTGCATATATCGCAGGTAAGGCGATGGTGACGAGACGATCTGCTCGCATGAGCCAAGGTGAAACCGGTGGAGCCCAATCCGAAGGACTGGATGGAATGGAGCCAGGCGAAACCATACACAACGGTGTACTCCCAGGAGAGGGACAGCCCGATAACCAATATCGGGAAGGGTTAATAGATAATTATAGCTCTGACGAAGAGGGGAATCCCTTCGAAGGACAAGACGATGTTTACCTAACTCAACAAGGAGGGTTGAATCCTTTTCCAAGGCAAACGGTGCACAACGAGGCAAAGAAGGACGAAGCTTCTGACCTCGGAGACACCACTGCTACTCTTGAAGCTATTCTTAAAGTGCAAAAAGAGCAGGAGGAAAGAATGATAAAGTTAGAAAGACGTAACAAGAGGCTAGAATGAAGAAACAGCAGGCTAAAACGCAAAACAAAGAAAAAAGTGCCAATCACTACCATAGAGGAGACCCCCGAGGAGGAGAATCCTTTTGAGAACTTATAGGACGATGAGCGAGTCCATATTCCTGACACCTCGAATGAGGAAACAGGAGAGCGCTTTCCAAAGGGAAGCCAAGGAGTTTAACACGAGGAGGAGAGCCCGTTCGAGGGATCATCCGATGTCGATCCCAAGCATAGACGAGAAAATAAAAAGGAGGACGAAGTAAAAACCAACTGCATGGCCGAGAACCACGCAGTTGTAAACCCCAAGCGATGGGAGACTTCAAATTCGACTCACTCTAAGATACTGATGTACGCCGACCAATCATACGAGGATTCGCGGTGATCAAGATATCGCTGCCCAGAAACTTCCTTCTCGCCCGAAAGAGCGCAAGGACGGAGGAAGAAGGAAGAAACGAGGCATAATGACAACCAATTACAAGCCCGACTCTGTCAACTCGAAGCGATGTGCAGAGAGGCTATAGGAAGACAAGAAGGAAAAAAGTTGAAGGAAGTACTGCAAGAGGCTGGACAATCTCCCTTATCGGAGAGTCTATTCGCCCAACCATTTCCAAGGAAATGCTCGCTCCCAACGTTTGCAACTCCCTTTAATGGGACCGGCGATGCAATCGAACATCTCAGATCCTACCGCATGACGCTGACGCAATGGAGTCATTACGATATGGTGATGTGTAGGTTCTTTCTAGCCAGTCTAAAATACGATGCCCTAATGTGGTTCAATAACCTTCCAAAGGCATCGGTTAAATCGTTTGACCATCTATCCGAGTTTTTCTTAGAAACATACATACATAACAGCCAAGTCAAACCCGAAATTTACATGCTGTTCCAGTTAGACAGGGGACCGAATGAGTCACTCAGCTCCCTGGTAACTCGTTGGAGAAAATTATGTGCCGAGATCGGAAGAGTCCCATAGGCCTACGCGATCTTAGGCTTAAAAAATAGTCTAAGGAAGAAAGACCCCCATATTTGTCCGCATGTACGAGACCATGCCACCTAATTTAGGGAAACTGAGAGAAATTCAAGAGGACTATATATCCCTTGAAGAACCCCAGGACGGAACCTATGACAAATTGTTAAAAGGAACCAATAGAGGAGCAAATGTGGTAGAACCACAGAACCCTCAAGCGCTAGCCCAAGGAGCAGGGAGATCCAACAACGGATCTACCCAGTTCGATAAACATAGAAGTGGAGGATGGAAAGGGCGAGACCAAGCCCAACAAAAGAAGGGAAAGTTCGTAGGCCCAGTCTACACGAAACTAAACACACATATATCCGAGATCTTTAAGAAGATCGATGGGAAATGTGAGATCACATACCCATGGAATAGAGGACAGCAGCCCGAGCGTGCTAAGAATAGAACAAACTTCTGCGAGTTTCACCAATTTTATAGCCACACGACAGACTTGTGCAGAGATCTGAAGATGATGGTGCAAGACATGATTGATGAAGGAAAACTACAGGAGTATATCGCACATCCAGCGATCCAACCAACGGTGGGAACACCCGTACATCGCATAGAAATACCACGCGAGGCATAATACTTGGGATGCAATACGATATCGCAATCAACTATCACTGCTCCCACACCTGAAGGAAGTATTACAGGACAAATCCTCAAGCGAAACTTCGAAGGTGACGAAGTCTTCAGTATGGAAAAAGAACCTCCTATGCAGGAGTGGATGAGCATACCTATCAGTTTCTCAGCCTCCGAGGCACCTGATGGAGGACGAAACCACAACGATCCGCTGGTAGTTATGATGGCTATCACACTCCCTGAACATGAAGGCGAGCAAGAAAATCCTAAGGTATTTCCATGGGCCATGCCTAAAATACTAATAGACGGAGGAAGTTCCATCGAAATCTTGTTTTATGAAACATTTAAATAAATGGGTCTTAGAGACGAATGCCTAATCCCATCTACCTATAACATATTTGGCTTCAATGGCTCGTCGACCCGCCCAAGGGGCGAGGTCACCCTAGGAATTCAAGTAGGAAAAATCCTCACCCTAACCAATTTCTGTGTAGTAGATGTACTTTCACCCTACACAGCCATTGCCGGGAGATCCTGGGTCCATGGGATCAAAAGAGTCTCCTCGACCTACCATCAGAGACTAAGGTTTCCAACACCCGATGGGATCGCAGAGATCATTGGAGACACAGGAGAACCGAAGTACTGTTACAACATGGATGAACAGATTGACGAGAACAGGGTAAATTCCCCAAAAGCAAAGACGAAAAGGGCCAAGAATGCTAAAATCCAGGTTGATATCGATGCTTATATAACAATAACAAACGAAGCGAGGCGCTCAAACGATGTACCATCCTTAGACAATATCCAAATCTCAGACTCATCCAAAGATCTTTTATAGCAACCATAGGACCTCTCCGATGATGGAGAGCTCAAGATAAACTTCTCGGCCTCAGAACCCTCGAAGGAAATAAACGTCATAACAACCGAAAACCCGGGAATGGTTAAGATCGGAACTCTCCTCGACAGAGAGGAGGAATAAAAGTTCGTACGAGCATCAAAAGAATACTCCGATGTCTCTGCAGGGCATATGAGAAAAATACCTGGAATAAATCCATAATTACCACTTGAGAAATGATCCAAAGCACAATCCTATGAGGCAAAAGATGCGAAAGGTGGCACTGGAGTATCACGAGGCGATTCAAAAAGAACTAAAGAAAAATGAAAGAGTAAGAATTTGCGTTAATTTTAACGATCTCAATAAGGCCTGTCCAAAGGACAACTTTTCGCTCCCCAATATCGATCAGGTTGTGGAAGCAACATCTGAACACGGACTACTGTCCCTAATAGATGGGTATTCGGGTTATAACCGAATCTCACTCGACGAGTAAGCTCAGGAGCATAAGGCCTTCTTCACCCCCCGAGGTTTATATTGTTACCCTAATGAAGCTATCGCTGACATGCTAAGGATGAAGCTAGAAGGACATGGGACTAGCCAATGTGAACAATTACGCAATGTACTACGGGCCTATCGGACCACACGAAGAGGAGCAATAAGGACGACCCCCTTCGTTCTCACATATGGTACAGAAGCGATCATATCAACTGAAGCGATGATCCCGACGACCAAGACCGAGGATTGGGAAAAGAACCTAAGCTCGGACATGATATTCGCTAAGCTAGACGATCTCAAGGAAAACCAAGAAATATCTCTCCAAATAATGGAAAATTACCATCGGAGATTAGCCCGAGGATACAACAAATGTGTTCACCAGAGGCAATTTAGCCCAGGCGATAAAGTCTGGCGCAAGATCCCGCCGTACCAGTGCGAGTCAGGAAAATTTTCTCCCATCTGGGAAGGACCACTCACAGTCATTGGCAAAGTAGTCGATGGAGCATACATATTGCTCAAACCTAATGGGGAAGAACTAGAACGCCCCTGGAACATAAAATTCCTCAAGCAATGCAATGCTTAAACAACTCATCGCTTAGGAAGACAAAATATGAAAACAGGGCTCGAATACCTACTTGTAAAAGGTCATGAAACCTTACTTGAATGTACTAAGGACTTATGAACCCTCTTTTGAGAATAATAAAATTACTCATTTTGTGTACTTATTTCTTGCAATTCTTTGCACCCCCTTTTCTTCGATTTTGATTTATTTATTTTTCCTACAAATTTTTGTTTTAGTTTTTTGTTTTATTTGTTCTTGCATTTACATGTAGCATAATCATATCATATTTGCATTATCACAAAAGCCCATCAAGATTATGGCACGGTGCTAGCCACACCTTCCATTCTACAATGAATGATGCGGGTAAAATACCTAAGCTGCCCGAGACGGACACATACCTAATGCAATGCCATCTAGCCGAATGAAGCAAGATGAAGCGGGGGACACCCTAAGCTACCTAAGACAGGAACAGACCTAAGGTAACTGATCACTCAACCCAGGGGCAAGTGTAACCTAAACTGGACACTATTAAAAAACCAAGCCCATGAAGGCATCATACCAAGGAGAGAAGGGAAATGTGTTATACCTAAAGACCAACACCGTAAGAGATGCCCTATGAAATTAAGGAACTGATCACTCCTTGGCTTTGTCACCCATGGTTGGACCAACAGCATGCACAAAACCTCCCGCGAGCCACAAAAAAACACACATCATGTGATGTAATTCAACTAAGGAAACTGTTATCCAAAAAAAAAAAAAAAACTACTTCAAAAGAAAGTATCATTGCCTCCCACATATGAGGACTTATCAAAGTATGAGTATAAAAATAACGCCTCCAACACAGAAGAGGACTCGGTTAGCGTACTGACCAGTCAAACCAATTAAACATTGCCTCGCAAAGAGCACGAGGACTTACCAAATAATGTCTTCCTAAACATTACCTCAAAAACAACACGAGGTTAAAACATAAAAAGGAGAAAACAAGAAGTCCTTAGAAAAGCAAAGCTTATATGAGCAAAAGAACTGACGGACTTAAACCTACCCATCACCGGGTACACCTTGCTCAATGTTCACCCGATCCTCGCCCTCGACAGTTTCAGGAGAAACTTGCTCGGACTCGGGCTCAACAGGCAGAGGTGGAACCACAACATTGGCAGCAGCAGCGACCCTTTGACGCTCACGAAGGACGGAAGTTTTGCAGGCATTTGTTATCATATGCTTATACTTAGCATGAAGGTTTCTCAACTTTTGATTCTTATCAGCACACTCAGCCTCCAGCTCTTCCACATGGATGCTCACAAATTCATTAAGCTCTTCATCAAGACTTTGCCTTGCTGCCTTCATATCTTCCAATTGCCTCTTCAACTCTGCATTACGCTTACGAGCCTCTGCAAGAGAAATAAAAGGAGACAGTCAATATAACAAAAATAACTTACAAAATCATGAGATGAATAAAAATCAAAAGACGCTAATAGGAAACCTTCATGTTCAATTAATACAGAAGCTAAGGTCTATTCCACTTGGGCATTTTGATTATCTATAGCACTAATCTGTGCTTCAACATGAGTTATGGCAGCATCGCAAGCCGGGCACGATAACATGTGTCTATCACGTTCCTTCTCAAGATGGATGGAATCTCACTTGAGACGCACTAACTCTTCTATGTCATCCTATGCTTGCGCTAGCAGGGGCATAAGGTCCGATTGCCACTCAATCATCCCATCCTTTTGAGTTCGGAGGAGCTTGATCTCATCCGAGCAACCTATAGCCACCTGCTTAGCTTTATCTAACATCGCACGAAGCTCAACGATGCGATCTCGATGAACATCAAAATACTTTTGAAGTTGTGCATTCTCATGTTCAAAGGAATCAATCTTGCACTGGAGAGAGCTCACATCGAGCCTCATATTGCACAGTTCCCTAGCATGCCTATGACCAGTATTATCTACCTTCTCCTCCAAATGTTTGACGGTGGCTACCAATAGAGGGGAATAATTCAGAACTCTAGAACCTACTATGGAAATGAAAACTTAGACAACGGAAAAAATAAATACCTTCCAGCTCTTTTTTAACTTGGCGAAAGGACAAATCCTTTTGGTTGGCCATCTCCACAACAAGACGCAGATTCTGATTCTCGTGCTCAGCATCTCTAGCTCGCTTCCTAGCAACATGAGTCTCGGACAGCATACCAACCCTCAGATTGTTGCTCTAGTAAATCAGAAAACATCACCAGTTAGAAAAACTTTAACTGAGGCAGTAATCACATACTATTGAATGTATAGTCAAATACATACTTCCTGCACAAGCTGATGCTGAGCGGATTTAGGCAAAAAAGTTAAAATACGGGCTTGCTCGTCCTCGCTCAGCCGAGCATAGCATCTTCATCGCTTCGGATCCACCACCAAAAACGGTGGAAGACGAACTAGAAGGAGTCGTTGGAGCAGAAGGAAAACCACCAGCAAAAGTACTTGGTACGCCAGTACCAACACCGCCATTAACCCGAGCACATACATCGGGAAGAACAACCTCATCGGCAAGGTTACTCGCCTGGGGCATCCCCACCTACGATATAATGATAGTGCCATCGAGATTAGTAGCCTCATCCAACAATGCATGATCAATATCACCAAAAAATCCTTCACCAAGGTCCACCATCTCATTCTCGTCAAACAACACACCAATATCAACTTCCAAAGCATGTTCTGCAACCTCCACAGGAGCAGTAGATGGCCTAGAACCATCAGCGACTCTCCTCCTCTGCTCAAACAATACAACAGCATCAGATGCTAAGGCATAAAACAGGGGCAAGGTATATATACGTTAAAACATTACACTAGTGGAAAATAGCAGTTTCGCGACCATCAAAGCAAGTCATAGATACGAGTTAAATGACTTGATTTGGCGGTTGGGGAAAGGGTCGCTGTTTGAGCGTCTTTTTCATCTACAACGTGGCTACGGGAGTCGCTGAAAATCCTATATGAACGACCGATGTTAACAGTCAATACGTCATGACTGACCCCAATCAGTCATAGATATAAATATCAATATATAAAAAAAAATAGATTCAGATTGGTTGTCTGGCCTGACTGAATCTGTCTGGGATGAAATAATCTGACTAAAACTCAAATGAGAATTCAAACTCAACTAAAATCATACTGAAATAAAACTAAATCGACTCATTGAAGCTAAAATGAAATTTGCACTTGTATATTCAAAATAAACTTTCCATTTAGCATTCATTGTATTAATTAGGTTCAAAGTTACACAAAAAGGATTTAAATCCTGAGTTCAGATCAATATAAGTCCTAACTAGTAAGTTTTAAGCTTAAAGACAAGTGCAATTCACCAGCAAAACGGTAAACTCCCCTCCCCAATGATGAACTGAGCTCACACTTAAAAATAGAGTACCTTCAGCAAAAATAACTTTCCAAATCAATAAAACCAACATAAAAAGACAAGCTGACAAGCTCTTATAACTTCATGAAAACATACGTAAGCGGGAGATATACTCCTTACCTTTCACAAGCATTCCACATACTGATGACCAAGGATGTTCAGATGTTCTTCTAATATCGGCATCAACTGTAATCCATCTATCTTGACACAAGCGTTGAGCGGCCAATCACATAATTGGATATTACCTGCAGAATTTATCATACCCATTAAATCTCAAAGCCTTTTGTTTTTATCATTGCTTTATGGCCAGTCATTTGTTTGGTTAGGATAGTCTATCACTATACACACATCTTAAGTGTTCCAAGTGTCATTAAGTATGACGAGAAAGATACAAAAACAAAGAAAAAATGACACCATGAAAATTGAAATACTATCAAGCAGAAATGAAAATCGAAATACTACCTAAACTGAAATAGAATAACACCATCACTCTTGATACCTGCCTGTGTAACCACCTTGAGTTGAGCCATTTACAGTTGCTGCTCTCAAACCTCTCTTCTTTACTTTTTGCACCCAGCTGATCAATCCTACTTGTTCATGCTAACAAAAAGCCTTGTTGAGTGAACTTTCCATCTAAACAAAATCAGAGGAAAGTAAGTAAATCAGGAGAGATACGACCATCATTGAAAGCAAGAAAAAAAGATAAGTTCTGTAGATTAAAGGTGTCACTATTCCAGTGTTATGATGGCATAAAGAGGAAGGGTACTACAACTACATAGCACTTGAATAAAGATCATGAGAAACCCAAGAACAATCAAATTTGTGCAAGTTTGAATATATGTTTATCCACAATGCACTTATGGGATACATGCAACTCGTTGTGTACTGGCTATTTTGTCCATCCAGAGTATAAATAGACTTAAATGCATACTGATTAGTTAAGATAAAAGGTGTATTCGAGAGTTAGAAAGCTTACAACTAGGGGGTGAAAGCTTTCCATAAATACGTATGATTTGCACACGAAAAAAAACGCAAGTTTTCATCCTTCGATCCTAGACTAGCTTGCCAAGGTAATAATAGGAAGTCAATTTGCCGCCCTTACCTTGACAGCAAGGACTCCCGCAGGGAACATTATATTGTTATCCACCAGCACAAGAGAACCATTATCATGAGCAATCTGAGCAATTACTTGAAAAAGAAAATATACAATGTAAAAGGAAGCCATTTTCAAGTTGCAAGCACTAGGTAATTTAGTACATAAACTGTCCAAGGGAGATGAAATATATATCTGAAAAATACTTATTTGTTGCAAGCTCCATGTTTTGAGATTAAACTGGGTGGCAATCTTGTAGATATAATCGTAAGAAAGAAGCAACTCCACTAAGTATGTACTACAACTAAATGATAATACAAATCATCAAATGAGTTAGTAAAAGTGTGAGAACTGGTTCATATTACATTTAGCACCAACCAACTATTTGTATAAATATTCATTTCTAGAAAATAAGATGCAGGACAATAATTCAGCAACTTCCATTTATAACAATTGATTTTTATATTAGCAATATGAACTCTGCTTATTAGTTTAACTTTAGAGTTATTAATAAAATTCGCACTTTTCCGCTATAGGTCAAATACTAAAGGCAAAACCTTAAAATGTAAGGTAAGGAATGCTACTCAAACAAAATCCTTTATTATGTCTCATTTTCCCAGCATACTTCAGCACAATATTTGACCACTTTCCAACATGGCGCATACAGTGCTCAGGAAATTTTTCTTTAGATACTCATTCCTAACTAGATTTATATACTCGCACACCGGTCCCTGCGGATCCTGGGAGTGAAAACAATGCTTGAGAATGAAAAATTTCCTTGTTAAAGTAAAAAATATAAAGAGTATGTTGTATAAAAACCAAGAAAACAAAATGCTAGCACATCCAGTCGGTACACGAAAAAACAATGAACCATTCAGAATAATGTCCCCTTATGGAAGAGATAAAATTTTAAGACCATTGATAGTTGGTCAACAATCGATACCATGCACTGGTTCTAAGATCAACAACGCACTGACAATCTTATCAAGATATTCATTTTCAGGGAAAATTATAAAGACTAGACAACCACTTATTTTATTCATAAGACTTGCCAAAGTAGCCCCGAAGAGAACGACGGTATCAAGACTAAACTTCATTAAGATCGAATGGAGGTAATATATACAGACATGAACAACCAAAAATAACATTTTCCCAATAGATAAGGCCTTTCGTTCTTTTGTTGTCAGCATCTCTATACATAAGCATATATATTAGATGCTCATAAATGCGAACATAACTATGCAATACAACGTTATACTTCTAACACAGGTAGCAATACAGACAAGAATGGGAACTATAATAGCAAGAGTGACTCACGATGCAACAGATGATATTTAGCCCATACAGAAATACCAGGAAAAATCTGTAAAATCCTTTCGCAATACGTTTAGGCAACCAAGATTACTGAAATTACTCTCCTTACATTTCTCCTTGGCATCGCATTAACAAAAACATTTGCCCGAGACTCATCACTGATCTGAATCATAATAACAAGTTATTCATTAAATTCAACATATTTCGACTGAATCAGAAAATATGAATCTTATAATTTCTAAGCTCAACAAGTGCCAACTATTTTCATACCACGTAATTGTTAAGAGACCACCACCACCACCACCTTCTAGTAGTAGTAGCATCACCAGCAACCTCCAAACACCACCACTAACAACAACGCCAGTGTAACCAACATCACCAGAACACTCCACCACCAATAAAGAATCCATCAGCAATCATTCAATCCATGAAAATACCATTTAATATATTGGAATTCAATCTAGAAGATGTAAGAAACTGAAAATCTCAATAAAGAGAATGAAATTAAAATTTGAACACACCAACAGATTCTACCAATTCATATCTAAGCACAAACTGAACCAAAAAGAACTGAATCATATTCTACCAGTTCTTATTCTATCACAACAACAATGATCCAAAAACAAACTGATCCCACAAAACTCAAAATTCTTAGTCATAAAATTACCCATTAATCAAAACCAAATCCTGACCATAGAGATTTTCGTGAGGTGATAAAACAAGAGATAAGGTTCTCTTAATCCATCCGTTTACTAAATCCTGACCATAGAAAGTGTGGGACCCAGAAAACTAACCACAACAAAAAACCATGATCATCGGCAGCAGAATGGGTCGTAGTGTGATGGCTAAATTGTAAATAAAACTAGTTATTGTATGACCGTTTTTAACGCTTGATTCTATCTAGGACCGTCTTGACCGGTCCACGGTCAATTGACTGTCATTGAGGGTCGGATATTGATAAGCACGTAAGTGTGACGCATTTTCACCCATAACTACATTATCTATGACTCATTTTATTTCTAATAAAGTTATTTTAAGTCTTTTCTAGGGAATAAGCTCTTGCGGCAAAATTGGCTGGAAAAGTGGTGTTTTACACCCCAGGATAGAGTACTAAAGGCACCCTAGAAATGCACCGGAAGCACCCCAAAAATGGGTCGGAGGAACCCCGGAAAAATTACTATCTACGCCCAAAAATTACTATTTGCACCCCATAAGACAAGTGCTAAAGGGACACCCGTGCAGGATTAGGGGGAGGACATCTTCTTCTCAAATTCAAAAAATGAATTTTGGCGGGAAAACGTTTCTCCTCACTGGCAGAATTTCGATCGGATGTTTGGACGTGATTTAGTGAGATTCAATCCCTGAAATTTAGTGGGTAGACGTGATATGACTATAGAAAGCTGGTATGGGTGTTGTTTCCGATCAAATTTGGCTTAATAATGTGTTTCAATCCAAAACAGTGGACACAAGTTTTCACGGGTTCAAGTGAATTTGACACGAGTTTGAGGCGTGTAATGCATGAGTTTCGAGTGTGTTGCACTACAGAGATGCGTGAAGAAGATAAATAAGGAAGGTTGACAGCTTAGGACGCGTGGAAGATCAAAAAATGGAAATTTTGGCCGTGGAGAATAATATTGATAAATGAAGATTATTTGGGAGATATGACCGGA